>JAJHSJ010000010.1:30059531-30496139 GCA_021015155.1 Magnolia officinalis | reverse complement strand
GATCGCCGCGCGCGATATCTCTGTGGTCGCCGGGTTACTTGGAGGAGAGGAAACAGCATTGCGTCGACAAAATGGCGGAAGACTACCGGTTACTCCATCATATTTCACCTACAACGTGTACCCCGAATGGGTACCGCACGAATGTACTCGGGTGATGGTAGACTCTTGTACAAGATGGGACATGGAGACGATATATGCCTACCCACGTTCATCCTACCTCAGGTAGTGCATGCCGTTCGTTCTACCAGGACCGATCTTTCGCTCCCCTTTGGCCGTCTGATCTGCAGGATGGCTCGTGATGTAGGCTACAGGTTGAACATGGAGGATCTTGCACCGGTCCGAATCATAAGTGAAGCGACACTCAGGAATATGAAGATCGGCCCTCAACAGCGGCAAGCCCGACTCGACGACTCTGGTGATGAGTCGGATAGTGCCGGCGAGGAGAGTGATGAGGAGGGCGATGATGATATACAGGAAGAAGAACCTGAGGCTCAGGACACCGAGGAGAGTTCACCTCCTGTGGCTCAGGAGCCTGTTATTGATCGGGATGCTTTTGACGCGCGATTTGCCCGTCTTGAGGAGGGCAAGCCGCCCTGCAGCAAGAAATTGGTCAAGTTCGAGCCAAGCTTGAAGAGACTGATGCCTATATAAAGAGAAGCTTCAAGAAGATGTCCCGTACGTTGAAGGCCATCTTGTGCTGTGCGCAGGATAAGAATGCTCCTCCTCCACCGCCTACTTCGGATGCTTAGTCATCCATGTGTTGTGTGTTGTTGCTTATGTTGGTTACCGCGATAGGCGGTTTATGTTTTTATGTTGTTGATGTAGTAGGTAGTAGCATGCTTTGTATGTTTTTATGTAACGGATGTAATGGCTATCATGTGATGTTCTGTCGTGATTCATGTAACTCTGTGTCCATGTATTATGACAATTTTGAGTAAATGAAAAGCATGTAGCCTCTTTGTATTGATGATGTGTGGAATGCGTAAGTGCCTCATGATGTGTTTTTGTGCTATATCTCACGAATGATCTACCCTATGTTGTATAGGGCATGCCGCGGCAGTATACGCGGAGCACGGCACATCTACGTTTGACCGGCTCTATGGACCAGACTCCTTCTGGTAGTGGCGGTCCTACTGACCGTGGATTAGGATCTGATCAGCCTTCTGCTGGTCCTAGTGGTGGACAGCCACCTTACACACCCCCGGTCAGAGAGCAGTACCGGCCGTCATCTGCTGCACATCATGATTCCCAGGCTGCTCCACAGCCTGATAGATTTGAGCAGCTGATGATGATGATGCATCAGCAGCAGATGCAGCAGCAGCAGCAGCATGAGCAGATACAGCAGCAGCAGCAGATGCAACAGCAGATACAGCAGCAGCAGCATCAGGATCTGATGGCCACTATTGCTGAGGCCTTGTCTCACGGAGGTGGTGCGGCTCCACCTACTACGTCTGCGCATCCTGAGGAGTATTCTGAGCCTCCTGCGCGATGTGAGGATGCGCCTCTGCCTGCACCCGTTGCACCTCCTACTGGAGATGTCGGTACGCGAGGGCTACTCGAGCGATTTCAGCGCTTGAGGCCTCCTTCATTTGCGGGTTCTCACAGACCCGAGGAGGCAGAGTTCTGGTTGGACCGCATCTCCAAGATGCTACGGATGTTACATTGCTCTGAGGCAGAGCAGGTTGAGCTGGCTACCTTTATGTTTGAGAGGGAGGCCAGTTTATGGTGGGACAGTGTGCTGCGCACTGTCGCAGTGGACTTCGTGTGGACTTGGGAGGCTTTCGAGTCTCGGTTCCACGAGAAGTATTACCCGCAGACATATCGACATGAGCGGGAGGACGAGTTTTTGCGCCTCAGGCAGGGAGGCATGTCGGTGACGGAGTATGAGCACCGGTTTACCGAGTTGGGCCGCTTTGTCCCGACCATCCTCGTCAATGAGCAGATGAGGATGCGACGATTTACTGGAGGCTTGCGACCTGACATACGGTCGAAGCTTTGCTGCCTCACTATCCCTACTTATGCAGCACTGGTCCACATGTCTATGACGGCCGAGCAGGATGTGGACCGTCTGGCCCGATCACGCGGTACTATGGTTGCGAGACCGCGCCAGGATACACAGAGCAGGCCTATTTTAGGCAAGAGGCCTCGAGCCGATTCTCCCCCCAGGGCTGCAGCGCCAGTGCTTCCCATGAGACGCCCGTTGGTGACCTGCACGTTTTGCGGGAAACCAGGACACCTGCCGAGAGCTGCTTCTCGCGCATGCGGGCTAGCGGATTTGCGCCACCGCAGAGATTGGGTCGCTCTTATCCCCAGACCATTTCAGCTCCGCCGCTACAGACCGCTCCTGCACATCCTTCATTCCGACCTCCTGTGCCGTTCTTCAGACCGCCACAGCGACCCCAGGCTCCTCAGCCGAATCGCCAGCAGCAGGCCCGTGTGCATACCCTTGTTGCTGAGGCACCAGAGGCGTCGATATCGGCACCGACGGCCTTCGAGGGCACGGCTCATATCCATGGTACTCCCGTTTCTCTACTGGTGGACACTGGGTCCACTATCTCTATCATTTCATGTGGGGCGGTGAAACGCCTATCTTTGCATTCTGTTCCCACTAAGGGAACGAGACTCACTACGGCCACCGGGACCTTCTCGGATGTCACGCGTTTATGCGAGAGTTGCGCGATAGATTTGGGTAGCAGAACGGAGCACGTCGACCTTATTGTTGCTCCGCTGTGGCACTACGACGTTATACTTGGCATGGATTGGCTCGCCAAGATGAGGGCGGAGATAGATTGCGATGCTCGGATCGTGACCGCCTATGGACCTGACGGCACAGCGTTCACGTTCTCTGTACAGGTCAGTTGGCCCTGTCGAGTTGATTGTTATGCTGCATTACTTGTGCCGATTGATGGTCCGACACTGGAGGGTACGCCAGTGGTTAGGGAGTTTGTTGGAGTCTTTAAGACTATCCCTGGTTTACCTCCTCGGCGCGAGATTGACTTTACGATTGACCTTACGCCTGGTGCGATGCCCATCTCGTTGCCGACCTATCGTATGCCTCCATGCGAGATGGAGGAACTGCGGAAACAGATTGACGAACTTGTAGAGAAAGGCTTTATTCGACCTAGTGTGTCTCCTTGGGGAGCACCTGTGTTGTTCGTGAAGAAGAAGGACGGGTCGCTACGGTTGTGTATTGATTACCGTAGGTGAACCAGGTCACGGTGAAGAACAAGTATCCTTTGCCCAGGATAGATGATCTGTTTGATCAGTTGAGGGGGGCGAAGTATTTCTCGAAGATTGACCTTCAGTCAGGGTACCACCAGTTGCGCGTGAGAGAGGAGGATATACAGAAGACAGCCTTCAGGACGTGCTTGGGCACTATGAGTTTTTGGTGATGTCGTTCGGTCTGACGAACGCACCAGCCGTGTTCATGGATCTGATGACCGGGTATTTCGGCCTTCCTTTACCGATTCGTCATCGTTTTTATCGATGATATTTGGATATACCCACGAGTCGGGAGGAGCACGAGGAGCACCTGCGAGCAGTGTTGGGTACGTTAGAGAGGAACCAGTATTTGCGCAATACAAGAAGTGCGACTTCTGGCAGGAGGATCAAGTTCCTGGGACAGTCGGTCCAAGGATGGGATGCGTGGACCTTGATAGTGGACTCCAGTGTGTTTATCCGACGTTGTTCGGTCTAAGTGAGTTATAGAACGCGGTGAGTTAGGAATGAAGTTTGATATTGAAGATCATAGGTAGTTCTCAAGTAGCCATATGCAGTCCAGTTGATAACTAGCTGATGGATGAAGAGCGGTTCACCTGTCAGGATTGCAGCAGCCTGAGTCAGTTACTGAGGTGAGGAGTTTCCTCGGTCTGGCTGGGTATTACAGACGTTTCATTCGGGATTTCTCGAAGATCGCCAGGCCATTTCGCAGTTGACTAGGAAGGACCTGAAGTTCGCCTGGAATGAGAAGGCGGAGGCAGCTTTTAAGGAGCTGAAGGACAAGTTGACGTCCGCCCCTGTGCTAGTATTGCCAGAGCAAGGGGTGAAGTACACGGATATACTGACGCGTCTCGCGTTGGTTTGGGTTGTGTGCTGATGCAGAAGGATAGGGTGATTTCGTATGCCTCGAGACAATTAAGGAAGCACGAGGAGAATTACCCTACACATGACCTGGAGTTGGCAGCAGTCATCTTTGCATTGAAGCTCTGGAGACATTACCTCTACGGAGAGGAGTTCGAGCTTTTCTGCGACCACAAGAGCCTTAAGTATATATTCACGCAGCGAGACTTGAATATGAGACAGCGCCGATGGATGGAGACCTTGAAGGACTTCAAGTTCGAGGTTTCCTACCATCCTGGCAAGGCGAACCTTGTGGCAGACGCGTTGAGCCGCAAGAAGATGATTGCATTTGCGGCACCGCTGATGATAGCCGAGTGGGACATGATGGAGTTTGTGCGCGACTTCGAGCAGAGACTCACTGTCGAGGAGCCTTTTGAGTGTGTTGCGCACGTTCGGGCGCGGCCACTTATTGACGACAGGATTGTTGAGGCCCAAAGGGGCGATATACGGCTGTCTGAGCTTCGAGAGCAGGCTAGCGACGCCGTGGATTCCGAGTGGAGAGTTGGTTCTGATGGGGGTTTACGATTCCGTGGCCGCCTATGTGTTCCTGATGTGGCTGACTTGAGACGCGAGCTTCTCGAGTCTGCCCATAACTCGAAGCTTGCGATGCATCCTGGTAGCACGAAGATGTACCAGGACATGAGACGGACTTACTGGTGGGACAACATGAAGGCCCACATCGCTGAGTATGTATCTCGGTGTCTGACGTGCCAGCAGGTCAAGGCAGAACATCGCCGACCTCCTGGACTGCTTCAGCCCATGCCTATAGCGGAGTGGAAGTGGGACTTCATCTCCATGGACTTCATATCAGGGCTGCCGAAGACGAGGAAGGGACATGATTCTATTTGGGTGATTGTGGACCGGTTGACCAAATCAGCCCATTTTCTCTCCCTATCAGAGTTACGAACTCTGCAGACGAGCTGGCTAGACTGTACATCAGAGAGATCGTTCGTCTGCATGGAGTTCCCTTAGAGATCGTGTCGGACAGAGACACGCGATTCACATCCATCTTCTGGACTCGTATCCAGGAGGCGATGGGTGTGAAGTTGAAGTTCAGTACAGTACAGCGTTTCATCCTCAGACTGATGGGCAGACAGAGCGGGTAATCAGATTTTGGAGGATATGTTGCGAGCATGTGTGTTGGACTTCAAGGACAGCTGGGATGACTGTCTTCCGTACGCAGAGTTCGCCTACAACAACAGCTTCCAGGCGACTATTGGCATGGCGCCTTATGAGGCTTTATATGGTCGACCTTGTAGGGCACCGCACTGCTGGGCAGAGGTTGGCGAGCGCAGCCTGATTGGCCCGGAGTTGGTCCAGACGACTACAGAGAAGATTGATATCATCAGGCGTCGATTACGCACAGCGCAGAGCAGACAGAAGAGTTACGCCGATACGAGGCGGCGACCGCTGGAGTTCGATGTCGGGGATCATGTCTTCCTTCGAGTTTCCCCTATGAAGGGAGTCCTTCGGTTCGGGAAGAAGGGGAAGCTCACACCGAGATTTATCGGTCCATTTCAGATACTGGATCGAGTGGGTGATGTGGCGTATCGTCTCGCCTTGCCTACGCCGCTTGCTTCTGTGCACAACGTATTTCATGTCTCTATGCTGAAGAAGTACGTTCCTGATCCTACGCATATCATCAGATGGGAGCAGGTACAGTTGAGCGAGGATGCTACGTACGAGCTGCGCCCGACGCGTATCCTTGATAGGAAGGAGCAGGTACTACGTAGCAAGGTCATCCCACTTGTGAAGGTGCTGTGGACACATCATTCCGAGGAGGAGGCTACCTGGGAGACTGAGGCCGAGGTCAGAAAGAACTACCCTCAGATTCTCGAGGACTACGAAAAGGTATAAATTTCGAGGACGAAATTTTTTGTTTAAGGGGGGTAGATTGTAACGACCTGAAAATTTCCGTACATTGGGCCGAGTACCACCTCGACCAGAAATCACATAGGATTAAATCCTTTAGAAATTTAACAAAGTTAACTAAGTACTAAACTCGGTAAATCATGAAATCCGTTGGGATCGCTTTAAATACGATCTGCAAGACCCAAAACTTGCAGAATTGGTGACTCTAGGTTACCCTAAAGTCTAGAGCCAAACTCATTACCCGTCTGCTCTCGGGACTGAAACGAAACTTCGTATGAGGTCTAGATCGCACATCGGGAGTCCGATTAACACGAAGCTAAGGAACCAGGACCGCCCCACTGGGCTTGACAATCATCTCAAAAATCAGATGATTCCGATGTCCCACGGCCATTATTTTCACTCCGGAGCGAGGGAGTGTGAAAAACACTATTTCCATCCAAGATAAATATCTGGAATAGTGATCTGGCACCTTTCGGTTGCGCGTCAGTATTAAGCAACCTGACCGTCGGAATCAGACCAAATTACACCCTCGGATTAAGAAAAATTTCAGGAACATTTACATGTACTCAGAAATTCCGATCGTGGCCCACGGACCGTTGAACTGAAAGTGGTCCGCCACGTGCGATCTGGGAATCCGATCGAGCCGAAAACGTAATCCCACGTGGATCCGCAGTGGGTGAGCTTAAGTCTGACGTTTGGCTCAAAGAGGGCCACCAGAACACCCCTTTTGAGCTTGGAAATTGGCGAAATGCCTATGTAAGCAGTTGCCCTTGAACCTGAGTCTGTTTTGGGAAGGTTTGTGGCTATAAAAGGGGCTTAGAACAGCCCCTCTCACAGCCATACGAATTTGGGTTAAAACCCTAAGAGAGAAGAGAGAAAAGAGAGAGAACTTGTGGAGATCGAAGCCGATCTTCCTCCTGCTGCTTCCACCTCTCCCACGGCCTACACCGCGCTATTCCAAGAGGTTTCCCGGCGGTTTCCACCCCATTTGAAGGTAAGAACCCTAACCCTAGGTCTGATTTGAGCCTAATTAGTGATAGGTTAAGGAAAGACTAATCGAATGCGATCTTTAGGCTAAGAAACTCCCGTATACGGAAGCACCAACCTTCTTGCTGATTCGTTGGAATTCCAAGGGCTGAGGTGAGGACTTTAAGCGTATAAGTTACGGTTTTCAACGCTTTCAATGGCAGATAATGATAGATTCATGATCTGCATGCAAATGCACATGTACAAAGTGCTTTCCGTTTCCTGTTTCGATTAGCGATAAAGATTATGGAATTTTACATACTCTTGATATACGTAGAAATACCGTATACGTATTTTTGTTGAGAAAATGTTTGACATGTTTATTTAATGTTTGATTATATCATGTGTGGATAAAATACTAGTTTGGCGAAAGAGATCGCAAAATATATGTTCATGTGTAAATGCCGTGTATGTCAAAATTGCGTATTCTAGAAATCCCGCATGCGTGCGGATTTTGGATATGTAATTGTAATGATTATTTGTTGTATGAATACGATATACGCGGGAAAAATACTCTCCGGGGCTTAGGGACAGCCCAATCACGAACTTGCCTAACATACGTCATGTATGTTGGAAATGTGTATTCTAAGTGTTTGTGTATGTGCATGTAGGTGTACATGTGCATGTACTAGTGCCTTAGATAGGCGCTGATATGGATTCTCCAACTCCCTTAGAGACATGTAGGATCCCCTCCATGCGGTGGTTCACCGCAACCACTTAATTGTAGTGCACACACAATTCTATCCCTATGGGGATAGTGCTGTAGTACATGCATTACAATATGCTTTATAACATGCTTCTCAACATGCCTTGTAACATGCTTTACTCTCATGTCTTACTTTATGCTTTATAACATGCCGACTAACATGCTTGTATTGCTTGTTTACCATGCTTTACTTCACATGCTAGCGATGAAAACTGTTTGAGTTTGGGACTATGTTTATAGTCCAAACACTCGGTACCAGACTTGTGATTGTGGCTGAGATTCATGTCGCCACAAAGGACGGGTCCGGCGAACCCGAGTCGTACTTCGGTTGGCGATAGTGGTTGGCCACGCGGAGTGCTTTTGCGCTCCATATCGCTCAACTTGTGGTGCGCTCGAGCTAGTCAGGCTCGCCACTTGAACCGAAGTGTAGTTGTGTGTTCACCTTGTTTGGTCGCTACTACTGCTTGAACCTAGGGTACCAAACTTACCAGTGGTGATTCCTGTTTAACCATGGTACCTAGATCCGCTAAGACGCATGAGCCGGGCATGGTGGTATGGGACACCGTGGTCGAGCTGTCGGCCTATGCTGGGGCCATGTGCCTCCCCGTAGTGACCATTGCGCAACTATCTCGTGAGCCGAATACGGTGGTATGGGACACTGTATTCGAGCTGTCGATACTTCGGCGAGAGCCGAGTACGGTGAGATCTGTGCTCGTGCTGACGGGCGACGAGTCCTCCGTGGTATCATCGAGTGTACTTTAAGTATCTGTGATTGGCCACGAGCCTTTCACAGTAACTAGAATGTGAGTTGAGCCGAGTACGGTGAGACCTGTACTTGAGCTGACGGCTAGTGATTGAGCCGAGTACGGTGAGACCTGTACTCGAGCTGACGGCCAGCAATTGAGCCGCATACGGTGAGATCTGTATCCCCGCTGACGGGTGACGAACCTGTTGCGATGCCATCACTAAGCTTCTCAAACCATAACATCGTATGAGAATAACTAGGATTGACGACCCTAGAATGGATCATGTTGGGAATGATACAAGGGAGGTACCTTAGTTTCCCAATACTGCTGATTGAAATGGACTAATAATAACTTGGAAATCATGAACATCATTGCACCGCATGTGCTTTGTAGATGTGGCGCACTGAGGGAGTTAAGCATTCGCGAACGTAAGATGATGTCGCTTGAGGGTGGTTTGGCAAGGGCATACAGCATCATGTCATATCATTTTGCATTTAACAAGAGTAGTTAGAAATGCTTGATTTGTACTGCTTTATCATTACTGCTTGGTTGATTTGATAACATGTTAACTTATGCATTATAGTTCCACTGAGTTAGCTACTCACTCCCACGTTACGGGACGGTGTTGTACACACCAACCAGACTCTGTTGCAGGATTAGAGGGCGCCTTGGTTCAGGAGCCAGAGCCCGACGTCGATGAGGACCAGGAGGAGTTCTCGTTCATGCAGTATTCTGACGGCTATGCCTAGGCCGGCTGCATCGCGGGACTTTCGGGGCCTCTTTTGAGGATGTATTTTGGGTTTTTAATTTACAAACTTTACATCTATATTGGTGCTCAGCTAGTACTCATACTCCGAAGTTCAGAAAATTTTGTTACTTTACATACTTGTATATAAAATTCAGTCTTCCGCTGTTTTTAAATGCAATTGAACTGGAGTATGAATTACTGTTTTGGTTTAATCTCATTCATGTTTATTGCGCTAACTCAGACAACATTTAACCGACATTGTGTATGTTGCATAAGTGATGCGTTGGAACTCGGGAGTTGAGTTCATACTCGACCCCTGAATTTCAGGGCGTTACACAGACCTTGGAGTATACTCGAAGATACTATAGAGGACTCGTCGCCCGTCAGCACGAGTACAAGTCTCATCGTACTCGGCTCTCGCCGTAAGTATCGACAGCTCGAATACAGTGTCCCATACCACCGTATTCGGCTCACGAGTTTGGGTTGCTCAATGGTCACTACGGGGAGGCACTTGGCCCCAGCATAGGCCGACAGCTCGGCCACGGTGTCCCATACCACCATGTCCGGCTCATGAGTCTTAGCAGATCGAGGTACCATGGTTAACAGGATTGCCACTGGTAAGTTTGGTACCCTAGGTTCAAACAGTAATGACCAAACATGGTGAACACACATTCAACATATCGGTTTACTTGACGAGTCAGACTAGCTCGAGCGCACAACAAGTTGGGTGATATGAAGCGCAAAAGCACTCCGTGTGGCCAACCACATCGCCAACCGAAGTACGACTCGGGTTCGTCAGACACATCCCTTGTGGCGACATGAATCTCAGCCACAATCTCAAGTCTGGTACCGAATGTCTGGACTATAGACATAGTCCCAACCTCAATCAATCTTCATCCGTAGCATGTGGAGTAAAGCATGATAAACTAAGTAATACAAGCATGTTAGCAAGCATGTCATAAGGCATGTTATAAAGCATGAAGTAAAGCATGTTGTAAAGCATGTTATAGAGTACCATACAAATAGGGATACAAATACATATACATCACAAGTGAGTGGTTAGAGTAAACCACCACATGGAGGGTATCCTACATGTCTCTAAGGTAGTCGAGAATTCCATATCAGCACCTATTTAAGGCACTAACACTTAAGCATTTACACTCACAAGCATTTACACAAACACTTAGAGTACACTATTCCAACATACATGACGTATGTTACCAAAATACGTATTAGGGCTATCCTTTCGCCAAGCGAGTATTTTACCCATGTATACCATAATTATACAGCAATAAATCATGTCAATTACATTTCCAAAATTTATACATATACGGCATTTCTAGAATACACAATTTCAACATACCTAGTGTTTACAAGTAAACATGTATTGCAGTGATTCCTTTCGCCCAACAAGTATTTTATCCATATATTGTATAATCATACATTAATTAAACATGTCAAACACTTTTCCAAAAAAAAAACGTATACGGTATTTCTACGTATATCTAGAGTATGTGAAATTCCATATTCTACAACGTTAATCGAAACAGGAAACGGAAAGCACTTTGTACATGTACAATTGCATGCAGATCATGAATCTATCATTATCTGACATTGAAAGCGTTAAAAACCATAACCTATACACCTAAAGTCCTCACCTTTCACCTTGGAATCTCAACGGATCAGCAAGGGTTGATGAGCTTCCGTATTCGGGAGTTTTTTAGCCTAAAGAGTGAAATCGGTTAGCTATTTCACAACCTACAGCCTATACACTTCAAATCAGACCTAGGGTTAGGGTTTCTCACCTTAAAACAGAGTGGATATCGCCGGGAAAGCACCTGGAAAGAGGCGGTGTAGGCCGTGCAATGATTGAAAACAGTAGTAGGAAGGTGCTCCCACAAATCTTAAGTCTTCTCTCTCTTTTCTCTCTCTCTCACTAGGGTTTTATCCCAAATTCGTATGGCTGTGAGAGGGGCTGTTCTAAGGCCCTTTTATAGCCTAAAACCTCTCCAGAATAGACTCAGGTTCAAGGGTTACGTCTATTATAGGTATTTTGGCATTGTTCCTGCTCAAAAGAGGGGTTCTGGTGACCCTCCTTGAGCCAAACGTTAGACTTAAGCTCACAACTCATGGATCTACGTGGGATTACGTTTTTGACTCGATCGGATTCTCAGATCACACGTGGCGGACCAGTTTCAATTCAACGGTCAGTGGGCCACGATCCGAAATTCCAAGTACATGTAAATGTTCCTGAAATTTTTCCTGATCCGAGGGTGTAATTTGGTCTGATTCTGACGGTCTGGTTGCTTAATACTGATGCACAAGCGAATGGTGTCAGATCATTATTCCAGATATTTATTTTGTAAAGATAATAGTGTTTTTCACACTCCCTCGCTCCGGATCCAAACGAATGGTCGTGGGACATCGTTTGGACTTGATTTTCGAGATGGCTGTCAAGCCCAGTGAGGCGGTCCTAGATCTTTAAGTTCGTGTTAATCGGACTTCCGATTTGCGGTCTAGACTTAATACGAAGTTTCATTTCATTCCCGAGAGCAGCCGGGTAATGAGTTTGGTTCTACACTTTAAGGTAACATAGAGTCAATGATTTTGCAAGTTTTGGGCCTTGCAGATCGTATTTAAAGCGATCCCAACGGATTTCATGGCTAATCGAGTTTTGCACTTAGTTAACTTTGTTAAATTTCTAAAGGATTTAATCCTAATTGATTTCTGGTCGAGATGGTACTCGAGCCAAAGTACGAAAATTTACGGGTCGTTACAATCTACCCCCCTTAAACAAAAAATTTCGTCCTCGAAATTTATACCTTTTCGTATTCCTCGAGAATCTGAGGGTAGTTCTTCCTGACCTCGGCCTCAGTCTCCCAAGTAGCTTCCTCCTCGGAATGATGTGTCCATAGTACCTTCACAAGTGGAATGACCTTGCTACGCAGTACCTGCTCCTTCCTGTCAAGGATACGCGTCGGGCGCAACTCATACGTAGCATCCTCACTTAGCTGTACCTGCTCCCATCTGATGATATACGAAGGATCAGGAACGTACTTCTTCAGCATAGATACATGAAATACATTGTGTACAGATGCTAGTGGTGTGGGCAAAGCGAGACGATACGCCACATCACCCACTCGATCCAGTATCTGAAATGGACCGATAAATCTCGGTGTGAGCTTCCCCTTCTTCCCAAACCGAAGGACTCCCTTCATAGGGGAAACTCGGAGGAATACATGATCCCCGACCTCGAACTCAAGCGGTCGCTCGTATCGGCGTAACTCTTCTGCCTGCTCTGCGCTGTAAGTAATCGACGCCTGATAATGTCGACCTTCTCTGTAGTCGCCTGTACCAACTCCGGGCCAATCAGACTACGCTCGCCAACCTTAGCCCAATAATGCGGAGCTCTACAAGGACGACCGTATAGGGCCTCATATGGCGCCATGTCAATAGTCGCTTGGAAGCTGTTTTGTAGGCGAACTCTGCATACGGAAGACAGTCATCTCAGCTGTCCTTGAAGTCCAATACACATGCCCGCAACATATCCTCCAGAATCTGGTTCACTCGATCTGTCTGCCCATCAGTCTGAGGATGAAACGTCGTACTGAACTTCAACTTCACACCCATCGCCTCCTGGATACGAGTCCAGAAGATAGATGTGAACCGAGTGTCTCTGTCCGACACGATCTCTAAAGGAACTCCGTGCAGACGGACGATCTTTCTGATGTACAATCTAGCCAGCTCGTCTGCAGAGTTCGTAACTCTAATAGGGAGGAAATGGGCCGATTTAGTCAACTGGTCCACAATCACCCAAATGGAATCGTGTCCTTTCCTCGTCTTCAGCAGCCCTGATATGAAATCCATGGAGATGAAGTCCCACTTTCACTCTGCTATGGGCATGGGTTGAAGCAGTCCAGGAGGTCGGCGATGTTCTGCCTTGACCTGCTGGCACGTAAGACATTGAGACACATACTCTGCGATGTGGGCCTTCATGTTATCCCACCAATACGTCCGTCTCATATCCCGGTACATATTCGTGCTACCAGGATGCATCGCAAGCTTCGAGTTATGGACAGACTCGAGAAGCTCACGTCTCAAGTCGAGAACATCAGGAACGCATAGGCGGCCACGAAATCGTAGACCCCCATCGGAACCAACTCTCCACTCGGAGTCCTCGGCGTCGCTAGCCTGCTCTCGAAGCTCAGACAGCCGTATGTCGCCCTCCTGGGCCTCAACAATCCTATCATCAATAAGTGGCCGCACCCGAACGTGTGCAACACACTCAAATGGCTCCTCCACAGTGAGTCTCTGCTCGAAGTCCCGTACGAACTCGACCATGTCCCACTCAGCTATCATCAATGGTGCCACAAATGTTATCGCCTTCTTGCGGCTCAACGTGCCTGCCATAAGGTTCGCCTTGCCAGGATGGTAGGAAACCTCGAACTTGAAGTCCTTCAAGGTCTCCATCCATCGGCGTTGTCTCATATTCAAGTCTCGCTATGTGAATATGTACTTAAGGCTCTTGTGGTCGCAGAAAAGCTCGAACTCCTCTCCATAGAGGTAATGTCTCCAGAGCTTTAATGCAAAGATGACAGCTGCCAACTCTAGGTCATGTGTAGGGTAATTCTCCTCATGCTTCCTTAATTGTCTCGAGGCATACGAAATCACCCTATCCTTCTACATCAGAACACAACCCAAACCAATGCGAGACGCGTCAGTATATATCGTGTACTTCTCCCCTTTCTCTGGCAATACTAGCATAGGAGCGGACGTCAACTTGTCCTTCAGCTCCTTAAAAGTTGCCTCCGCCTTCTCATTCCAGGCGAACTTCAGGTCCTTCCGAGTCAACTGAGACAATGGCCTGGCAATCTTCGAGAAGTCCCGAATGAAGCGTCTGTAATACCCAGCCAGACCAAGGAATATCCTCACCTCGGTAACCAAGCCAGGCTGCTGCCAATCCTGAACCGCGGCTACCTTAGCAAGGTCCACTGTTATCCCATCCTTGGACACTACATGTCCCAGGAACTTGACTTCCTCCTGCCAGAAGTCGCACTTCTTATATTGTGTGAACAACTGGTTCTTCTCCAGTGTACCCAACACCACTCTCAAGTGCTCCTCGTGCTCCTCCCGACTCGTAAAGTATATCAAAATGTCATCAATAAAGACGATGACGAATCGGTATAGGAAGGGCCGAAATACCCGGTTCATCAGATCCATGAACACGGCTGGTGCGTTCGTAAGGTCGAACAACATCACTAGGAACTCATAGTGCCCAAAGCACGTCCTGAAGGCTGTCTTCTCCACGTCTTCCTCTCTCACGCGCAACTGGTGGTACCCCGACTGAAGATCAATCTTCGAGAAATACCTTGCCCCTCTCAACTGATCGAACTGATCATCTATCCTGGGCAAAGGATACTTGTTCTTCACCGTGACCTGGTTCAACCTACTGTAATCAATACATAACCGTAGCGACCCGTCCTTCTTCTTCATAAATAGCACAGGTGCTCCCCAAGGAGACACACTAGGCCGTATAAAACCCTTCTCTACAAGCTCGTCAATCTGTTTCCGCAGCTCCTCCATCTCACATGGAGGCATACGATAAGTCGGCAACGAGATGGGCGTCGCACCAGGCGTAAGATCAATCGTAAAATCAATCTCGCGCCGAGGAGGTAAACCAGGGATAGTCTTAAACACATCAACAAATTCTCGAACCACCGGCGTACCCTCCAATGTCGGACCATCAATCGGCACAAGTAAAGCAGTATAACAATCAACACGGCAGGGCCAACTGACCTGCACTGGAAAGTGAAAGCTGTGCCTTCAGATCCATAGGCAGTCACGATCCAAGTATCCCAATCTATCTCCGCCCTCATCTTAGCGAGCCAATCCATACCAAGGATAACGTCGTAGTGCCATAGTGGAGCAACAATGAGATCGACTAGCACTGTGCTGCTACTCAAAACTACAGAGCAACCCTCGCATAATCGTGTGACATCCGAAAAGGTCCCAGTGGCCGTAGTGAGTCTCGTTCCCTTAGTGGGAATAGTATGCAAAGATAGACGTCTAACCATCCCACAAGAAATAATAGAAGTAGTGGACCCAGTGTCCACCAATAAGGAAATGGAAGTACCCTGAATGTAAGCCGTACCCTCAAAAGCCGTCGGAGCCGAGATCGACGTCTCAGGTGCCTCGGCAATAAGCGTGTGTACGCGAGCCTGCCGCTGCCGGTTCGGCTGAGGAGCCAAGTGTCGCTGTGGCGGCGTGAAGCGCGACACAGGAGGTCGGAAGGAAGGATGTGCAGGAGCAGTCTGTAGCGGTGGAGCTGATATGGCCTGTGGGTAAAGGCGATCCAACCTCTGCGGTGGCGCAAATCTGCTAGCCCTCATGTGCGAGAAGTAACTCTCAGCAGGATGTCCCGGTTTCCCGCAATACGTGCAGGTCACAATCGGGCGTCTCACAAGAACAACTAGTGCCGCGGCCCTGGGAGGCGAATCAGCACGAGGCCTCTTACCTAAGATAGGCCTGCTCTGTAAATCCTGTCGTGGCCTCGCAACCATAGCACCACGCGATCTGGCCAATCGGTCCACATCCTGCTCGGCCGTCATAGACATGTGGACCAATGCCGCGTAGGTGGGGATACTGAGGCAGCATATCTTCGACCGTATGTCGGGTCGCAAGTCTCCAGAGAAGCGACGCATCCTCATCTGCTCATTGACGAGGATAGTTGGGACAAAGCGGCCCAACTCAGTGAAGCGGTGCTCATACTCCGTCACCGTCATGCCTCCCTACCTGAGGCGTAGGAACTCATCCTCCCGCTCGTGCCGATAAGTCTGCGGGTAGTATTTCTCGTGGAACCGGAACTCGAAAGCCTCCCAGGTCCACACATAATCCACTGCGACCGTCCGCAACACACTATCCCACCATAAACTGGCCTCCCTCTCAAACATGAAGGAACCCAACTCGACCTGCTCTGCCTCTGAACAGTGTAGCATCCGTAGCATCTTAGAGATGCGGTCAAGCCAGAACTCTGCCTCCTCGGGTCTGTGAGAACCCATAAATGAGGGAGGCCTCAAGCGCTGAAATCGCTCGAGTAAACTACGTGTACCTACATCTCCAGTAGGAGGTGCGACGGATGTGGGCAGAGGCACATCCTCAAACCAAGCAGGAGGCTCAGAATGCTCATCAGGATGTGCGGATGTCGTAGGTGGAGTCGCACTACCACAATGGGATAAGGCCTCAGCGATAGTGGCCATAAGCTGCTGGTGCTGCTGCTGCTGTATCTGCTGCTGTTGCATCTGCTACTGCTACATCATCATCATCAGCTGCTCGATCCTATCAGTCGGCAGAGCAGCCTGAGAGTCATGCTGCGCAGATGAAGACAGTCGGTGCTGCTCACGAACCGGGGGCGTATAAGGTGGCAGTCCACCGGTAGGACCAGCAGGAGGCTGATCAGAACCCAACCCTCGGTCCGCAGGACCGCCACTACCGGAAGGAGTCTGGTCCATAGAGCCAGTCAGAAGGAGATGTGCCGTGCTCCGTGTGTACTGTCGTGGCATGCCCTATACAACATAGGGTACAACATTTGTGAGATAAAGCACAACACACATAATAAAGCACTTGAAGCATTCCACACATCAACAAAACAAAAGAGGCTACATGCCTTTCATTTACCCAAAATTGTCATAATACATGGAATACAGAGTTACATGAATCATGACAGAAATCACATGATAGCCAATACATCCACAACATCAAACACCAAAAATATGCTACTATCTACTACATCATCTACATGAAAACATAAACCGCCTATCGCGGTAACCAAAATAAACAACCACACACAACAACATGGATGACTAGGCATCCGAATCAGGTGATGGAGGAGGAGCATTCTTGTCCTGCACACAACACAGAATGGCCTTCAACATACGGGACACCTTCTTAAAGCTCCTCTTCATGTAGGCTTCGGTCTCTTCAAGCTTGGCTCAGGTCTCACCAAGCTCAGCCCGAACCTGCCCAATCTCTTGCCCAGGGCGGCCTGGTTCTCCTCAATGCGATCCATACGAGCCTCTCTCGCCGCATGAGCAGCGTCCAACTCAGGTGCACCAGGAGGAGAGCACTCCTCAGTATCTTGAGCCTCAAGTTCTTCTTCTTGTATGTCATCACCTCCCTCCTCATCACTTTCTGCCTGGAGGTCAACACTCTCCTCGCCGGCGCTATCCGATTCATCTCCAAACTCGTCGAGTCGTGCTTGCGCTGTTGAGGGCCGATCTTCATATTCTTGAGTGTCGCCTCGCTTTTGACTCGGATTAGTGCAAGGTCCTCCATGTTCAACCTGTAGCCGACATCACTAGCCATCCTGCAGATCAGGCAGCCAAATGGGAGCGAAAGATCATTCCTGGCAGATCGAACAACCTGAACTATCTGAGTTAGGATGATTGTGGGCAGGCATATGTTGTCCCCGTGTCCCATCTTGTATAAGAAGTCCACCATCAACCGAGTACACTCCATGCAGTTACCCGACCGTGGGTACACATTGTAGGTGAAAATGTGATGGAGTAAACGGAAGTCCTCGGCCATCTTTGTCGCCGCAATGCAATTTCTTCGCTTCCAAACAACTCGGCGACCACAAAGGTATCGCTTGCGGCGATCCCTTTCCCGTGCACTTTTGGAGAAGTCGTCACTAGGATGTACTTGACCAAGTGGGAGCTTCGTGATCCGAGCCACCTCATCCACCGTAATTGTGTGCCTTATGCCCCTCATAGAGACAGTAAACTGAGGAGGCTCTACTAATGAGTCAACGATGTGGGCGTAGAAAGCACGAACCGTGTTCTCACATGCAGGGGACTCACCGTCAAACATAGAGTTCCATCCGATATCCACCAGGTGATCCATCATTGGGTGTAGCCCGAACATCCTCTCATCCACGTGAGCTTCAAATACGACTTTGCGGCCCGCAAAATGCCCATATTCAACTCCTATCGGATAGGTATTTCTGACGGGATGGTTAGGATTCAGGTCTCGCTTCGACCTAAACTCCCGAACGGTGCTAGTGCCGGCCCCATCGTCAGATCTTCTTTGGGAATGGGCTGGTCTGCTTGGGCCAGCGTCATCAGCCGCGGTCTTCCTCTTTCCCATGAGAGATAGGATGAAGGAAATGGAGAAAATAGCCGCCACCACACCAAAGAGGGCCATGGAAAAATGACAAAATAGGGGAAAAGGGGCCGATTGCTTTGATCTCCCACAAGCAACGGTTCCAATAGGTGTAGAAGAGACACTAAGGGTAGGAAATGGAGGAGAAACAAAAAGAAAATGGAATGGGTTAGGAGATTACCCGATTTTGAGCTCCAAATGGGGGATATGAGAGCTCCAACATGAGAAAATAGGAAAAGGAGGAGGCTAGGGCTGTTGTGGACGGTTGGAGTGTGTGGGTTATGGAAGAAAATGGGGGATTGTAAGGTTTAGAGGGATGGGTTGAGAGAAAAAATTAGAAATGGGGGTTTGGGGCGTTTGGAAGGGGTGAAATGAGAGAGAGGGGAGCTCCAGCCCCTAAAATCCCAATCCCTAGCCAATTTCGCACGTGTCACGTGGTAGGGGAGGTCGGGCCGACCAACCCCAGCCCCGGCCCCACTCCAGATGGGCCACCCGACCGCGGTCCGCCGCGGTCCGCCTTGGCCGGAACAGCGCCGCCATAGTGGGGCCCTGTTTGCCACGTTCCCAAGGTGCTAAATGCACCTTGTTTCGACCCTGGGTCTTAGTGGATTAAAGTGGGGAGGCCCCCGACTCATTTCAGCTCCAGAACGGGTGGTTCCGAGAAATTTCTGATCTAGACTGATTTTTCTGATTTTCCTAACAACTGGATTGGGTGGATATGGATCTAGACACGTCAATAGACGGTCTAGAAGTGATTTGGGATCCATACGTGCGGTCGGGATCGAGTACGAACTCGATCAAAATGTCCATTTTTAATGAACTTTGCCAAACGGCGAAATCGGGAGACCCTAAGACTGTTTCTATATTCTTGGGCACCCTCCTAAGTGTAATGTGTCAGTGGACGTCGTGGGAACATAACTCAGGTCCGGTTTAATCAAAATCATGCTCTGATACCAACTTGTAACGCCCTGAAATTCGGGGGTCGAGTATGAACTCAACTCCCGAGTTCCAACGCATCACTTATGCAACATACATAATGATGGTTAAATGTTGTCTGAGTTAGAGCAATAAACATGAATGAGATTATACCAAAACAGTAATTCATACTCCAGTTCAATTGTATAAAGGCAAGTGGAAGACTGAAATTGTATATTTAAAGTATGTAAAGAAACAAAATTTTCATGAACACCTGAGTAAGAACACTAACTGAGTACCCATATACAAGTAATGTTTTTGAGTCAAAAATCAAAATACAATCTACAAGATGAGTCCTGAAATCCCCGCGATGCAGTCGGCCTAAGCAAAGCCGTCAGAGTACTGCATAAATGAGAACTCATCCTGGTCCTCGTCGAAATCGGGATCCGGCTCCTGAACCGACGCGTCGTCTATACCTGCGACAGAGTCTGGTTGGTGTTGCAAACACCGTCCCGTAACGTGGGAGTGAGTAGCTAACTCAATGGAACAATAAAGCATAGGTTAACATGTTGTCAATTCAATCAAGCAGTAATGATAAAGCAGTACAAATCAAACAAGTTTAACTACTCTTGTTAAATGCAAGAATGAAATGACATGATGATGTATGCCCTTACCAAACCACCCTCATGCGACATCATCTTACGTTCGCGAATGCATAACTCCCTCAATGCTCCACATCTACTAGGCACATGCGATGCGACGATGAACATGATTACCGAGTTATTATTAGTCCATTTCAAACAGCAGTATTTGGGAAACTAAGGTACCTCTCTTGTATCATTCCCAAACATGATCCATTCTAGGGTCGTCAATCCTAGTTAATCTCATACGGTATTATGGTTCGAGAGGCATCGCGAAGGCATCGCAAAGGGCTCGTCACCCGTCAGCACGGATACAAATCTCACCGTATGCGGCTCAATTGCTGACCGTCAGCTCGAGTACAGGTCTCACCGTACTCGGCTCAATCGCTGGCCGTCAGCTCGAGTACAGGTCTCACCGTACTCGGCTCAACTCATACTCTAGTTGCTGTGAAAGACTCGTCACCAATCACAGACCTTGGAGTATACTTGAAGATACTATAGAGGACTCGTCGCCCGTCAGCACGAGTACAGGTCTCACCGTACTCGGCTCTCGCCGTAAGTATCGACAGCTCGAATACAGTGTTCCATACCACCGTATTCGGCTCACGAGTTTGGGTTGCTCAATGGTCACTACGGGGAGGCACTTGGCCCCAGCATAGGCTGACAGCTCGGCCACGGTGTCCCATACCACCATGTCCAGCTCATGAGTCTTAGCGGATCGAGGTACCATGGTTAACAGGATTGCTACTGGTAAGTTTGGTACCCTAGGTTCAAACAGTAATGACCAAACATGGTGAACACACATTCAACATATCGGTTTACTTGACGAGTCAGACTAGCTTGAGCGCACAACAAGTTGGGTGATATGAAGCGCAAAAGCACTCCGTGTGGCCAACCACTATCGCTAACCGAAGTACGACTCGGGTTCGTCAGACACATCCCTTGTGGCGACATGAATCTCAACCACAATCTCAAGTCTGGTACCGAATGTCTGGACTATAGACATAGTCCCAACCTCAATCAATCTTCATCCGTAGCACGTGGAGTAAAGCATGATAAACAAAGTAATACAAGCATGTTAGCAAGTATGTCATAAGGCATGTTATAAAGCATGAAGTAAAGCATGTTGTAAAGCATGTTATAGAGTACCATACAAATAGGGATACAAATACATATACATCACAAGTGAGTGGTTAGAGTAAACCACCACATGGAGGGTATCCTACATGTCTCTAAGGTAGTCGAGAATTCCATATCAGCACCTATTTAAGGCACTAACACTTAAGCATTTACACTCACAAGCATTTACACAAACACTTAGAGTACACTATTCCAACATATATGACGTATGTTAGCAAAATACGTATTAGGGCTATCCTTTCACCAAGCGAGTATTTTACCCATGTATACCATAATCATACAGCAATAAATCATGTCAATTGCATTTCCAAAATTTATACATATACGACATTTCTAGAATACACAATTTCAACATACCTAGTGTTTACAAGTAAACATGTATTACGGCGATTCCTTTCGCCCAACAAGTATTTTATCCATATATTATATAATCATACATTAATTAAACATGTCAAACACTTTTCCAAAAAAAAATACGTATACGGTATTTCTACGTATATCTAGAGTATGCGAAATTCCATATTCTACAACGTTAATCGAAACAGGAAACGGAAAGCACTTTGTACATGTGCAATTGCCTGCAGATCATGAATCTATCATTATCTGACATTGAAACGTTGAAAACCGTAACCTATACACCTAAAGTCCTCACCTTTCACCTTGGAATCTCAACGGATCAGCAAGGGTTGATGAGCTTCCGTATTCAGGAGTTTTCTAGCCTAAAGAGTGAAATCGGTTAGCTATTTCACAACCTATAGCCTATACACTTCAAATCAGACCTAGGGTTAGGGTTTCTCACCTTAAAATGGAGTGGATACCGCCGGAAAAGCGCCTGGAAAGAGGCGATGTTGGCCGTGCAATGATTGAAAGTAGTAGGAGGAAGGTGCTCCCACAAATCCTAAGTCTTCTCTCTCTTTTCTCTCTCTCTCTCACTAGGGTTTTATCCCAAATTCATATGGCTGTGAGAGGGGCTGTTCTAAGGCCCTTTTATAGCCTAAAACCTCTCCAGAATAGACTCAGGTTCAAGGGTTACGTCTATTATAGGTATTTCGGCATTGTTCCTGCTCAAAAGAGGGGTTCTGGTGGCCCTCCTTGAGCCAAACGTCAGACTTAAGCTCACAACTCATGGATCTACGTGGGATTACGTTTTTGACTCGATCAGATTCCCAGATCACACGTGGCGGACCAGTTTCAGTTCAACGGTCAGTGGGCCACGATCCGAAATTCCAAGTACATGTAAATGTTCCTGAAATTTTTCCTGATCCGAGGGTGTAATTTGATCTGATTCTGACGGTCTGGTTGCTTAATACTGATGCGCAAGCGAATGGTGCCAGATCACTATTCCAGATATTTATTTTGTAAAGAGAATAGTGTTTTTCACACTCCCTCGCTCCGGATCCAAACGAATGGTCGTGGGACATCGTTTGGACTTGATTTCCGAGATGGTTGTCAAGCCCAGTGAGGCGGTCCTAGATCCTTAAGTTCATGTTAATCGGACTTCCGATGTGCGGTCTAGACCTAATACGAAGTTTCATTCCATTCCCGAGAGCAGCCGGGTAATGAGTTTGGTTCTACACTTTAGGTTAACCTAAAGTCAATGATTTTGCAAGTTTTGGGCCTTGCAGATCGTATTTAAAGCGATCCCAGCGGATTTCATGGCTAATCGAGTTTTGCACTTAGTTAACTTTGTTAAATTTCTAAAGGATTTAATCCTAATTGATTTCTGGTCAAGATGGTACTCGAGCCAAAGTACAGATATTTACGGGTCGTTACACCAATCCACATCGTCCATTCCATTCGTTAGCCTGTTTTAGGCGTTGAGCGAGAAATGAAGTCAATCCGATCATATGGCGGGCCATAGCATAGGAAACAGTGGTGTTCACCATTAAAATACACTGTTGTTTTTATATGCCAAAATATACTGAATATTAGGCTTGATGGGTCTTATCTTAAGCCCTAGAATCCAATGGTTGGGTTGGATTCCACTGATGTGGGCCCCACCTATGAAAAACCACAGGAAAATAATAAAAAATAAAAATATTTAGGCAGCAGGAGCTGCTGACATGCAGCAGCGTCCTAGGACAGGGGTCCCAAGCGTGGGCCCCACCATGATGTTTTTTGGATACCCACACTGTCCATTTTGTAGGCCCCCTCAGGGCAGTGAGCTGCCCCAAGAATCAGCTGTATACACAGCTCAAGTGGCCCACATCCTAGGAAACAATGGTGATTGAACGTCAGCCGTTGAAACCATTTTTGTGGTCATAGAAGTTTTGGAACATTATGAAATTTGTTTTTCCTATTCATCCAGGCCAGTGTGACCTTGCCAACGGATTGGATGGAAAGTAAACGTTATGGTGGGCCCCACGTGGGACCCACTGATGTAAGTATTTTACCCACACCGCCCAACCATTTTTGGGACTGGACGGCAGGAGTACGTCACTACAGCTACACAGTTGTTGTATTAGTGTTGCCAAGATCTGTGGGTCCCACCAGCTCCATCCACACCATCCGTTTATGGGATCCACCATGATGCATGTGGTGCATCTAAGCCATCCAACCACTTTGAAAGCTCATTTTATGGCATGAGCTAAAATATGAGTCAGATCCCTAGTTCAAGTGGGTCCCCACCACGAAAAAATAGTGGGAACAGTGACATTCACCGTTTAAACTTCTTAAGGGCCATGGTAGTTCCATTCAATAACGGTGGGCCCTGTAAGATATTTTTAACGGTGGAAATCATTGTCACTATTATTTGGAGTGTGGTCCAGTTCATCTTTTGATATAATTCATTTATATATATATATATATATATATATATATATATATATATATATATATATATATATATATATATATATATACAGCTTGATATATTTGTGGCCATCTGTTGAGGCCCACCTTGGTATATACATAAGGCCCATTTGAGGAGGCCCACCTTGATGTATTTATGGCCCGTTGTTGAGGCCCACCTTGATATTTATAAGGCCCATTTGAGGAGGCTCATCTTGATGTAGTTATGGCCCATCCATTAAGGCCCATGTTATGAGGCCCGTTTGATATATTGGAGGCCTATGTGATATGACCCATTTGATGTATCTAAGTTCCATGGGTCGAGGCCCAACGGGATGTCCTTAGGGTTCATTGCAATGTGTGATTCCTCCATGGTTTGTGTAATGATGTTTTATGGCGGGCCATGCCTTGGGAGCAATGTTGGTTTGACGTCCACATTGTAAGAATAATGTTGGTTTAATGTCCGTATTATAAATCTCCCTAGGGCTCATTGATAGGCCCATACTTGTTGTGTGTAGGCCATCTAGGCCCACCTTCGTTGTGAGGATTGTTCATCACCTTATAACATGCTTAGTGTAACCCCATGACTCATGCCCATATGCATTTGTATGCTTGATATGAGAAATGTTTGATCATAGCATAAGCCGGTTAGGCTGAGACATTTACGGGACTCCTTAGGAGACGGAGTGCCCCACATGAGTCACACCGTACAATCGTGCAGTGGTACGCGCAGGATTGTTGCATGATTGTACGGTGTGACTCATGTATCTCGCATATGTGTGACTTGATCACTGCACGCCCTAGCAACATCAGGGTCGTGGCCTCCATAGACACATCGTGGACGGTGGTATCGGATATCGGAAATATTGACTCTAGCATTGTGGGCACTTAGGATGTCCTTGGGTGAAAATTTCAGAACCTTTTTGGTACTAAGAGATGCTCCAACGTCTAGACCGAGTGGATACACGAGCGCCTGAGTGCCGAATATCGGTAGGCCGCGTCTCCCACTGTGTCGTGGTTGGTGAGAAGGCGGTATGGCCTTATCCTCTCGAGTGAGGGGGCTATAAGCTAGGCTGAGTTTGACCAGCTTGCAAATGAGTCCGCTATCGACGAGCCGGGTAGGTATTGACAGACTACTGGTCCATAGATGTCCCTGGGTGAAAATCTCTAAACTCGATGGTACCAGAGGATGACTGCAACATCGAGACTAAGTGGATACATGAGTGCACAAGGGCCGAATACCAGGAGTCCGTGTCTCCCACTATATCATGGTCGGTTGGAAGGGAGTGTGGCCTTACCCGCCCAATGGTAGAGGGCAATTGCTAGGCTAAGTATGACCAGCTCGTAAATGGGTCCGCTATCAATGTGCCAGATAAGTATTGACAGACTATTAGCCACGCGAGTAGTGAGGTTTCTTACGCTCACTTGGACTGCGCGCCATTTGGAGTGTACTAAACTCCAGTGATTATCCAGAGTGAGAACTATACTGATATTTGATGATCCAGTGATGAGCTGCATTGATATGTGGATTCAGAAGAGGATTAGTATGCTTGAGTTACATCTCACATCGCATGGCCTTGGTATGGCCGACATCATTCGTGTCTTGCATCGCATAGTCTTGATATGGCCGATACTACTCATGTCTTGCATCGCATAGCCTTGGTACAGGTAAATGCATTCATGGACTTACCAGTATATTCTACATTACGCTAATATTGCATTCTGAGCACACTTATATTACGCACATACTCTCACCACCCTCTAAACTTTCTATAAGCTTATGCATGATTGATGCTGCAGGTGACGCCAGGACGCAGCTGTAACTTAGTAGGAGCAGGAACGTGCAATCGAGCTCCAAGAGTTTTCGTTATTATTATCATTGTATTTCCCTTTATGCGCTTTGTACCTTAAAATTTTTTATCATAGTGGATTTTGTGATGGTGTCTTAGTTATTACTCGTTGGTTATGCTTATGGTTATGCTTATTACGAATTAAATTCATGTTAAAAATCCTCATTGTAGGATTCCAGGATCGAAACCTGGTATATGTGTGCCGGAAGCCGAAAATGGGGTACTATGGAGGTTGTTGGCACTAGATTCGGTGATCGAGAATTTTGTGAGCTTGGTTTTCGAGTTTGCGGCATAACAATATGACTTCGAGATCGGTCTACAGTCTTCTATCGTGCAGTTATCGAGATTGTCCATTCAACCCTCTCTTGTCGCAAGGGTGATCGAGGCTTAGCAGACAGATGAGTCATTGCAGAGTTATCGAGCAGAGGCGCCATCCGAGAGTCAGTCAGACTGGCAGATTGGTTCTGATGGTGGACTTCGTTTCAAAGGCTGATTATGTGTCCCGGATGTTCCAGAGTTGGCAGAGATCTTATGACCTAGGCACATCGATTGAGATTTTCTATCCACCCTGGCTCGACGAAGATGCACCGTAATATGAGGCGACAAAATTTTTAAGCGGGGATTAAGCGTTAGATAGCTAGTTTCGTGGCCGAGTGTGACACATGCCAGTGTGTTAAGGCCGATTATTAGAGACCCCCAGGTCCATTGCAGCCATTGAGCGTCCTGACGTGAAAGTGGATGCACGTATCCACATATTTTATTACGGGCATGCAGAGGACTCAGTGCGGTCATGACGCCATCTGGGTTGTAATGGATCACTTGACAAAGTCGACACATTTTCTCACAATTCGTGCGACCTGGCCTTTGGACCGACTTACCAGATTGTTTATTGATGAGATTGTGAGATTGCATGGTGTTCCAGTCTCAATTGTTTCTGACCGAGACCCGAGGTTCACATCTCAGTTTTAGAGGAGCTTCTAGAAGGCGATGGGGTCTTCCTTACAGTTCAGCACTGCATATCATTGACAGGCAATGGGCAGACCGAGATGGTCAACTAGATTCTTGAGGATATGCTTCGGGCCTACGTGATTGACTTCTCAGGTAGCTGGGATGAGCATTTGTGTCTGGATGAGTTCGCATACAATAACAGCTATCAGACAACTATTGTATGACTCCCTTTGAAGCTTTTTATGGCAGACCATGTAGATCTCCCAGTTATTGGGCTGAGGTTGGAGAGCATCGACTCCTAGGTCCCGAGCTCGTGCAGCAGATGTTAGAGGTCATTGATATCATTAAGCAGAGGATGCACACAGCTCAGAGCGGCAGAAGAGTTTTGCTAATCGTTGGCATCGTCCCTTGGAGTTTGCAGTTAGGGACCAAGTATATCTCGAGGTCTCACCCATAAAGGGTGTGGTTCGATTTGGAGCGAAGGGCAAACTCGCGCCGAGATTTATTGGACCTTTTGAGGTCACTGGGAGCGTTGGTGCCATGGCCTATAGGCTCGCTGTAACGCCCTGAAAATCGGGGGTCGAGCATAAACTCAACTCCCTAGTTCCAACGCATCACTTATGCAACATAATGAATGATGATTGAATGTTGTCTGTATTTAGTGCATTGAACATGAGTGAGATTAAGCCAAAACAGCATATCATACTCCAGAGACAGTTAAATTATGCAAGCGGAAGACTATGATAGATATATAACATATATAAATTGTGGTGAGTCTCCAGAGTGTGATAATGTTACCAGGTTAATTAATTACAAGTATAGTTCCAAAATATACCAAATGTGTAAGGTCCTCTACTCAACATCCCTGTAACCCCGTCGATCAAGGCACGGCTTACATGAAACCGCCAAAAAATAACATATACAAGAAAGTGTCCTCATCATCGCAGAGGTCTGGCTCCGCCTCACAAGCATCGCCAACACCTGTAGCTACAACAGGGTCTGGTTGGTGTTTAAAAACACCATCCCGTAATGTGAGAGTGAGTGATCAACTCAGTGGAACAATAAAGCATAGGTTAACATGTTATCAAAACAGTCAAGCAGTAATGATAAAGCAGTACAATCAAACACTCCTAACTACTCTTATTAATGCAAGTGTGAATGCAGTCATGATGTATGCCCTCACCACACCCTCCCTCGTGCGACACCATCTTACGTTCGCGGCATGCTTTCATCCCTTAGTGCTCCACATTTCCAGGCACATGCAGTGCGATGATGAGCATGATTACCGAGTTGTTATTATTCCATTTCAAACAGCAGTATTGGGAAACTAAGGTACCTCCCTTGTATCATTCCCAAACATGATCCATTCTAGGGTCGTCAGTCCTAGTTAATCTCATACGATGGTGTGTTTCTAGGTCGCAGCAAGGGCTGTCAGGGTTGTTACACGGAACAGTTACACCTCTCCCCCATCACCCTTTTAACGGTTCATCACTAAATTGATACAGGCCTAGTTCATACTCTATACACCGCGGCAAAACTCGTCGCCTCACCACAAATTCAGAGTATGCTCGAGGTCACTACAAAGGGCTGCCAGGGCTGTTACACGCATTCGTTGCACCACTCCCCCATCACCTTATCAATGTAGGCCGACAGCACGAATATAGTGTCCCATACCACCATAATCGGCTCACGAGTCTGGTTGCTCAATGAACACTACGGGGAGGCACGTGGCCCCAGTGTAGGCCGACAGCTCGACCACGGTGTCCCATACCACCATGCCCAGATCATGAGTCTTAGCAGATCGAGGTGCCATGGTTAGAGGGGATTTCACTGGTAAGTTTGGTACCCTAGGTTCAAGCAGAGGCGTCCAAACATGGTGAACATACATAAGACAGATCGGGTTGCTTAACGAGCTTGGCTAGCTTGAGCGCACAACAAGTTGAACGATATGAAGCGCATAAGCACTTCGTGTGGCCAACCACTATCGCCAACCGAAGTACGACTCGGGTTCGTCGAACACATCTCATGTGGCGAATGAATCACAGCCACGAATTCAATCTCATTACCGATTGCCTGGACTATAATCATATCCCTAAACACAATCAATCCTTATTCTGAAGCATATAGAGTAAAGCAGAATATACAAAGTAATTCAAGCATGTTATAAAGCATGTTATAAAGCACAATATAAGCAGAAAATACAAACACATATATTTCACAAGTAAACGGTTAAACTAATCAAACAACATGGAGGAATTCATATACATCTCTAAGGTAGTTGAGAATCCTATCTCAACACCATATTAAACTTAGTTCGTCACGCAATCTCTCACACAGGCATTTTAGCAAACACTTAAACTACAACACTCCAACATACATGACGTATGTTGATTTCAACATAGAATAAGACAAATCCTTATAGTAAGGAGTTGTCGCATACACGTCTATCATGTTCTTACATTCAATACATTTGGCGGGCATAAATCATAAATCCATATTTATTTAGTCATTTCAACAAACACTTTAAACTACATACATCAACATACATGACGTATGTTGATCACATAGGTATAAGGCCAAATCCTTTCACTAGGGAGCTGCCTAATAGATAACATGCGAGCACCCACGACGGATAGTCATGGCAAGCAGGAATCCAAGTTCCATATTCATTCAGTCATTTCCACAAACACTTGGGCCACACATTTTAATATATATAGTGTATATTGGCCGTGGCATGATTTAGGGCAAATCCTTTCGCCAAAGGGGTATCGCCTATACAACAATCATATATCCATGACAATTAGTCATGGCGAGCATGAATGAGAATTTCATACTCATTTGGTCATTTTCCCAAACACTTAGAATACACTATTTTAACATACATAGTGTATATTAGCAAAAACATGTATTAGGGTGAGCCCTTTCGCCAAATAAGTATTTTATCTATATATAATATATTTATACAGCAAATAATCATGGCAAACATATTTCCAAAATTTATACGTATACGGTACTTTCTACAAATACCTAGAATATGTAAAATTCCATATTCTTTATCTTTAATCGAAACGGAAAACAAACAGCAATTTGTACATGTACAATTGCATGCAGATCATGAATCTACCATTATCTAACATTGAAAGCATTGAAAACCATAACCTATACACCTAAAGTCCGCACCTTTTATCGTAGAATCGGAAAGAACTCGATAGATTTGCTAGGCTTTCGTATACGGCAGTTTGGCGACCTATAGAACGAAATAGGTTAGTTATTTTATAACATGCAACTATCAAAACCCTAAAACAGATTAGGGTTAGGGTTTCTTACCTAGAAACGGAGCCGGAATCGCTGGGAAAGCGATTAGAAGGACGTGGTTAAGCTCGTGTAGCGGCAGGGAAGCATGACAGGGAGATGCTCCCACTTCTCTCTCACTTTCTCTCTCTTTTCTCTCACTTTTCCTAGGGTTTCTCTCAAATTCGTATGGCTAAAAGGAGAGAGGGTTTAAGGTCCTTATATAGCCTAAAATCTCACCGAAATAGACTTCAGGCCAAGGTATACTTAGGTTATATCCAAAGCAGGCCTGTTCCAGCTCAACGGAGCACTTCTGGCGGGCCCTCTTGAGCCAAATGTCGGACTTAAGCTCACAGACAATGGATTTAGGTACTATTAAGTTTTCATTTCAGTCGGGATTCCAGATCGCAAATGGCGGACCAGTTTCAGTTCAACGGTCAGTGGATCTCGATCGGAGATTCCGAGTACGTGAATATTTTTGGGGAAATATCCCTGATCCGAGGGTGTAATTTGACCTGATTCTGATGGTCCGGTTGCTTAATACTGATCCGCAAGCGAAACATGCCAAATTTCATAAATTTGTATTTTATTTTTAATTAATTTCACATTTCTCACACTCCCCGCTCCGAGCTCAAGCGAATGGCACTGGGACACTATCTAGATTTGATTTTCGAGATGGTTATCAAGGCCAGCAAGGCGGTCCTAATTCCTTAACTTAATGTTAATTGGACTTCCGACGTGCGGTCCAGATCTGATACGGAATTTCGTGATGCTCCCGAGAGCAGACGAGTAATGAGATTGATCCTAGATTTTAGGGTACCCTAGCGTCAATGATTCTACAAGTTTTGGGTCTTGTATATCGTATTTAAAGCGATTGGTGCTAATTTCACAGGCACTCTAGTTTAACACTAGCTAATTCTCGCCTAATTTCTAAAGGATTTAGTCTTGGGTGATTTCGGTCTGAGGTGGTACCTGGGCCTCTGTAGTTTGTATATAAAGTGATCCGAGTTATAATACTTAGCTAGTTTAAGATAGTGTCTAGGGTGAAAGTACTTAGAAAAATTGAAGAACAAGGTGGTGAAGGGTGGGATTTGTGAAGGAAATGGGTTCAAAAGCGGTTTTAGACTTTGGGATTGAGTTCTGACAGGTTAATAAGGTGTTAGGATTGACCCATTGCTTAAGGACGTCTAATTCCAGGTTGGAAAAAAATATGGGATGTTACACTTGCCTTACCACCTCAGTTGTCTGACATCCACAATGTTTTTCATGTTTCTATGCTGCGGAAGTGTGGGTCAAGCACCATTCCTATGATTGATTGGTAGCCCCTAGAGGTCCATGAGGATGCTTCCTACATTGATCATCCAGTTCGTATCCTTGATCGGAAGGAGCAGGTCCTCCGGACCAAAATCATTCCTTTGGTGAAAGTGCAGTGGGGTCACCATAGTATTGAGGAGGTGTCTTGGGAACGCGAGGCTGAGATTCAAGAGCGTTATCCCCATCTCTATGATTGATTGTACTTTGTATTGTATTCTTTATATAGAGAGAGAGGGATATATATGATGTCATGTTTTCCTCTTCCCTTTTTGTTCTGTGTGGTAGTATAAATTTTGAGGATGAAATTTTATTAGGAGGGGAGAGTTGTAAGGCCTGTGTCCTAGTACCATTTCATTCCTTAGGATCCCCCAATCCACTCCGTCGAATTTCGGCAACCTGCGACCTGTAGACAGCATTTGCGAGCAACCTTAAGTCGCATACTATAAACCCGAGTTGACTCAACCTGAGATCCATGCCATTGCGACCACGCCATCACTGCGGTTCCAACGCCACGTCTATTGCGACAATGCGACGGTTAGATTAGGAGATGTCACGCCCCAAACTCGGAAACCAGGCTCACAAAATTCCCAATCGCCGAATCCGGCGCCGACAGCCTCCGTAGTACCCCATTCTCGGTTCCCAGCGCCCATACGCCAAATTCCGATCCTGGGATCCTACAAGGAGGATTTTCAGCATGAATTTTTTTTTGTAATGGAGCATAACCACAAGCATAACCAAGTCACAAAACAACAACACCACATATCCACTATATCAAAAACTTTTAAGTACAATGCGGGAAGGAAAATACAATATAATGATATCAAAGAAAACTCCAAAAGCTCCAGAAGACTGCTGCACGCTCCGAGCTCAACGCTGCTACAACCTAACGCCACCTGCACGCATCTATCGTGCATAAGCTTACAAAAGCTTAGAGGGTGGTGAAAGTGTGTGTAAGGCGAGTGCCAAGTGTATAATATCAGAGTAATGCGGAAATATGCGGTAAGTCCATGAATGCTATCAACTATACTAAAGCTATGTAATGCAAGGCATGAATGCTGTCGGTCATACCAAGACTATGCGATGCGAGGCCTATGTAGCCAAATGTCATATGCGAGATGCAAAGCAAGCGTGTCAGTACTCATAAGTACAAATGTCAGTACAGTTCCTCTCTGGATATCACCGGGGTCTAATACACCTCACACTGACTGCCTCCTCCCTAGCTGCACAGTCAAGCAAGTGGAAGAGACCATACTATCCGCCTGACTAGTAGTCTGCCAATACCTACCCTGCTCGTCGATAGCGGACGCATTTGCGACCTGGTCAAACTCAGCCTAGCTTATAGCCCCCTCACTCAGGCGGATAAGGCCACACCCCGTTCCAACCCACCATGACACAGTGGGAGACGCGGCCTACTGGTATTCGGCACTCGGACGCTCGTGTATCCACTCGGTCTAGACATTGGAGCATCTCCTAGTACCAAAAAGGTTCTGGGACTTTCACCCAAGGACATCCTAAGTGCCCATAGTGCTAGAACAAAGTATTTCCGGTATCCGATACGGTCATCCACGATGTGCCTGTGGAGCCACGGCCCTGATGTCGCTAGGGCGTGCAGTGATCAAGTCACACATATGCAAGATGCATGAGTCACACTGTACAATCATGCAGCAATCTCACGCGTACCACGCGATCATGTGGGGCACTCCGTCTCATAAGGAGTCTTGTAAATGCCTCAGCCCAACGGTTTCGCTATGATCAAACATTCCTCATATCAAGCATACAAATGATGCGTATGGGTATGAATCATGGAGCTATACTAAGCATGTTATAAAGTGGTGAACTATCAACAAATGTGGGCCTACTAATGGGCCCTAGGGAGAGTTATAATGCGGACATTTAACCAACATTATTCTTACAACGTGGACGTCAAACCAACATTTCTCCCAAGGCATAACCTGTCATCAAACATTATTACACACACTATGGAGGAATCCCTCATTGCAATGGACCCTAAGGACATCCTATTGGGCCTCGACCCATGCGCCTTATATTCATCAAATGGGCCGCATCATATGGGCTTTTTATAAATCAAGTGGGCCACATCAATGGGGCCTTATGTACATTGCAATGGGACATATCCCATGGGCCTTTGAATACATCACAATGGGCCTTGTAACATGGTTCTCATATATATCAAAGTTGGACTTAACAAAGGGCCACAAATACCTCGAATGGGCCTAATCACATGGGCTTTATGTACATCAAAGTGGGCCCCAACATTGGCCACAAATACACATCAAGGTGGGCCTCAATGACGGCCACAATTTCATCAAATGGGCCCCATAACATGAGCCTTACATAAGTAGTGATAATGATTTCCATCATTTAAATTTCCTAAGGCCCACCATAACGTATATTTCCCATCCAACCCATACCTAAGTTAACATAGGGATAGATGAAGTGGAACAACCGTTAGCTATAAAAATGGGTGGACGGTTTGGATGCAATACAAGCATCATGGTGGGGCCCATAGAGGCCCATTATCAGGGATATTATATAAAATATAGTATATATATATATATATTATACAATATATATATATATATACACACACACACAACCCCATACAAGCACACACCCACACACATGTGCACTCACACACGCACACACATGCATGCACTCACACACGCACACACACACACACGCATGCACACACGTGCACCCCCACCGTCCAGGGGACAGTGGGGATAAAATAAATATATCACAGTGGGCTCCCACCGTCTGCCTAGACGGTGGGATTTAAACACATACATCACTGTGGGCTCCCACGTGGGGCCCACCGATAATGCTTATAAGTCATCCAAACCGTTCATGAGGTCACGCAGACCTGGATGAAGGGGAAAAACAAATTTCGTACAGATCTAAAACTTCTGTGGGCCCGAAAAAGGATTTCAACGGTAGGGTTCAATCACCGCTGTTTCTTGTGGTGTGGGCCACCTGAGCGTTGGATTGGCACGTTAGGCAGTGGGCCACCAAATGGACGGTGTGGATATAATAAATACATCTTTGTGGGGCCCACGGCTGAGGGCCGTGGGACGTTGGCGTCCGCCCGCCCGTCTCTGACACAGGCAGCAGCTGCTGTGTGATTTTTTTATTTTTTTTTTCCTTTGAAAATAGGTTTTTCCGTGGTTTTTTTGGTGTAGGGCCCGCATCTGATGAATCAGACCCCCCCAATGGATTCCATAACTCATACTCCATCCATCAAGCCCAATATTGGATATTTTTCAATGTACAGAAATATCAGGGAAGTTTTTAACGGTGAAAATTACTCTTTCCAAAGGTATGGTCCACCTAAGAGTCAGATTGACCTCATTTTTCGGCTCAACGCCTAAAATGAGGTAGGAAAGGGGATGGACGGCTTGGATTGAATCCAATCATCAGGATGGGGCCTAAATAAGTGGTCATTCTCCAAAGCTTGAGAATCAAGCAAAAATTTGTATTTTCCTTTCCACGTCCAGCGTCCCTGGACGCTGGATGATTGGACTCAACACATGCATTTGAGGTGGGTCCGGTTTAGGTGGGCCACCACATGGAGGATGGTGTGGGTCAACACATATAAGGTAGGCCCCACTTATAAATGGCTTAGATAAAAACCATGCCTCATGGTGGGGTCCATCCAAGTGGGCCACACAATCACACCAACATCACATGAAAAGAAGAATAAAAGGAAAGAGAGGGAGAGAGAAAGAGAAAGTGGGACACACGTGTGATGGAGGGACCCCGATACTATGGGCCCTCCCTTGCATTCCATCATACATAAAATGGTAATCAAAGTGGGCCATTGGCCACATCTTAGGGTCCCAAGTGAGATCCATACCATTGATCGGTAGGCCTCACTTGGCCCATCATAAAAACATAGAAATCTATCCTATCAAAGCACCCACCGGTTGATCTCTTCGGTCTGTTGGAACGCCACCCTCCTTGTGCTCCTCTTTGATGGTGGAGATGGGAAATGGATGGCTAGGATGATGGGTTTTGGAATGGGAATGGTGGGCCTCATACTTGCTTGTTTTCTCTCATGGAAGAGCTCCCAACGTGGGATTTTTGGTTGCTTAGGATTGTGGTGAGAAATGAGAAGAGAGAGAGGGTTGTAAGGAGATGTGAGAGATGAGTGTGATGGGTGAAAGGGTGAGTGATGTGTGATGTGTACTTGATATGTATGGTGGTGTAAGAGAGAGGGTAAGAAAGAGTTGACTTTAGAGAGAGAAAGCATGGGTTGCTTGTACTTGACATTAAAGTGATTGATTGATTAATGTGATTGATTGATTGATGGGATTGATTTGACATGGTGTAGAGATTCTCTTGGGATCGAGAAAGCGCGGCGTTTCTTCGAAATAAACACCGACTCACGTCTTCTGGTCAGGGTATCGGATTGGTGCGTGAGTCGCGGCGTTGGAACCGCGGCGACGGTGCGGTCGCAATGATACAGGTCTCGGATTAAACTGACTCGAATCTAAAGGATACGACTTACGGTCGTGCGCAACGTCGATTATCAGTCGCGGATTGCCGGACTTCGACGGAAAGGATCGTAGGATTCATCGGAACAGTACGAACTAGGATACAGGTCTTACAGGAGATGTGGCCCGCGCATTATCTTGGCCATATACCGCACGTTGCGGGGCCGTGGAATTCCAGATATAGTGCATCCCTGGATAGACATCATTAGGATGATGTCATCTAAGGCTATTAGCTTAGGGGTGACATCACCCTACCCTATTGCAAGCATACTAGTAATTATGGCAAGCATGCCTAGCCTCCTTCCCATGTGTAATCATTTCCTTACATGCAATCATTCCTCTCTTCTATCTCTATCCCTCCCTCTCTTCTCCCTCATTCCATGCTAGCAAGAGCTCCCAACATCCATGAGAGCTCTCCATTTCCAGCCACTTCCAAGCTTAAGCCCTCCCAATCCAACCGTCCATACCCTATCTCCACCATTAGAACACCTCCTTCGAGGCTAGTGAACCCATGGGTGGAAGAAGGAGAAGATGAATAGAGGTGGGTGCCCCTTCTAGGTTTAGATTATTTGTTTTCTTACTTATATCTTTAGGTTCTCTTGCATGGGGCAAGTAAGACCCACCAATCAATGGTGGGGATCTTATTTTGACCCCTACGTGTGGCCAATGGCCCACCTTAGTTGCATGCACATGCCATGATGGGGTCATTCTCCATGGACCCCATCATGATGTATTGCTTGATCTTAAACATTGAAGGGTCATCTGGACCCTTGATTGCATGGTGGGGATGGCATCCCCACCTTAGATTTTCTGATGTAAGGGCCCATGCATGCATGGGACCCATTTGATATATGGTTTGGATTATGTTGAGGGGCTCATAGTGGCGAAACCCCTCCATTTGGTGGATCCTCTCTCTCTCTCTCTCTCTCTCTCTCTCTCTCTCCATCTTCCCATGATGTGTGGCCCACCTAATGTGGTCAGCACATCTAGACCGTCCAGCAGGGTGGGATGGTCCTGTTGTCCAAAAATCTGGACGCAGGCTGGCTCACCTTGCTGTCCTATGTTGCATGCAAGGTTAGACTCAAACTCAAGCTTGGTCTGGGTGTGTGTGGCCCATCTAGATAGCCCTATCTTAATCTAATGGGCCACTCATGTGGACCCCACCTTGCTGAACAATTAAGGGTGCATATTATTCACCCATTTTCCCATGATTAGGCAAGCCTGGGCCCATTCCAAAGGCAAGACCAAACAAGGATAGTAACATTATATCCAGTAACTTGTTGGCTAGCCATAGTATGTGTTTTATCCCCTTGATGTAGGTGTCTTTGTTTCTCCATTTACCCCCCCCCCCCCCCCCCTCACACACACACACATCTGAAGCCCACCTCAGGTGCATTTAGATTATCCAGGTTGTCCATCTGTGGGACGCCACCTGCCAGGGCCAACTGGCCATCTACTGGATGCTCAGGCAGGCCCAGCATCCAGTAAGGGGCTAGCTGCCCTTAGCTGCAGGTCCACCTTGTATGCATTTTGGGCCAGCCATCCATGCCCTTGGACCGTCTAGGCTGGGTTAGGCACTGCTAGACTTGCAGTCCAGCAACAGGCCCACCCTGATTTATGTGTTGTATCCATAGCCTCCATCTGGTGGGGCCCACTGTAACATTTATGGGCCACCATATAGTATTTCTTCTATCCAGATACCTACTTACTGGACACCCAGGAGGATAGGTGGCCTAGATGTCTGGCAACGGCCTAAAATTTGCTACATATAACTGAACGTTTTGAGGTTGTGAGGCCCACCAGATTGAGGGTGTTGTGTATACACACCATGTATATATTTTCTGAGATTATGGGCCCCATTTGTACCTTGTAAAGCCCACCATTCGTTTGGTTGATTGAGGACTAATCTGTCCAGATTTTTGGATGTCCAGCAGGCCCAGATGGGCTGGACGTCCAGCCTTAGAGCCTTTTTTGATGTTTGTATTGCCCATCCATTATGTCGGGCCTTGTGTGCTATTTGTAACCCACTATGATGTATGTGATTGTATCTTTGTTGTCCATCCAATTTGCCAAGTTTTGGGCTGGCCTATAAGGTCCACAATGGTACTTGTCATGTACTCATATCCCAACTATTTTGTGGGGCATATGGGATACCCATGAGGCCCACCATGATGCATGTATTGTATGTTCCCTTAGCCATTGTATTTTTGGGCAATGGGTTGTCCCAAGAAGCCCACCTTAATGCATATGGACCATGGGTCATTTCTTGAGGCTCAACATGATGTGTGAAATGTTATGTATGTTGCCCATCCTTTTTTTCTAAGTAGTATTCCGACCATAGCCCCATTATAAGTTAGATTCCATGATGGGCCGCACTCTAGGGGATAATGGTGGTTAAATGTTCATGTTGTGTACCTCCCTAAGGCTCATTGTTAGGCTATTCTCATCTATTTGGGCTCCCCATAAGTCTTATCCATCTAGCCTTAGTGGGCTAACCCAAACCGTTGGGCCCCCATTATTGTTGATGCTTCCACCATGCCTTATAGATTTGTTCAAGTCATTAAGCCCATCTTGTGCTTATTGGGCCCCATAGGAAGCTCAGTTTACTACGTGATGGAGTGGGTGAGGAAGCCCACTCCTTGTTCTTGGGCCCATTCTCGATATGAGAGTACATCATCACTGTAGAATATGCTCAATATAACTTCATGATTCATGCCCATTCGTATCATATGTATGCTTGATATGAGGAGTGATTAATCATAGCATATGCCATTAGACAGATTGATTATGGGACTCCATGAGAGACAGAGTTGCCCCACAGGAGCACACAGTATGCGCAGGATTGATGCATGACTAGATAGTATGACTCCTACATCTTGCATTATGTTATATTATCACTGTATGCCCTAGCGACATCAGGGTTGTGGCCTCCACAGGCTTATCGTGGATGGTAGGATTGGATATTGGAAATATTTGGTTCTAGCACTGTGGGCACTTAGGATGTCCTTGGGTGAAAGTACTAGAACCCTTAATGATACCAGGAGGATGCTCCAATGTTGAGAGCGAGTAGATACGCGAGCACACGAGGGTCATATACCAGTAGGACGCATCTCTCACTGTGCCGTGGTCGGTTGGAAGGGGTTGTGGCCTTACCCTCCCAAGGGGAGGGGGTAATGTTAGGCTGAGTTTGACCATCTTGAGGAATGGGTCCGTTATTGACGAGCTGGGCCGATATTGGCAGGTTGATAGTGAAGTCTCTTCCACTTGCCTAGTTGTACGCTTAGATGGGGCGGCAAGCTGGTGCACAGTGTACTAGACCTCAGTGATATTCCAGAGATGAATTGTACTAATATATGATCCTAGATGAGGACTGGTATGCTTGTGTTGCATCTTGCATATGACATTTGGCCATATCGGCCTTGCATTGCATAGCCTTGGTATAACTGATATCATTCATGGACTTGTCAGCATTTCTGTATAGCATTCATAGACTTGCTAGTATTTTTGTATTACTCTGATATTGTATACTTGTCACGTATATTACGTACACACTTACACCACCCTCTGAGCTTTCTATAAGGTTATGCACGATAGATGCGTACAGGTGACTCTAGGACGCAGTCGAGCTTAGGCAAGAGCGTGCAGCTAAGCTTCTAGAGTTTCTGATATCTATCTTGTATTTCCCCTTTATATATTGTACTCAAAGTTTTTGGTATAGTGGATATGTGGTGATGTTGTGGTTATTGTTGTGGGTTATGCTTGTGGTTATGCTTCTTTACAAAATGTTATTCTAAAAATCCTCCTTATAGGATCCTAGGATCGAAATCCAGTATATGGGTACTGAGAGCCAAGAATGAGGTACTATGAAGGTTGTCGATGTTGGATTTGGTGATCGGGAATTTTGTGAGCACGGTTTCCGAGTCTGGGGCGTGACATAAGGTGAACCTGAGAAAACCTTATTTTATAGTGAACGCCAATATCACGTGGGTTGTGATTATTAGGAGTGGAGTAGGTGTGGATGTTTGAGAATAGTTAGTGTATACATCGAACCACTAACTCCTGGTGTTTGTGGTGAATGATGATGTATGTGATGGATGTGTGTTGAATGTTTGTAATCTTTTCATTCATGTACATGTGGTGAATGCTTGTAGTAGATAGCTTCCTTTATTTGCCTCTTGTTTTAGTTTACGATCTTGATCCTTACTGCGTTCAAGAAATCAGGTTGTCCTACCATAAACATTGATTTTTGGTGTAAGGTTGTCCTTTGAACAAGGTTTGAATCATTTCTCAATACTATTACAATTGAGATCTCTGATTGATTCAATTTTATTTTATATTTCAGTTTATTATTTTTTAATTTGGCATAGTCCTATTCACCCCCCCCCCCCTCTAGGATGAGAGCTCACCCTTTTCAGGGCTACAATCAGATAGAGATAACCCTTGAAGATCAGGAAAAGACAACGTTCACATGTCCTTATGGCACCTTTGCTTACTGAAGGATGCCATTCGGACGATCTAATGCCCGAGCCACTTTTCAGTGATGCATGTTGAGTATTTTCTCTGACATGGTGGGGCAATATTTAGAGGTCTTCATGGATGACTTCTCTGTCTTTGGTCCATCATTCAGCGAATGTTTCGAAAATCTGAAAAATGTACTGAATCGATGTGAGGAAAAGAATTTGGTACTAAATTGGAAAAAGTGTCATTTTAAGGTTTCTAAGGGAATAGTTCTTGGACATATAATTTCGTCCAAAGGAATTGACGTAAACAAGGCTGAAATTGACCTTATCTTTAACCTACCTCCACCTAAGAGCATACGAAACGTGCGATCCTTCTTAGGACACGGGATTTTACAGACGATTCATAAAGGACTTTAGTCACCTCTCTCGTCCTTTATGTAACTTACTTCAAAAGGATGTATCATATGAGTGGACTGAGCAATGCCAGGAAACTTTCCCTAAGCTCAAGGGCATGTTGACTACCACACCTATCATGCAACCACCTGATTGGAACATCCCTTTTGAGATTATGTGTGACGCATCTGATTATGTTATTGGGGCAGTGTTAAGCCAGAGAAAAGAAAAAATGCCCTACGTTATTCACTATGTAAATAGAACTTTAAATCCTGCCCAAATGAATTACTTTACTACGAAGAAGGAACTTTTGGTCGTAGTATTCGCTTTGGCCAAATTTAGGTCCTACTTGATCAAATCCAAAATCATCATTTACACTGATTATGCGGCGCTCAAGTACCTTATTTTTAAGAATGATACTAAGCCCCACCTGATAAGATGAATCCTCCTACTCTAGGAATTTGATTTAGAAATACGAGACAAAAAAGGGAGTAGAGAACGTAGTGGCTGACCATCTTTCCAGACTTGATCTCCCTGATTCCCTTGAGATGACACCCATAAACGACATATTCCCTGACGAACAACTGTTCAAACTCCCCCAACTACCTTGGTTTACTGACATTGTAAATTATCTTGCTACACGTTTCACGCCGACACATTGGACCGCACAAGATAAGAAAAAATTCTTCGCTGAGGTATGCAAATTCTTCTACGATGACCCATATTTATTCAAATATTTCCCAGATCAAATTCCAAGGAGATGTGTTCCAGACAATGAACACGAAAGTGTATCTCCTTCTGTCCCTCTCAAGCATGTGATGGTTACTTTTCCGCTAAAAAAACCACAGTCAAAATTATGCAGTACGGCTTCTACTAGCCCACTATTTTCAAAGATACTCACGAGTTTTACAAAGCTTGTGAGCATTGTTAGAAATTGGGAGCATTGTCCCATCGAAGTATGATGTCGCTGAACCCCTTTCTAATGATCGAATCATTTGATTACAAGGGCATTGATTTCATGGGACCATTCCCCCAATCCTTTGGGAATTTATACATTTTACTAGCAGTAGACTATGTCACTAAGTGGGTTGAAGCGATCCCATTCCAGAACAATGACCATCAAACGATCATTAAATTCTTAAAAGAGAACATCCTTTCCCAGTTTGGAACACCTCGAGCTATCATTAGTGATGGAGGTTCACATTTTTGTAATAGGCCATTTGCAAATTTAATGAAGAAAATATGGCTCATAAAATAAGCACTCCATACCACATACAGACAAGCGGGCAAGCTGAGATTTTCGACAGGGAGATTAAATATATTTTGGAGAAAATGGTTAGCCCTGATCATAAGGATTGGTTAATCCGTTTGACTGATGTTTTATGGACTTACTGTACCGCCTTTAAAACCCCAATTGAAATGTCTCCCTTTAGACTTGTCTATGGGAAAGCCTGCCACTTGCTCGTGGAATTGAAACATAGAACTTATTGGACTATTAAAAATTTGAACTTTAACTTGTACAACTCTGGCTCGCTGAGCAAACTTCAACTGAATGAACTCGAGGAAACCTAGAATGACGTATATGAGAACTCAAGAATTTACAAGGACAGGATGAAGGTGTTCTATGACCAACACATCCTTTGGAAATCATTCACACCGGGCCAAAAAGTCCTTCTGCACAACTCTCGATTACATCTTTTTCCGGGTAAACTCAGATCTTGTTGGACTGGCCCTTTCATGGTTACAAATGTCGATCCTCATGGGACCATTGAGATTCAGAATCCAACAAATGGCAATGTTTTCAAAGTTAATGGACATCGTTTAAAGCCATTTGTTGAGAAATTTAATTCAAAGGACATGTCCATACATCTGATTGATCTTGTTTACAAGGATTGACATCCTAGTCTAATAGAGGTATGGTTAGATTTATAGCTTTCATAGGATTTAGGACTAGGATAACTTTCTTTCCACTTATCTAGTCTTTATGCTACCCATCTTCACATTGAGAACCTTGGAAGCGCCTTAAATCTTCATTCTTCAGGTACTACCTTTCCATCACTTCTCCTTTATTTTCGTTACCTCTTTTAAATTACATACTTATTTCTTTTACATTGAGGACAATGTAGATTTTGGGTTGGGGTGTGGATTAGGTAAACTAATCAGTGTGTTTCTTAGTTTTGAGCAATTTTTTTGAAATTTTCAATGTTTCAAGTTGAAATCTGTTTGGAAAACGATAATTTATGCATATAAAGAATGTTTTGAGTATGATGATAAGATAGATATTGAATTTTGAATTGTTGGAGTTTGATCAAATAAGTAGCCTATCACTTACGGTTCTTGCACTCAATTGATTAAGAGGAAGTTTGAATATCATGTTAACCTAAATCACAAGACACTCCAAACTGCTTTTTTATGAGGTATGCTAGAATTTCTAATTGTTAGCATGTGAATCATTGACAGATGTTGAAAATTAAGTTTGGAGAATTTTATTCACCTTAAAAGATGAAAAGAACCAGTTAAAAAATAGGAGATCGACAAAAAGGTCATGTATGGTGAAAAGAATGAAAAAGAATGAAAGAATGTAAAGTATGAAAAAGAATGGGGATGAAAAGACTGAAAATATTGAATGAATACAAGTGATCGTTGATATAAAATCAAAAACTAGAACAAGAAGGAAAATGGGATAAGTTCAGATCAGCACTTGAGTTTTTAACCAATCTTGAAGTGATGAGCATGACTAACATTATGAAATGATACTATTCTTATTAGAAGTAAGTTGATTTTCACTGAGCACATTGAAAAACTTGATATACGAACTTATGCTCTGATTTGATGGATAAAAAACCTATTTGATTGATTACTTATATGATTCAACTCTAGGTTTTCAAAATCCCACTTTCTCGTCTTAATTCTACTCATCTATACTTGATTGCACAAAGGATTGATTTCTAAAAAGGGGTTTGAACATTGGGAATTAAGAATTACTTCAAGCATGTTTTGCTCGGGACTAACAAAATGCTTGTTGGGGAGTGTGTTGAGTGTCAAATAGTGCATATTCTCCCTTATTTATGTATTGGTTTTATGAACATGATATTGCTTAAAGGTATATTTTATGCATGTTTGTGTTGCAAGGTGAATCTAAGAGCTTGGATTGAAAAGAATGTTAAAAGCATGGATTGATGCTCGAGAATTACCAAGCCAAAGGTTGGATCTTAGAAGACCAATAATGAAGAATTTACATGCCAAAGATCCAAGGAAATAAAGTACAAAAGCTGGAAAAAGGACTTGAAAGATCGCATAATCTGTAGCAGAAAAACAGACAAGTTCAGTCCGACCGAACTTGCACAAATTAGTCCAACGACCAATGAAGGATTTCAAAAGCTTATTTGGTTTAACTGATAGACAATTCGGTCCAACCGAAGGGAGGATTCGGTGCGACCGAAAGTGCATAAAAAGCTCCAACGCTGAAAGGAATTAATTCGGTTCAACCGAAGATTAATTTGGTCCGACCGATGACTTAAGTTTGGTCCAATCGAACCCAGATCGGTCCTACCAAAATCGGGCAACTGCTGAAAGAGAATCCCTTCCAAATTCGAACTCGACTTCAGATTCAACTTTGGTCCAACTGATGTGCAGCGCGGAAAAGCTGTAGATTGCGTAATTCAAGTCAGTTTTTAGAAATTCCAAGTTGGTGCGTAAGGTGGAGCTTCACAAGTATAAGTAGGAGTCCCTAGGACGTTCCTAGGTATCATATAGGATTTAAGGAGTAGAGCAAAAGGGTGAAGAGCCGCCGCCAAGAGTCTTTCTTCTTCTTCTTTAGTTGTTTTTATGCTTTTCTTAAGAGTTCTTAGTTCAATCATGTATATGGTTGGCTAAATCTCTTAGTTAGTGCTGAGAGGTGAAGCTTGTAGCATGATTGGGATGTTTGTTTTTCTTTGATTCATGTTTTTATTGAACTTCATTGATTTTTAGTTATTTTAAGGAATATTTTCAGTTTTCAATGGTTTTTTATGACACAAATTACAATAGAATCTTTGTTGAATATCTTTTTTTTTCTTATTTGAGATTATGGGATTAGTAAATCCTGTTGTTTTCCATCGTCTCTTGGACATGGTTGAGTGATGGAATCCCTTTCAATCATCGCAATCCTCTTCCATTGAGGCTAGATCAATGAGAAGTTCAGAGATTTATTATCTCCATTTCCAATTAGATAAGATAAGACTCTAACTCCAATTGGATCCCTTAAATCAAGTAAGGTAGCATCCCAAGGGCTACAAGTGGATCCTTGACACCCTAATTCCTACCTTTAAATTCATAAGTTTTAATGACAATAATCACAATTACTCCCTTAAAGATTTTAAATTTACTTTTGCATCTTATTTTAGTTCTATTTCTAGTTACTTTCAGAAACGTACGAGTTTAGTCCTTATGGATTCGACCTTGGTCTTATAGAGATTATTACTATATTGCGACTCTACACTTGGGGTTGTGAACAGAATGCAGTGCGAGTCAGGTTTTGCATGAATTGTATTCCACATTGTGATGATCACTACGTATGATGAGCCGCACACACTTTGCTAAGTAGGCATTCATGTACGTTGGTTACGCATATTGATATCTCTCGTAGTGGTGGAGTATGTGACGTATATGTAAGACCTGTATCCTTGTACCGTACCCTTCCATCGACTTCGGCGAACCTCTCTGTCAAGTTCCGGCGACCCATGACCTGTAGACAACAAATGCGCACGACCTTAAGACGCACTCCAAAGACATGAGTCGACTCAACCTGAAAGTCATACCCCCGCGACCGCACCATCTTGTGCACCAATGCGATAACTAGGCTAGGAGTTGTGGGCCCACGAATAATTCAAGTAAACACCGTACACAACGTATCCCAGAAGATTTTAGGTTGGGAGAGAGGAATCTCAACCCATACCTCTCTCATCCAAAAGTCAACAACAATCATACCTTCCATCCCATCCCTTCTTACACACTCATCCCTCTCTCCTTACATCTCTCATCTTTCACTCATTCCATCTCTTCTCCCTCCATTTCCCTAGCAACCAAGTCAACAACAATCAAACCTTCCATCCCATCCCGTCTTACACACCCATCCCTCTCTCCTTACCTCTCTCATCTTTCACTCATTCCATCTCTTCTCCCTCCATTTCCCTAGCAACCAAGTCAACAACAATCATACCTTCCATCTCATCCCTTCTTACACACCCATCCCTCTCTCCTTATATCTCTCATCTTTCACTCATTCCATCTCTTCTCCCTCCATTTCCCTAGTAACCAAGTTAACAACAATCATACCTTCCATCCCATCCCTTCTTACACACCCATCCCTCTCTCCTTACATCTCTCATCTTTCACTCATTCCATCTCTTCTCCCTCCATTTCCCTAGCAACCAAGTCAACAACAATCATACCTTCCATCCCATCCCTTCTTACACACCCATCCCTCTCTCCTTACATCATCCATCTTTCACTCATTCCATCTCCTCTCCCTCCATTTCCCTAGCAACCAAGAGAAGAAAAATCCTAAGGAGAGAAAGAGAAACCAAGTGCTAGACTCATTTTCCTACCCCAAATCTCACCATCCAACCATCCAAACTTCATCATCCACCATTGAAAAGAGAGCTTAGGAGCTAAGGATTCCAAGGATCTAAGAAGAAGAGTTATAGGTGGGTGTTTATAAGATTAGATTGTAGTTTTTAGTTATGGGCCAAGTGGGGCCTATCGGTTAATGGTATGGATCCCATTTGGGACCCAAGGTGTGGCAAATGGCCCACCATGATACATATGTGTAATCCATGATGGGGCCATTCTCCATGGACCCCACCATGATGTTTATTTGATATTCAAGTTGTTAATGGTCATGTAACGCCCTGAATTTCGAGGGTCGAACAAAGCTCTACTCCCAAGATTCCAAACATCACTTATGTCATATGGATGATGATATTCAGGTTTCTTTCATTTTCATGAATTAAGCATGCATGGGATTATACTAAACAACACATCATACTCCGGATTTAATGAAATTAATCCAGTGCGGAACTCTAAAACATGTCTATGTAAGTATGCAGATGTTTCACAAAATTTCTTCCAGAGTATGAGTACGTAACCGGGTTTAATATATACATGTATAATTTCAAATGTACAAAATATGGAAATGTAAATGTGTTCAACTAAGCCCAGATGCCTAGTTATCCCTGCGTAATGGTACGTGGTCTACAACGACCCGCCCGAGAGTTGGAAGTAGGAGAATTCCTCCTACTCATCCAAGAAGTCCTGCTCCAGAGCATAGACGTCATCTGTACTTACATCTAAATCAGTGTCTGGTTAGTGTTTTAAAACACCGTCCCAGAGTGGGAGTGAGTGATCAACTCAGCGGTTCTATAAGGTAAAAGTTACACATGTTATCAAGTCAATCAAAGCAGTAATGATAAAGCAATCATAAACAATCACTTCCTAACTATTGTCTTTAATGCAGAAATGGAGTGCAAGAAATGATGCATGCCCTCCCCCATCAATGCTCCCTCACATGCAACTCCGACAGCCTATTTCGCATATGACAACACTTCCTCAAATGGTGCAACTCCAACGCCTTTTTGGCACATCCTAACTAATGTAGTATAATGCATGGTCATGTTAGCCAAGTGATTAATTATACTCATTCACACAGCAAGTTTGGGAAGCTCCCTTTTTAATACTGACCCCAAATTGAACATTTGGCATCAGACAACGGCAGTGGTCCTACTCCTATGTTCTGGATCCATCTAGGTTTGTCACTCCTAGTTAAATGCATACGATAGGTGAGTTGTAAGAAGTTATGCTCGCGGTCACTGCGGGGAGGCTCGTCACCCCAGCGTAGGCCGATAGCACGAACACGGTGTCCCATACCACCATGCCCAGCTCAGGAGTCTTAGTTGCTTATTGGTCACTGTTAGTGCTATTATATGATACCTCTTTGATTGTCAAATTTTGTGTGTCAAAACCTTGGTATGTTCTATGTGTGTGTTCTATGTTTAAGACAACCATGGACTCTTCAAGCGGCTTCAAGATATAAAGAAGAAGATATAAAGAAGAAGATACAAAGAAGTCACGACATTCTTTATTGGTTATTCAAGTTCAAGATAAATGTTGGTGTCAAGTGTTTGGACGACTCTGACTTCAGGTTCAAGTGGTTGGACGACTCGTACTTCAGGCTTTAAGTACTAAAAGATTTATCATTCGTTGAATGAAGTAGAGTTCAATGTCCATACTTCATTATTCAGGTTTGATAGACCATAGTCACTGACCTTAGGGTAGGTCACTTTGGATACATTATCCAAATGTATTTAAACATGTGTTTGAGCTGCTCTTAGACTAGTCCTGGTTCTGGTTCGACCAGTCCTAGCACTGGCTCGACCTGTCTAAGAATTTCCTAGACCAGTCTTGGAATTGCTCAAATTTATCGGATTTTCTGGTTTGCTCACGACCAGTCTTGAAGTCTGCACGACCGGTCGTGGAACGGCCTCGACTCGAAGCTCGACCAGTCGTGGAGCCTCGGCTCAAACTCCAGCGACTAAATTCACTGTTGCTCGACCAGTCGAGAAGGGGTCTCGACCGGTCGTGGAGGACCTTCGACCAGTCGTGGACTGCCTACGACCAGTCGTACATCGGTTTTCCTGAATCCGCGCAGAAATTCAAAAATCTGTTTCTTCTAAGACCAGTCGTGGGAACTTCTAGACCAGTCGAAGACGAATTTCTGTAACTATAAATAGCACACGAATTTCAGAGTTTATTCATTGAAAATTCTATAAAAGCAAGGTTCCACTCTGAGATAAGTCGTGTTTAAATTTAAGCTAATTTGCGCTTCATTCTAATTCCTTTTGTTAGCTTTTTATATTTGATTTTATTATAAATTCCAATCCTATTTGAAAAGGGGAAATCGTGTATTCCTTCTTCTTGGAATTAAAATCAAATAGAGCTAGCCCTTTGAGATTTCATTTAAAATCAATTAGAACTTAGAACCTCAATAATTTGAGTATTGGACATTGAACTATCATCTCTACTCTGATCGGTTCTTCCGGGCTACTGCAAAAGGATAAGATCCAGGTATTTTACAATTCCTGTAATTTCTGTTTTGGTTTTTTATGAGATTTGCCAGAAAAATCTCTATGTGTATGGTTATCTGAGGAGAGCCAGAAAACTCAGATTGAGGGTTTTTTTTAATTGTGTAAGCCCAAGTGACAAAGACACAATTGTGAAGGTTTTTGGTAAACCTGTGAAAACCAGTTTTATTAGAGAACGCTAATATCCCCTGTGTGAGGATATTAGGAGTGGAGTAGCATTCTGTGTGGCTGTTTGAGAACAGTTGGTGAACACACAGGCGAACCACTATAACTTCTTGTCTTGTGGATTGAATGTTTTCTTTTATCATTCAGTTCTATTTTCCTTGTGGATGTGAATGTTGTAACAGTTTGAAATTACAAGCAAGTGTGGGAATGTTGTAATAATTTAGTGATTTATTTCTACAATTTATTTCCAGCAATTCTTTTTATTGATTCAAGCTTTAAATTCCAAATTGTTCCAGCAAGGTTGCCCTGCCATTTTTATGGTGTATGGTTGTCCCTAGAACAAGACATTTGTAAATTCAATTTATTCAGTGCAGTTTGTATTTGTTTCTTTATTCCTCTTTGATTTGTGTATTTGATACAAAGACATTTCTAGACATAAGGTTGTCCTACCATAAACACTGAGTTTTTGGTGAAAGGTTGTCCTTAGAACAACGTTTGTATCAACCACTCAATTTCAATTGTTTGAGGTTGTATTTCATTTCTGCATTACAATTTATTTAATTAGTTCATTGGCTATCATATTTCGTTAATTCCGCTATTATAAGTTTTTATTTGGCATTGTCCTATTCACCCCCCCTCTAGGACATTTAGCTTGGCCATTTCAAGTGGTATCAAAGCCTAATAGCTCGCTTTTTCTTTGTATTTGGATTTATTTCCTGAGCTAACGATCTAAGCTATATTTAATAATGTCAAATTTTGATAGCCTCTCAGTCACTAGGCCTCCACCATTTGATGGCTCCAACTATGCTTATTGGAAAGCCAGAATGAGGATCTTCCTCAAATCAATGGATGAGAGTGTGTGGCAAGCCACAGTGATTGAATGGAAGCCTCCTGCCATGGAAGTTACTGGAATTGATGGTTCTAAATCTATGAAAATTACACCATACCATCAATGGACCACTCTTCAGAAAAGTGAGAGTAGTGCTAATGCTAAAGCACTTAATGCAATTACTTGCGCACTATCACCGGATGAGTTCAAAAGAATCATATCCTGTGATACTGCAAAGCAAGCTTGGGATATTTTAGAAATGACACATGAGGGTACATCGATTGTCAAAAAATCTAAAGTCCAACTCCTCACAACTAAATTTGAAGAAATTCACATGGAGGAAAATGAAATGTTTATGGACTTCTATACTAGATTAAATGACATTGTAAACTCAATGTGGGGTCTTGGTGATAAAATCCCAGAAAATAAAGTGTGTGCAAAAATTCTACGCTCTCTTCCTGAACGGTTCAATTCTAAAGTAACCGCAATCCAAGAACTTCGTGACACGGACAAAATGAAGGTGGAAGAACTAGTTGGGTCTCTACAAACTTATGAATTAAATTTTAAAGTTCCTAAAGGAAAATCAATTGCTTTGAAATCTTCCAAAAATACGGTAGAAGATAAATCCGATTCTGAAGATGACTTAGCTCTTATTGCAAAAAGATTTTACAAAATTTTTAAAAGTAAGAAAAGAGTTGATTTTCAAAAATCAAATGATAAAAAGAAGTTTAGATCTAAAACTCGAAAATCTTTGAAAGACAGTCAATGTTACAACTGTCATGAGTATGGGCATCTAGCAAACAAATGTCCTAATAAGGAAAAATCCAAAAAGAAAGGTATGTTGGCTACATGGGATGAATCATCTGACTCTGAAGTTTCTTCTGAATCAGAAGATTCCGAAACCGAGTCGGGCAATGAAGTAAAAGCCCTTATGACTCTAGCTAAGTTTACCTTCTCTGATCACGATGATTCTACTAGTGAAGAAAATTTGGATAATGACCATGAGAATGAAGAAGATCTTCAAGATGCTTACAATGCCTTATACAAAGAGAGTTGTAAAATTGCTGTGAAGCTTAAACTTCAAAGAGAAAAATTTTCTAAACTTAGAGATTGTTTTGACTTGCTTGTTTTAGAAAAATCTCAAATATCAGATTATTTTGAAAAATCAAAAAGCGATTTAGAATTCAAAAACTCTCTGATTGTTGATTTAAAATCTGAAATTGAGAGACTAAAAAATGAAGTGTCTTCTCTTCTGAATTCAAAGGAAACTTGGAGGTATACCCAAGGTGATTCTAAATTAGAAAAACTTCTATCCGGTTCAAAAAAATGTGGTGATAGATCCGGGTTGGGGTATGATAAAACAATACCTCATAAACAGAAGAATTCTCCACCTAAATTTGTGAAAGGAGAATCCTCTAATTCAAAAAAGAAAAACACTTCACAAGGTTTTGTCAAAACAACAAAAAATTTTCAAAAACCTAAAAACAGCTATGTCAACTTCAAAAGTCAAATGAAAAATCCTTTAGCTGAAAAAATAGTTGATTTACTCAAGGAACTTTTAAAATCTAACTCTGTAAGTCATTCTTTCAAATATAAACAAAAGAAGACCAACTATGTTCCTAAACCTAAAACTGTCATGAAATGGGTTCCTAAAGTTGACTGCTTGGTTGCTCACACTGCTTTCAAAGCAACTAGCCTTTCAAAGTGGTACCTAGACAGTGGTTGCTCCAGGCATATGACTGGTGACAAAGCTCTCTTCACCGATCTACAAGATATGACTGATGGGTCAGTCACATTTGGTGATGGTAGCAATTGCAAAATTATTGGCCAAGGTACGGTTCAACTCCATAATCTACCCTTATTTAAGAATGTTTTATATGTTGAAGGTTTAAAACACAACTTGTTAAGCATATCTCAAATATGCGATAACAATCATAGTGTGAAGTTTTCCAATCAAGGTTGTGAGATTATAGACAAAAAGGGATCTGTGATATTAACTGGTCTCAGAACTTCTGAAAACTGCTATATAGTGAGAAATGACAGCTCATCTAACCAAATGTGTTACATGGTCCATACCAATGAAACTGAATTATGGCATAAACGTCTTGGACATGTACACTACCGGAACTTATATAGATTGAGCAAAGAAGAACTAATAAGAGGTCTACCAAAGATTCAAAAAATAGATAAAATATGTGGTGAATGCCAGTATGGTAAACAAACTAGGAGATCTCACAAAAAGGTGAACTCAAATACCACATCAAGACCACTCGAACTTCTCCACATGGATCTAATAGGACCAACTAGAACGGAAAGTCGAGGAGGTAAAAAATATATTCTGGTTATTGTAGACGATTACACCAGATTCACTTGGGTTTCATTTTTAAAGGACAAATCAGAAACCCTTGATGAAGTAAAAAAGATAATCAAACGGATCCAAACTGAAAAATGTTCTCATGTGAGTAAGATCCGAAGTGATCATGGATCCGAATTTGAAAATAGCTGTTTTGAGAAATTCTGTAATGATCATGGAATATCACATGAATTCTCTGCACCTAAAACTCCACAACAAAATGGCATTGTGGAAAGAAAAAATAGAGTTCTTCAAGAAATGGGAACTGTTATGCTAAATAGCATGAAGGTTTCTAAGAATTTATGGGCTGAGGCGATTAATACTGCTTGCTATATTACTAATCATGTTTATCGCCTTAAGAAAGCTCTCTATGGGTTGAAACAAGCTCCCAGGGCATGGTATGAAAAATTGACTAAGTTTTTACTGGGTCACAATTTTCAAATGGGTAGTGTTGATAAAACACTCTTTGTTAAAAAGCAGAACAATGATATTTTAGTGGTTCAAATCTATGTTGATGATATAATTTATGGATCAACTTGTACTGACATGACTGTTGAGTTTGCAGATCTAATGAAATCTGAATTTGAGATGAGTATGGTCGGAGAATTAAACTATTTTCTAGGATTGCAAGTTAAACAGCAATCTGATGGAATTTTTATTTCTCAAACTAAATATGCTCTAAATTTAGTTAAGAAGTTCGGATTTGAAAATGGTAAGAATTTTGATACTCCTATGAGTACTTCTCTAAAGCTCTCAAAAGACTCTACAGGTAAAGATATAGATCCTAAACTATATCGAAGCATGATTGGTAGTTTACTGTATTTAACAGCAAGTAGACCTGATATTGCTTTTAGTGTTGGAATTTGTGCTAGATATCAGTCTAATCCTAAAGAATCTCATTTGACTGCTGTTAAACGCATTATTCGTTATGTTGCAAGTTCAGTTAATCTGGGTCTTTGGTATCCCTTTGATACTAGTGTGCAATTGGCTGGGTTCTCGGATGCTGATTGGGCTGGTAATATGGATGACAGAAAGTCAACCAGTGGTGGTTGCTTTTACATTGGAAATTGCATAGTTTCTTGGTTCAGCAAGAAACAGAGTTCCATTTCACTCTCAACTGCTGAGGCTGAATACATTGCTGCAGGAAATGCATGTACTCAGTTAGTCTGGATGAAACGCATGTTAAGTGATTATGGTATTGCACAAGACTCAATAGTTTTATATTGTGATAATTCAAGTGCAATTAATATTTCCAAAAATCCAATCCAGCATTCACGAACTAAGCATATTGACATTAGATTTCACTATATTCGTGAACTTGTTGAAGAAAAAGTAATTTGTTTAGAATATATTCCTACCGAGAAACAACTTGCTGACATTTTCACCAAACCACTCGATAAATGCAAGTTCAATAAATTGAAATTTGATCTCGGTATGTGTAATATAAGATGATTGATTATGCATTTTAATAAAAATAAAATAATAAAAAATAAAAATAAAGATAAATAAAAAATGCATATTTTGGTCTTACACGACCAGTCGAGGATAGTCTCGACCAGTCGTGGTTAGACCGGTCGAGGAATACTCAAGACCGGTCGTGTATCGCGCTGGTTCCTTTATTTGGGAAAAAAAAATCACTTTTTCTTCATTTCCCTCTTCTTCTCCAACGGGCATAGCTTCGACCGGTCGTACCCATCTATGGGATTTCTCCAGGTTTGAGTATTTCTCTTGATTTTATTGAAGAATCTTGAACATTACTTCTTGTCTTCCTTGTTAGTGTTGATTATTTCTTATTTCCTTCAAGGGTTTGGGGTTGTCTTCCTCATTTTCTGATTTGGTTGAAACCCATCTTGTTTTTCTTGAAATTCCTTCAATCTTTTCAAGAATATGGATGTTAGAGGTAAAAAGCGAACTAGTAGAGGTGCTTCTTCATCTAGGTCCAATGTTGTATCTCGCCGTCATCTTAGAGATCCTAATGATGACCCTCCACAAGTTCGTGATTTTCGACTTAAGAAAGTTATTGTTGAGAAAGCAGTTTGTATCAATCATATTGCTCAATTTAATCTAATTCCTCTCCTTCAATCTGTTGGTTGGGTTAACATTTTGAATTGGGGAGGGCCGGCATATCAGTCAATTGCTTAGGCCATGGTTGCATGTATTATAGACTTTTCTCTTGAGGAATTAACTTTTATTATTACTACAAGAGAAGGGCCTTTTACTGTGGATCGTCATTTGATTTCTGGGTTAATGGATATTCCAGTAAATGATGATAGAATCCATCCTTCCACATTGGGTGATAAAGTTACTGAATCTGAGAAACGTTTATTGACTAGAGCCCTTTGTAATATGGATGCACCTTGGTCTGTCAATGGTACTGTTCTCAAGACCAGGTGGCTGTTGCCCAGATATAGAGTTCTTCATCGTATTTTTACATCTAATGTGTATCCTAGGGCTGGTAACAAAACTGAATTGACTCTTCTGATGGTTCGTATCCTGTACTCAATCGTTAGTGGTGCCAATGTTTGCTTACCTTCATTGATCTGTTATTCTATTATTCAGTTTCGGTCTCAGCCAGGTCATGGTGACATTCCATTTGGATATTTGTTAAATGTCTTAGCTACTCACATGTTGGTCACTATGCCTGTTGGTGAAGCTCCTATCCATCACCTTATTTTCAACAACACCAACATAAACAAAATGAAGTTGAGATTGGCCGCTGGTCAAGTTGATAATGACGAGGGTGGTGGAGCTGCTGGAGTTGGAGATGCGAATGAAGGAGATGATCTTCCTAATGAGGATATCAACATGGATGATCTTTTTGATGATATTGAGTCTGCATCTGAAGATGATCCAGATTTTGTTCCTTCTGATTTCGATGCACGTCTAAGTGCATTAGAAGAAAAGGTGGAAAATATGCATGTTGGCCATAATGCACAATTTAAGAAAATGCATAAGTATTTGAGGCGCTTACAAAAAGGCCTTCATCATATTGATCCTACCATTCCTGCTCCTTCTTCAGGGTCTGATTAAATGTTTATTAAATGTAGTTTGAACTGATTTCACTTTGGATTTTTCTTGGAACTGTTTAACTTATAACTGTGACTTTGGTATGTAATATCTTCTCCTAAATCTTTTATGCTCTCATTTGTCTTCCTGAGCTTATATGATCTTCCTTTGTCATATTTTTGACAAAAAGGGGGAGAATGGTACATATATCTGTGGTATTTATGTTGTTGATGGTGTTTGCATCAATAACTTAATTCCTTAAATGGGGAGTCTTATTGAGGGGGAGTAATTCAACATCTCTCATATTGTATATATCTGTGGTATTTATGTTGTTGATGGTGTTTGCATCAATACTTAATTCCTTAAATGGGGAGTCTTATTGAGGGGGAGTAATTCAACATCTCTCATATTGTATATGGTTGTCATGTGTTGACACATCTAATTCATGATTCATGATTCCTCTATTGTGTTTTTATATATATGTTTTGTCACAAATTTGCCAAAGGGGGAGATTGTTAGTGCTATTATATGATACCTCTTTGATTGTCAAATTTTGTGTGTCAAAACCTTGGTATGTTCTATGTGTGTGTTCTATGTTTAAGACAACCATGGACTCTTCAAGCGGCTTCAAGATATAAAGAAGAAGATATAAAGAAGAAGATACAAAGAAGTCACGACATTCTTTATTGGTTATTCAAGTTCAAGATAAATGTTGGTGTCAAGTGTTTGGACGACTCTGACTTCAGGTTCAAGTGGTTGGACGACTCGTACTTCAGGCTTTAAGTACTAAAAGATTTATCATTCGTTGAATGAAGTAGAGTTCAATGTCCATACTTCATTATTCAGGTTTGATAGACCATAGTCACTGACCTTAGGGTAGGTCACTTTGGATACATTATCCAAATGTATTTAAACATGTGTTTGAGCTGCTCTTAGACTAGTCCTGGTTCTGGTTCGACCAGTCCTAGCACTGGCTCGACCTGTCTAAGAATTTCCTAGACCAGTCTTGGAATTGCTCAAATTTATCAGATTTTCTGGTTCGCTCACGACCAGTCTTGAAGTCTGCACGACCGGTCGTGGAACGGCCTCGACTCGAAGCTCGACCAGTCGTGGAGCCTCGGCTCAAACTCCAGCGACTAAATTCACTGTTGCTCGACCAGTCGAGAAGGGGTCTCGACCGGTCGTGGAGGACCTTCGACCAGTCGTGGACTGCCTACGACCAGTCGTACATCGGTTTTCCTGAATCCGCGCAGAAATTCAAAAATCTGTTTCTTCTAAGACCAGTCGTGGGAACTTCTAGACCAGTCGAAGACGAATTTCTGTAACTATAAATAGCACACGAATTTCAGAGTTTATTCATTGAAAATTCTATAAAAGCAAGGTTCCACTCTGAGATAAGTCGTGTTTAAATTTAAGCTAATTTGCGCTTCATTCTAATTCCTTTTGTTAGCTTTTTATATTTGATTTTATTATAAATTCCAATCCTATTTGAAAAGGGGAAATCGTGTATTCCTTCTTCTTGGAATTAAAATCAAATAGAGCTAGCCCTTTGAGATTTCATTTAAAATCAATTAGAACTTAGAACCTCAATAATTTGAGTATTGGACATTGAACTATCATCTCTACTCTGATCGGTTCTTCCGGGCTACTGCAAAAGGATAAGATCCAGGTATTTTACAATTCCTGTAATTTCTGTTTTGGTTTTTTATGAGATTTGCCAGAAAAATCTCTATGTGTATGGTTATCTGAGGAGAGCCAGAAAACTCAGATTGAGGGTTTTTTTTTAATTGTGTAAGCCCAAGTGACAAAGACACAATTGTGAAGGTTTTTGGTAAACCTGTGAAAACCAGTTTTATTAGAGAACGCTAATATCCCCTGTGTGAGGATATTAGGAGTGGAGTAGCATTCTGTGTGGCTGTTTGAGAACAGTTGGTGAACACACAGGCGAACCACTATAACTTCTTGTCTTGTGGATTGAATGTTTTCTTTTATCATTCAGTTCTATTTTCCTTGTGGATGTGAATGTTGTAACAGTTTGAAATTACAAGCAAGTGTGGGAATGTTGTAATAATTTAGTGATTTATTTCTACAATTTATTTCCAGCAATTCTTTTTATTGATTCAAGCTTTAAATTCCAAATTGTTCCAGCAAGGTTGCCCTGCCATTTTTATGGTGTATGGTTGTCCCTAGAACAAGACATTTGTAAATTCAATTTATTCAGTGCAGTTTGTATTTGTTTCTTTATTCCTCTTTGATTTGTGTATTTGATACAAAGACATTTCTAGACATAAGGTTGTCCTACCATAAACACTGAGTTTTTGGTGAAAGGTTGTCCTTAGAACAACGTTTGTATCAACCACTCAATTTCAATTGTTTGAGGTTGTATTTCATTTCTGCATTACAATTTATTTAATTAGTTCATTGGCTATCATATTTCGTTAATTCCGCTATTATAAGTTTTTATTTGGCATTGTCCTATTCACCCCCCCTCTAGGACATTTAGCTTGGCCATTTCAGTCACTACGGGGGAGGCTCATCACCCGGTGTCGCATACCGCCATGCCCGGCTCATGAGTCTTAGTGGATCGTGGTACCATGGTTAAAGTGGATCTTTACCTTAAATTCAAGCAGTCGCGTTCATACATGGTAAACACACAATAGGTCAATCGGTTCATCAAGCAAGCTCGATTGGTATGGGCCCATACTGACTTAATCGACATGGAGCGCATAAGTGCCCCTTGTGGCCTAGCCACTGTCGACAATCGTCGTACGACTCGTATTCATCGAGTTTATCCAAGGTGGCAAGACTAAGTCAGCCACCCAAACAAGGACTTTTACCAATTGCCTAGGTTACGTTTATATCCTCAATCCTACTCAAATGCAGCTAACATTCACGTGTAATATTTATCCAAGCATTCAACAAACAATCCATGTGGATTACTCATGTGGACATTTTATTAAACACATAGACCATGCTAATACAACATGCATTTATCAATTGATTTCATAGAGGAAAATATACATACACATAAAACAATGAAGAGTCCTACCTTAATACTCGTAGTAAATACAATTCATTAACAATTTCTCATTTAAACAATTTATCAAACACATAGACTACGTTAGTTACAACATGTGTTTTATCAATACTTTATATAGAGAGATCTACAAGACCATGACAATGATGAATCCTAGATTAGTAATCATGGCAACCACTAATCATTTTCTATTGCTCATTTAAACATTTCAACAAACACATAGGGTGCATATTTATTTATTACAGTTCATAGGAGTATCTCATACAGAAATCAACGTATTTAAGACAATATAACAGCAATCAAGATAGACATAAATCATTAGCTATCATGAAAGCATTGATAAACCGAACCTAAGTGTTTATAGTCTGCACCTTTCATTAGTATGCTCGACTCAGACTCCATCCAAATTCTACGTTTCCAAAAATGAAATGTCAAGCACCTAAATGATTAAACTGGTTAGCTGGGTTGACGAAAAACTATCCGGGAGTTCTACATCGATATTAGGGCTAGTATTTCTTACCAAAAATCATAGCCGAAAGAGGTTTGGTAGTGCAACGGGGTGGTGATTAGGCGCGTGGATTCATGTGAGAAGATTTCCCACAGTTGCAGCGATCTCCCCAAGTTTTCTCTTCCTCTTTTCTCTCTTTTCTCTTCTCTCTCCCCTAGGGTTTGTAAAATTTGTATATGAGAGAGAGAGAGAGTGAAATGAGGGCTATTTATAGCCTCAAATGTGATGTAAATGGCCCCTGGGCCACTTTATACTATACTTCTACCATGTGGGCGGACGTTTCTAACGAACAGGGCTCTCAGGGAGGCCCACTGCTCATCTACGTCATGGGGTACACTCCCTGACAATGGATCCATACCAGGGCATGATTTCAGTGCGATCGGATGGGTCGATCGATCGTGGAGGGCCCATGTCAGATCAACGATCATACATGTCCAATCGGGGCCACGGTTATACGGATGTGTGTAGGGAAATTTCCTTTCTCTATGTGTGAAGTTTGGTCACAAACCAATGGTTAAAAATCCTCAACTTTGCGTAAGAGTGAACGGCCCAATTCACTTAAGTTTCAGCTCATTTTCTAAGGATATTCGTGTTTCCCATGCACTTCACTCATGGCTCAAGTTGGCATTTCTGGACATTATCTGGGCTTGATTCTTGCGATGGTTGTCAAGCCCAGCAGGACGGACATCTTCCTATAATTTCGCAGTCATCGGACCCTCGACGTGCGGTCTAGGTCCGTTACTGAGTTTCAATGTACTCCCGAGGGGGACAGGCCCTTGGGATTTCTTCTAGGTCTTCAGATGACATTGAGCCAGTGGTATTCCCAGTTCTAGACCTTCCCATTTGTGAAAATGGTGGCCCAAGCTTAATCCACCGATTATTTAGTACTTAACTAAATCCTATCTAAATTATATGACAGGATGCGGTCCTTGGGTTGTGCTGCCTGAGGTTGTACTCGGGTCTTTGTACAGATTTTTCGGGGACGTTACAGGTCATTTAGACCATGATTTTGTGGTGGGAATGGGATTCCCACCCTGATTTTTCCTGATTGAGGGCCCACATGAAATGGGACCCAACAAGTTGTATGTATTGTATTTACACCTTTAAGGGAGCTCATAGTGGCGGAGCTCCCCCACCACACATATCTCTCTCTTCCCTATTGAAGGCCCACCCTAATGATGTATGTATTTTATTTACGCTGCCCATCATGGGGACATCCAACCGTCCACCAAGCAGGGCCCATCTTCCTGCCCAAATCGGGCTTGCATGGTCGGTCAGGCCATAAGGCCTGGTTGAAGGAAAAACACAAATATTAGCTTGATTCAAGGTTGGGTGGCTCACCCATCCGTGGATCTTTCCATAATGTATGTATTTCATCCCTGCTGTCCAGCAAGTGGACCGCCCTAATTGGCCAAGGATGGGTCTGCATGACCGGTCAGTCATGCAGGACCGTCTAGATGAAAGGAAAACACAAATACCAGTCCGATCCTCTGCAGAGTGACCCACCTACATGGACCCCACCATGATGTGTATTCTATCACACCGTCTATCCAGAATTTTCATATCATTCCAGGTCATGGGCATGAGAATGATTAGATCCAACGCTCAGCAGACCGCGCTGTAGGAAAACAGTGGGACTGGCATTACCATTGGGACCTCCTTAGGCCCATTGTGATGTTTGTAAGAGGCTTGCGGCAGCCCACCTCCTAAATGGAACATCCAGTGGGACCCACCATGTATGTGTTTCAGTCTAGGCCATCCACTAGCTAGACGCCCAGCTGGGCCAAGACGCTGTTGGACTGACCATTTAGCAGCTGGCTATCGTGATGCATGTGTTATATACAATGTTGTCCATCTGGTGGGGCCCATCTGTAATGTGTAGGCCCACCATGAGGTGTATGTATTTATCCAGTCATTCATTCGCTGGATGTCCAATAAGCCCACAGGTTGGTGGGCTGGATGTCCACCAATCCGCCCACCTTCGTGTATGTATTTTATATTCATGTTATCCAACATGTGTGGGGCCCATTAGTGCCTTATGGGGCCCCCTACACCATGATGTATGTGCTACCCACTCTGTCCATTCATTTTAGGGCAGTGGGCTACCTTGTGAGGCCCACCATGTGTGAGTGATGTGTGCATGTTGTCCATCCATTTTCTACATATTTGGAGGGTCGAGGGCCCCGTCGTGATTCAGATTCTTATACCAAGAGACCCACCCTAGAAGGTAATGGTGGTTAAATGTCCACCGTTATAAACCTCCCTAGGGCCCATTATTAAGCCCACGTTCCATCTCCCATTATTGGGTTAACCCAAACCATTGAGCCCCCATTAATGATGTGCTTTCCATGATACCTTGAAGGAATTATCCAAACCTTAGAGCCCACCTTGTGTATGGACCGGGCCCTATAAGAAGGCCCAGTTTATTGCATAATAAGAAAGGGTGAGGAAGCCCACTTGTCGTACATAGTTTCACCCTCTCAACTCACCTTGTTGTATAGCCATTAGACTCACCCATGAGGCCCATTCTTGATGTAAGTATGACGCTTAGGTCATTCATTGTCTATAGGAGAGTTCATCATCACCCCTTGCCGTAGATGGAAGAATATGCAGTATCAGGTTTGGTATATCCACTGTTTAGAGCCTATCTGGATGTTTGGGCTAGATCCGTCGTCCCTCTATGGACCCCACCAGCCGATTATTGTTTAGATCTGATAATCATGCTAGTGTACTTAGTCTAGTAGGACACACTGAGAACATACTTAGTATTACATCATGATACATGCCCATACGCATCATTTGTATGCCTATTGTAAGGAATGATTGATCATAGCATTTGTCGTTGGGCTGAGTATTAAGGGAACTCCTTGTGAGACAGAGTTGCACCATATGATTGCGCGATACGCACTGGTTTGATGCATGACTAGATGGTATGACTCATGCATCTCGCATTTTATGTGACATGATCACTTGTCGCCCTAGCGATATCAGGGCTATGGCCTCCACAAGCATATCGTGGATGGTCAGATTGGATACCAAAAATATTTGGTTCTCGCACTGTGGGTGCTTAATATGTCTTTGGGTGAAAGTCCCAGAACCATTTTAGTACCAGGAGATGCTCCAGCGTCTAGACCGAGTGGATAAATGAACGCACGAGTGCCAAATACCAATAGATTACGTCTCCAATTATGTCGTGGTCGGTTGTGAAGGGGGTGTGGCCTTATCCGCCCAAGTGAGGGGGCTGTAAGCTAGGCTGCGTCTGACCAGCTCGTAAATGGGTCCGCTATCGACGAGTTGGGTAGGTATTACCAGACTTCTGGCCGAGCAGGTAGTAAGGTCTTTTCCACTCACTGGTTGTGTGGCTAAGGAGGCGGCAGCCAGTGTGGAGTATACTAGACCTTGGTGATGTTTCAAAAATGAACTGTATTGGCATGTGGACTCAATGAGGACTGACATGCTTGTATTGCATCTTGTATATGACATTTGGCTACGTAGGCCTTGCATCTCATAGCCTTAGTATGGTTGATAGCATTCATAGACTTACCAGTATTTCTGCTTATTGTGATATGACATGCTTAGTACATATATTGCGCACACACGCACACACCCTCTAAGCTTCGTTGTAAGCTTATGCACGACTGTTGCGTGCAAGTGACGCTAGGACGCAGCAGTGCTGAGGCGGGAGTGTGCGGCGATCTTTCTAGAGTTTCATTATACCTATATATTCCCTTTCCGCATTGTAATCAATGATTTATTATAGTGGATATGTGGTGATGTTGTTTTGTGACTTGGTTATGCTTGTGGGTATGCTCCTTTACAAAAAAAATAATCATATTGAAAATCCTCCTTATAGGATTCCAGGATCGGAATATGGCATATGGGTGCCGAGAGCTAAGACTGGGGCACTACGAAGGCTGTCGGCACCGGATTCAGCGATTGGGAATTCTATGAGCCCAGTTTCCGAGTTTGGTGCGTGACAGTATCAGAACCCTTACATTACTTTTATGAATCTCTTGGATTATTATTAATCTTAATGGATAACCATCGCTATGAGTAAGGCATTGACCCTCTCCAACCATATAGATGATGCAGGTGACGTACAAATTAAAGACCTAAAGGACCATCTCCCTATAGAAGATTATACTGAAAGAATACGAAGATAGTTTTATAACTTAGTTTTATACTTCTGCTATGAATTCGATAAATGTAATAAGCTCCCATTGAGAGGGCATTTAATTATTTACTAAATTCTTTTACTCTGATGAAACAATCAATATAGTTAATTTTATTCTCGTGAATGTTTCTTTCATGAATGTATATGGATGTGATCTAAATGAAAAAAAAAAAGTGGGATTTTTAAAGCATCCAATTTATACATTATTAATACCCAATTTTCTCGAGCACGAGTATAAACTGTGGCTGTGAAAATTCATTGTGTTACAACCGTCTAGCCTCAAAGCACCAAATCTTAACCTAAAACCTTTGCCCGCTGATCTTAAATATGTCTACTTAGGTCAAGATGAGACATACCCGGTGGTTATTTCTTCCCAACTTGAGAAAGAATAGGAGAGTGTGCTTATTTCCACTCTCATTAAGCATAAAGGAGCCCTTATATGGTTGATTGCGGACTTCAAGGGAATTGACCCTTTAATTTGTATTCACCGCATTCATCTTGAGGATAATGTGAAAACCTCCCAACAACCACAATGTCAGTTAAATCTAAACATGAAGGAAATAGTTAAAGCTGATGTACTTAAGTTGTTGGATGTGGGTATCATATACCCTATATCTGATAGTCAATGGGTGAGTCCAACTCAGGTAGTTCCCAAGAAGTCCGGAATCACCATCGTAACTAATGCCGACAATGAACTCGTGCCAACTAGAGTTACTACTGGTTGGAGAATATGCATTGACTATAAAAAATTGAATACTGTCATGAGGAAGGACTACTTTCCTTTGCCATTCATTGATCAAAATTTTAAAAAGCTAGCTAGTCACTCTTACTACTGTTTCCTTGACGGATATTCTGGTTACAATCAGATTGAGATAGCCCTTGAAGATCAAGAAAAGACAACATTCACATGTCCCTTTGGCACCTTTTCGTACCGAAAGATGTCATTCAGACTATGTAATGCCCACGTCACCTTTCAGCGATGCATGTTGAGTATATTTTCTGACATGGTAGGGCAATATTTGGAGGTCTTCATGGACGACTTCTCTGTTTTCGGTCCATCCTTTAGTGAGTGTATGGAAAATCTTAAAAGTGTGTTGAAGTAATGTAAAGAAAAGAATTTGGTTTTGAATTGGGAGAAATTCCATTTTATGGTTCCCAAGGGAATAGTGCTTAGACATATAATTTCGTCCAAGGGAATTGAGGTAGCAATGCTAAAATTGACCTTCTCTTTAACCTACTTCCACCCAAGAGCATACGTGACGTTCGATCGTTCCTAGGAAACACTGGATTTTATATACGATTCATAAAGGACTTTAGTCATCTCTCTCATCCTTTATGTAATCTCTTTCAAAAGGATATACCATATGAGTGGACTAAGCAATGCCAGGAAGCTTTCACTAAGCTCAAGGGAATGTTGACAACTGCACCTATCATGCAACCACCCGATTGGAGCATCCATTTTCAAATCATCTATGATGTGTCTAACTATGTTATTGGGGTAGTGTTAGGCCAAAGAAAAGAGAAGAAGCCCTATGTGATTCATTATGCGAATAAAACTCTAAATTCTGCCCAAGTGAACTGCTTTACTACGAAGAAGGAACTCTTAACCATAGTGTTCGCTTTGGACAAATTTAGGTCCTACTTGATCGGATCCAGGATCATCATTTACAATGATCATGTGGCGTTGAAGTACCTTCTTTCTAAGAATGATGGTAAGCCTCGCTTGATAAGATGGATCCTTCTACTCCAAGAGTTCGACATAGAATTATGAGATAAAAAGGGTGTAACGCCCTAAAAATCGGGGGTCGAGTAGCAACTCAACACTCAAGTTCCAAAACAATACTTATGCAACATAAATGCTTATGATTGAATGTTGTCTGTGTTAGTGCATTAATCATGAGTGAGATTATACCAAAATAGTAATTCATACTCAAGTTTAAGTTATAAAACGCAAGCGGAAGATTGAAAGATGTATATAAATGTATATAAAGCCAGAAACGGTCACAATCGGTCTCCAGAGTATGAACACCTTACTGAGTCACCATATACATGTATTAGTTTCAAAATCAAAATGCCAAAAGAAGTGGTACAACTATAATGGTAAACCCTGTAGTCCCGTCATCTGAATGGCCTAAGCGAAGCCTCCAGAGAACTGCATGTAGGAGAACTCGTCCTAATCATCGTAGTAATCAGGCATAGCCACCTGCGTCTCGTCGATACCTGCATCTAAGACAGAGTCTGGTGGGTGTCCAGAACACTGTCCCGTAACGTGGGAGTGAGTAACTAACACAGTGGAACGATAAAGCATAGGTTAACATGTTATCAATTCAGTCAAGCAGTAATGATAAAGCAGTACAATCAAACACTCCTAAATACTCTTATTAATGCAAGTATGAAATGCAGTCATGATGCATGCCCTCATCAATGCTCCCTCGTGCGACACTATCTTACGTCCGCGGCATGCGTTCATCCCTTAGTGCTCCACAACGCCAGATACATGCAGTGTTATGTTATGAGCGTGATTACCGGGTTGTTATTAGTCATTTTCATATAACAGTATTGGGAAACTAAGGTACCTCCCTTATATCATTCCCAAACAATGATCCATTTTAGAGTCGTCAGTCCTAGATAATCTCATACGATGGTGCGGTTCTAGGTCGCTACAAAGGGCTGCCAGGGCTGTTGCACGCACTCGTTGTACCGCTCCCCCATCACCTTATCAATATAGGCCTCGTTTATACTCTATTTACTACGAGAAGACTCGTCGCCTCATCGAAGATTTAAAGTATGCTCGAGGTCACTACAAAGGGCTGTCAGGGTTGTTACACGCATTCATTACACCACTCCCCCATCACCAAATCAGTGTAGGCCGATAGCTCGAATACAGTGTCTCATACCACCGTATTCGGCTCACGAGTCTGGGTTGCTCACTGGTCACTACGATGAGGCTCGTCGCCCAAGCGTAGGCCGACAGCTCGACCACGGTGTCCCATACCACCATACCCGGCTCATGAGTCTTAGTGGATCAAGGTACCAAGGTTAAGCGGGATTCACTGGTGAGTTGGGTACCTTAGGTTCAAACAGAGGTGTCCATACATGGTGAGCATACATCGGCAGATCGGGTTACTTGGCGAGCTTGACTAATATGAGCACACATTGCATCGATCGGCATGCAGTGCATAAGCACTTCGTGTGGCCTAACCATTACCGACGACCAACACACGACTCGAGTTCGTCCAACATGCCCTACGTAGCGAATGAATCTCAACCACGACTTCAAGCCTATTACCGATTGCCTGGACTATAACTTAGCCCCAATCACATTCAATCCATAACCAGAAAGCATGTATAGTAGTCAAAGCATATTTAACAAGTAATTCAAACATGTTAACAAGCATGTTATAAAGCACAATGTAAGCAGGAAATACAACACATATATTTTATAAGTAAGCGATTAAATTAAACAACTTGCATGGAGGAAATCATACACATCTCTAAGGTATTTGAGAATCCTATCTCAACACCTACCTAAAGCACTATCTCCTAAGTACTTACTCATACAAGCATTTTCACAAACACTTAGACTACACTTATTTAACATACCTAACGTATATTAGCCAAAACATGTATTAGGGTGAATCCTTTCGCCGAGAAAGTGTTACACACATATATAGCATATACACATAGTAATTAATCATGGAAAACACACTTTCATATATTGTACGTATACGGTATTTTTTACAAATATACCGAATACACTAAATGCCATAATTTGCATACGTAACTGAATCGCAAAACGAATAGCACATTTCGCATGTGAAATAACATCCAGATCATGAATCCATCATTATCTGACATTGAAAGCTTTGAAAACCATAACTTATACGTCTATAGTCCGCACCTTACGCCGTAGAAGTGTAATGAAGTCGATAGAATCTCTAAGTTTTGGTCTACGGTGGTACAACAACCTATAACATGAATTAAGTCAGCTTTCTCGCTACTTGTAACAGTTGAAACCCTAGAACAAGTTAGGGTTAGGTTTTCTTACCTAAGTACATTGACAGAATCGCCGGAATAACGATTAGAAGGTGGTGGTCAAGCACGTCTAGCAGTGGGATAGAGTATCAGGAAGATGCTCCCACTTCTCCTACACTTTCTCTCTCTTTACTCTCTCTCTCACCTAGGGTTTTCTCAAATTCATATGGGATGAGAGAGTGAGAGTTTAAGGTCCTTATATAGGCCCAGAACTCACAGAAATAGACTCAGGGCCATGGTATACTTAGGTTATGCTCAAATACAGACTGTTCCGTCTCCACGGAGCACTTCTTGAGCTCCCCCTTAAGCCAAAGGTCAGACTTAAGCTCACCGACCTTGGATTTAGGTCGAGTTAAGTTTTCATTCCAGTCGGGTTTTCAGATCACACGTGGCGAACCAGTTTCAGTTCAACAGTCACTGAAACTCGATCAGGGTTACAAGTACACGGACATGTATGGGAAATGTTCCCTAATCTGAGGGTGTATTTGGGTCAGATTCCGACGGTCTGATTACTATATTTGGCCCGCAAGCGACAAGTCTCAGATTACTTAAATTAGATTTAATTTCTAAAGAAAACCATGTTTTCTCACACTCCTTGCTCTGGGCTCAAGCGAATAGCCCTGGGACACTATCTGGTTTTGATTTCCGAGATGGTTGTCAAGCCCAGTAAGACGGTCCTAATTCTATAACTTCGTATTATTCGGACTTTCAATGTGCGGTCCAGATCTGATACAGAGTTTTGTGATGCTCCCGAGAGCAGCCAGGTAATGAGAATGATCCTAGATTTTTCGGTAATGTAGCGTCAATGATTCCACAAGTTTTGGGTCTTGCAGATCTTATTTAAAGTGATTAGTACGGATTTCGTATCTAATCTAGTTTAACACTAGTTAATCTTTGTCTAATTTCTAAAGGATTTGGTCCTGAGTGATTTCTGCCTGAGGTGATACTCGGGTCTTTGTATAGGATTTTTCGAGTTGTTATAATCTACCCCCCTTAAAGAAAAATTTCATCCTCGAAATTAGTACATTTTCGTACTCCTCGAGAAGCTGAGGGTAGTTCTTTCTGACTCGACTTCTGTCTCCCAGGTAACTTCATCCTCTGTATGATGCGTCCACAGTACCTTCACGAGTGGAATCACCTTACTGCGCAACACCTGCTCCTTCCTGTCTAGGATACGCGTCAGACGTAGTACATATGTAGTATCCTCGCTCAACTGCACCTGCTCCCAATGGATGATGTGTGAAGGATCAGGGATGTATTTCTTCAGCATAGATACATGAAATACGTTGTGCACGCCCGCGAGTGGTGTGGGCAAAGCGAGATGATATGCCACCGCTCCCACTCGATCAAGTATTTGAAATGGGCCAATGAACCACGACGTAAGTTTCCCCTTCCTCTGAAACAGAAGGACTCCCTTCATAGGGGAAACTCTGAGGAATACATGATCTCCAACCTCAAACTCAAGTGGTCGCCGCCTCGTATCGGCATAACTCTTTAGTCTGCTCTGGGCCGTCAGGAGTCGACGCCTGATAATGTCGATCTTCTCTGAGGTCGCCTGTACTAATTCTAGGCCAACCAAACTGCGATTGCCAACCTCTACTCAGCAATGCGGTGCTCTGCAAGGGAGCCCATACAAGGCCTCGTAAGGAGTCATGCCAATACTTGCCTGAAAATTGTTGTTGTAGTAGAACTCTGCGTACAGGAGACAGTCATCCCAACTGTGCTTGAAGTCCAAAACACAAGCCCGCAGCATATCTTCTAAAATCTGATTCACCCGCTCTATCTGCCCGTCAGTCTGAGGGTGAAACGTGGTACTGAACTTCAACTTCACACCCATCGCTTCCTGGATACGAGTCCAGAAGATAGACGTGAATCGTGTGTCGCAGTCCGACGCGATCTCTAAGGGAACTCCATGCATATGCACTATTTCTTTGATGTACAACCTAGCTAAGTAGTCTGCAGAGTTCATCACTCTGATAGGGAGAAAATGAGCTAATTTGGTCAACCGAACCACGATCACCCAAATAGAGTCATAACCCTTTCTCATCTTCGGTAGTCCCGAGATGAAGTCCCACTTCCATTCAGCTATGGGCATGGGCCGAAGGAGTTCAGGAGGTCGACGATGCTCGGCCTTGACCTGCTGACATGTGAGACAATGGGACACATACTCTGTGATATGGACTTTCATATTGTCCCACCAATACGACCGCTTCATATCTTGATACATCTTCATGCTACCAGGATGCATCGCAAGCTTCGATCTGTGGGCAGTCTCAAGAAGCTCCTGTCTCAAGTCCTAAATATCTGGGATGCATAGGCGGCCACGGTATCGTAGTCCCCCATCTGTGCCAACTCTCTACTCGGAGTCCACATCATCCCTAGCTTACTCTCGAAGCTCAGACAACCGCTCATCGCCCTTCTGGGCCACGATAATCCAATCATCAATAAGTGGCCGCACCCGAACGTGTGCAACACTCTCGAATGGCTCCTCCGCTGTGAGTTTTTGCTCGAAGTACCGCACGAACTCCAATATATCCCACTCTGCTATCATAAGCGGAGCTGCAAATGCTATAGCCTTCTTGCGACTCAACACGTCTGCCACAAGGTTGGCCTTGCCAGGATGGTAGGAAATCTCAAACTTGAAGTCCTTCAAGGTCTTCATACATCGGCGCTGTCTCATATTCAAGTCTCGCTGAGTGAATATATACGTAAGGCTCTTCTGGTCGCAGAAAAGCTCGAACTCATCTCCGTAGAGGTAATGTCTCCAGAGCTTCAATGCGAATATGACCGCTGTTAACTCAAGGTCGTGCGTAGGGTAATTCTCCTCGTGCTTCCTTAATTGTCTCGAGGCATACACAATCACCTTGTTCTTCTGCATAAGGACACAACCCAATCCAACGCGAGAAGCGTCAGTGTATATAGTATACTTAACCCCTTGCTCTAGCAAACTAGCACAGGGGCGGACGTTAGCCTGTCCTTCAGCTCCTAAAAAGCTGCTTCCGCCTTCTCATTCCAGGCGAACTTCAGATCCTTTCGCGTCAACTGTGACAACGGTCTAGCTATCTTTGAGAAGTCCCGGATGAATTGTCGATAATAGCTTGCCAGGCCCAGAAAACTCCTCACCTCAGTAACCGAACCAGGCTGCTTCCAGTCCTGAACGGCAGTTACCTTATCCAGGTCCACTGTTATCCCTTCTTTGGACACCACATGTCCCAGGAACTTGACTTCCTCCTGCCAAAAGTCACATTTCCTATACTGTGCGAACAACTGGTTCTTCCTTAGAGTATCTAGGACTGCCTGTAAGTGTTCCTCGTGCTCTTCCCGACTTGTGTAGTATATCAGGATGTCATCTATAAATACGATGACGAATCGATATAAAAATGGCCGAAATACCCGGTTCATCAAGTCCATGAACACAGCCGATTCGTTCGTAAGACCGAACGACATCACAAGGAACTCGTAATGCCCAAAACAGATCCTGAAAGCCATCTTCTACACGTCTTCATCCCTGACGCGCAACTGATGATACCCTGACTGTAAATCGATCTTCGAAAAATACTTTGCCCCCTTCAACTGATCAAATAGGTCGTCTATCCTAGGCAAATGATATTTGTTCTTCACGGTCAACTGGTTCAACCTGCGATAATCAATACATAACTGTAGTTACCCGTCTTTCTTCTTGACAAACAACACAGGTGCTCCCCAAGGAGACACACTGGGTCGTATGAAGCCCTTCTCTACCAGTCCGTCAATCTGTTTCCTCAATTCCTCCATCTGACATGGATGCATGCGATACATCGGTAATGAAATGGGTGTCGCACCAGGCGTAAGATCAATGGTGAAGTCGATCTCGCGTCGAGGAGGCAAATCAGGAATCGTCTCAAACACATCCGCAAAATTCTGAACTATGGGCGTATCCACAAGCATCGGACCATCAATATTCTTCAGTGAAGAAGCGTAACATCTCAATCGAGAAACGTGACTGACCTGAATAGGAAAAGTAAAAGTCATGCCTTCCGGTCCGTGGGCTGTAACCATCCTAGTCTCACAATCGATCTCTGATCGCATCTCAATGAGCCAGTCCATACCAAAAATGATGTCGTAGTGAACTAGGGGGACGATGATCAGGTCAACTAGTATCGTTCTGCCACCTAAGTCTATCGGGCAGCCCTCACACATACTGGTAACATCAGAAAAAGTCCCTGTGGCAATGATGACCCTCACTCCCTTCGTAGGAGCAGTATCCAAACCCAGTCGCTTGACTGTCATGCATGAGATCATAGAGGTAGTGGACCCTGTGTCCACTAATAAGAAGACAAGAATACCTTGGACGTGTGCAGTGACCTCTAAGGCCATAGGTGTTGAAGGTGTTGTCTCTGGCTCCTCCGCTGTAAGTGCATGAATGCGTGCCTACTGAGGTCGGTCGGGCTGAGGCACCATGGCCCGTTGAGGCGGCCTGAAATGGGATACATGAGGTCTAAATGAAGGATGTGCAGGTGCTGTCCGAGGGGCGGAGCCGATAAAGCCCGAGGGCTAGAACGATCAATCCTCTGCGGTGGTGAAAACCCGTTGTCTCTCATCCGTGCAAAGAAACTCTCTGCAGGGTAACCCGATTTCCCACAATAAGAACAAATCACACCTGGACGCCTCATCGGAACTATGGGCGCCGCAATCCTGGGAGAAGAGTCAATACAAGTTCTCTTGCCGAGGAATGGCCTGCTCTAGATATCTGGTTGTAGCCTAGTAACCATAGAGCCAGGAGAGCGTGTCAGTCGCTCTACATCCTGCTCTGCCCGCATGGACATATGTACCAGCTCAGCATAGGAGGGTATGCTGACACAGCACATCTTCGACCGAATGTCAGGTCGCAAGCCCTCAGAAAAATGTTGTATTCGCATCTGCTCATCAGCAAGTATCGTAGGGATGTATCTGCCCAACTCAGTAAATCGGTGCTCATACTCGCTAACGGTCATGCCTCCCTACCTGAGGCACAAGAACTCATTCTCCATCTCATGTCGGTAGGTTTGAGGGTAGTACTTTTCGTGGAAACGAAACTCGAAAGCTGCTCAAGTCCATACGTAGCCAACTGCGATTGTCCGTAGGACACTATCCCACCACATACTGACCTCCTTCTCAAACATAAGGGTGGTCAACTCAACCTACTCTGATTCGGTATAATGCAGCATCCGTAGCATCTTGGAGATGCGGTCTAGCCAATATTCAGCCTCCTTGGGTCGGTGAGAACCCGTAAAAGTAGGAGGCCTCAAGCGGTGGAATCGCTCAAGAAGGCCACTAGTACCTAAATTCCTCGTAGGCTATGCAGCAGGTGCAGGCGGAGGCACATCCTCAGTCTGAACAGAAGGCTCTGAAGTCTCAGCAGGACATACAGATGGTGAAGGTGGAGTCACACTCCTACCCTGAGATAAGGCTCCTGTAATAGTGGCCAAGAGCTGTTGGTGCTGCTGCTGCATCAACATCATCATCTGCTCAAACCTATCAGTAGGTGGGGCAGGCTGAGGCACGTACTGCGTTGAGGAAGAAGCACGGTTCTGCTCGCGAACCGGTGGTGTATAAGGTGGTAGTCCAGCTGTAGGACCAGTGGAAGGCTAAGACGTAGGTATAGTCTCACGATCCGGGCCCAAACCAGGGTCCGTACGACTATCTCTGTGGGAAGGAGCCTGGTCCATCGTATTAGTAAGTGTGAGGTGTGCCATGCTCCATGTATATTTTCGTGGTATGCACTATACAACATACAGTGCAACGCATGTAAGATAAAGCATAGCAACACAATACACAATCACTTAAGCATTCCACACACTTCATAGCAAAAGAGGCTGCATGCATTTCATTTACCAAAATTGTCACAATACATGGAATACAAAGTTACATGAATTATGACAGAAGATGCATGTAAGCTAATACAACCAAAGCCTCAAACACTTAAAACATGTTACCACTACTGTACTACTAGGCCTATCAACATGAAAACACAAACATATCCTAAAGCAGTAACCAAAACGAGCTGCAAGACGCTGGCATAGATGACTAAGATCCGAGTCTGTCAATGAAGGAGGGGCACCCTTCTCCTACAAGCAGCATAGGATAGTCTTCAAAGTGCTAGTCACTTTCTTGAACTTGTGTTTCACGAGGCCCCGAAGATCTATAATATCCTGTCGTAGGACAGCCTGACCCTCCTCAAGTCGAGCTATACGAGCGTCCCTAGCATCTTGATCAGTGTCCTGCTCTGGTGCCGTAGACGGTGAGCTCTCCTCTGTATCTTAGGCCTCCTCTTCCTCTTCTTCTTCTTTCTGTTCCTCCTCTTCTATCTCAGCTCCATCTTCTTCCTCACTCTCTTCTTCCTCGCTCTCTGTCTCATCATCGCTCTCCTCAAGCCGATCTTGGCGTTGCCATGGCCCGATCTCCATCTGGTTGAGGGTAGTCTCGTCAATGTAATGAACCGGCACCGGCATCTCCGCCCCAAGACTGTAGCCAAACTCACGTGCAATCTTGCATATGAGTCGGCCAAAGGGGAGCGAATCAGTCCTTCTAGCGGAGCGTGCAGTATTAATTATCTGTCGCAACACGAACGTAGGCACGCACAGGTTCGCTCTCTGCCCCACTTGATACAGGAAGTCTACCATGAGGCACGTACACTCACTGTGATTGCTCCACCTAGGGTAGACGTTGAACGTGAAGATGTGATGGAGCAAACGAAAGTCGTTAGACATATTGGTTGCTAGAAGACTTTTGTTTGGCTGCCACTGGACCAGTCGGCCACAAAGGAAACGTGTGCGACGATCCCTTTCACGTGCACTCCTCAGATTCAGCTTGCTAGCATGCACCTCGCCAAGGGGCACATTCAGAAGCCGAGATATCAATCTGACATCAATTGTGGCCAACCGATCCCTTCCACATGGGATCTGGAACTGCAAGGGTTCAAGCGTAGGCTCGTGAATGTTGGCTTAGAAAGCTCGGACATTGCTCGCATTGGCCGATACCTGCCATCAAATAGTGGACCCCAATGGGCCCCTTCTAGAAACTCGAATAACAGATATTCTCCAAAGAGTCGCCCATCCACTTGAGCTTCGAAAAGGACCCTACGGCCCTCATAAACTCCATGAGACAACTCCGCCAATAGAGCCCTTTCAGCAAGAACCCGGGGATAAAGATCCCGCTTCGTCCGAAACTCCCGATTGGCGCTTGTGCTCGCGGCGGCGCCTCTCGGCCTCCTAGAACGCATAGGGCGACTAGGCCCGGCCTCATCTATGGCCCCCTTTCTCTTTCCCATGAGAGAAAGGACGGTGGAAATTGAGAAAATGGCCGCAATGAACTCGAAGAAGGCCATGGAAAGTGAAGATAAGGGGGAATAAGGGCTGGAGTTTTTGGTTCTCCACGGATTTGAGCCTCAACAGAGGTTATAAAGGCTCAAATGACAGGGATTAAAGAAGGGAAGTGAAGAGATGGGGTGAGTTAGAGAGCTTACATGATTTTGAGCCACAAATGAGGGATGTAAGAGCTCAAATGAGAGAAAACGGAGAGGGTAGAGGGGTTGGTATTGCTGTAAATGATGGAGGTGAGTGGCTTATGATAGAAAATGACGGAATGGGTGATTGGAGGGGAGGTTTGAGAGAGAAAACAACAACCTTGAAGGAAAATGAGAGCTTGGAGAGGTGATTTGTGAAGGAGGGGTGACTTATGAGGGGTTTTAAACGAAACCCCACATATCAGTGGGTCACCCTAGGCCGTAAACACGATCGGCCCGAGTGGCCCGCCCGGCCGGGCCCATTAACCGGCGAGGGCCTCGCCACTCTCTGGACAAACTGGCGAAGACCTCCTGCCCCCTAAGCCCCAAAAAGGTCTGGGCCCCACCCTGGGTCCCTTTGGATTAGAGTGGGTAGGCCCACAACTCCGTTTTGAGTCGTTTCGAGTCGTTTTGGAAAGTTTCTGATACATACTTGTATTTACCGACTTTTGACAGCTGGGATGGGTTGAGTTGTGATCTGAACCCGTCGTTTGACGGTCTAGAAATGTTTTGAAGTTGACTCGTGTGATCACGGTTGAGTACAGACTCAAACAAAACGACCAATTTCGGTGAACTTCGCCAATTGGCGAAATCGGGATACCTATGACTGTTTCTACATTTTTCTCGCACCCACCTAAGTCGAAAGGCGACAGCGTACGTGGTGTGAGCATCACCCAGGTCTGGTTTAATCCAAATCATGCTCTGATACGAACTTGTAACACCCTGAAAATCGGGGGTCGAGTGGCAACTCAACACCCGAGTTCCAAAACATCACTTAAGCAACATAAATGCTTATGATTGAATGTTGTCTGTGTTAGTGCATTAATCATGAGTGGGATTATACCAAAATAGTAATTCATACTCCAGTTCAAGTTATAAAACGCAAGCGGAAGACTGAAAGATGTATATAAATGTATATAAAGCCAGAAACGGTCACAATCGGTCTCCAGAGTATGAACACCTTACTGAGTCACCATATACATGTATTAGTTTCAAAATTAAAATGTCAAAAGAAGTGGTACAACTATAATGGTAAACCCTGTAGTCCCGTCATCTGAATGGCCTAAGCGAAGCCTCCAGAGAACTGCATGTAGGAGAACTCATCCTGATCATTGTAGTAATCAGGCACAGCCTCCTCCGTCTCGTCGATACCTGCATCTAAGACAGAGTCTGGTGGGTGTCCAGAACACTGTCCCGTAATGTGGGAGTGAGTAGCTAACTCAGTGGAATAATAAAGCATAGGTTAACATGTTATCAATTCAGTCAAGTAGTAATGATAAAGCAGTACAATCAAACACTCCTAAATACACTTATTAATGCAAGTATGGAATGCAGTCATGATGCATTGTAACATCCCGGATTTTTTCCAACCTGGAATTAGTCGTCCTTAGGCAATGGGTCGATCCTAACACCTTATTAACTTGTCAAAACTCAATCCCACAGTCTACAAATCCCTTTTCAAACCATTTTCTTCAAAATCTCACATTTCACTACCTTATCCTTCAAAAGTAACTAAGTGCTAAACTATATTAACTACGAAATCCGCTTGATCCACTTTAAACATGATCTGCAAGACCCAAAACTTGTAGAATCATTGACGCTAGGTTACCCTAAAATCTCGGATCAATCTCATTACCCGGCTGCCCTCGGGAGCATCACCAAACTCCGTATCAGATCTGGACCGCACATCAAAAGTCCGATTAACGCAAAGTTAAACGGTTAGGACCACCATGCTGGGCTTGACAACCATCACGAAAATCAAATCCAGATAGTGTCCCAGTGTTATTCGCTTGAGCCCAGAGTGAAGAGTGTGAGAAAATGAGATTTTCGTATTAAATTAAAAATAATTTAAGTAATCTGGAACGTGTCACTTGCAGACAATTTATAAGCAACCAGACCGTCGGAATCTGACCGAAATTTACCCTCGAATCAGGGATATTTGCCCCTACGTGTCAGTGTACTTGAAATCTCTGATCGAGTTTCACTGACCGTTGAACTGAAACTGGTCTGCCACGTGTGATTTGGGAATCTGACCGAAACGAAACTTAACTAAACCTAGATCCAGTGTTAGTGAGCTTAAGTCCGACCGTACATAGAAAAGGGGCCGCCAGAGGTGCTCCGTTGGATCGAAACGGACCCGCTTTGGACATAACCTAAGTATACCTTGTTCCTGAGTCTATTTTGGAGAGTTTCTAACCTATATAAGGACCTTAAACCCTCTCTCATTCAGCCTATACGAATTTGAGAGAAACCCTAGGAGAGAGAAGAGAGAAAAGAGAGAGAAAGTGTGAGAAAAGTGAGAGCATCTCCGTGCCATTCTACCTTGCCGCTATACAAGCTTAACCATCCCATTCTAATCGCTTTCCCGGTGATTCCAACTTCATTTCTAGGTAAGAAAACCCTAACCCTAACCTGTTTTAGGGATTTGTGCTTAACATGATTATTTGTCATGACTATATGCTTGTATGTATGCGACAACTCCCTAGTGAAAGGACTTGCCCTAAATCACGCCACGGCCACTATACGCTATATATGTTAAAATATGTAGCCCAAGTGTTTGTGGAAATGACTGAATGAATATGGAACTTGGATTCCTTCGTGTCATGACTCTCCGTCGTGGGTGCACGCGTGTTATAATTGGGCAACTCCCTAGTGAAAGGATTTGGCCTAATACCTATGTGATCAACATATGTCATGTATGTTGATGTATGTAGTCTAAAGTGTTTGTTGAAATGTCTAAATGAGTAGTAGTTCGTAAATTGTAATGTATAAGGGTGTTGAGATATGATTCTAAACTCCCTTAACTATGTGTATGATTTCTTTAGATATTTGTGTGATTAGGAATTGAATATGTAAACACTCATGCTTATGTTGTATTTCATAACATGCTCAACTTATTGTACGATTTTATCTATGTCATGCATATGGTTAAATTCATGTTTAAGTTGTATTCCATAAAGGTCGTGAAGGGTGATGGAGGAGTGGTGTAACGATTCGTGCAACAGCCCTGGCAGCCCTAAGCGGTCCATATCAGACTATGATTATGTGGTTTGAAATGTTGATCCATTACTGCTTTAACTATCTGTAATTGAATGTGATTGGGGCTATTGTATAGCCCAAGCAATCGGTAACGGGATTGAATTCGTGGCTGAGATTTATTCGCCACGTGAGATTTGTTCGACAAACCCGAGTCATACTTCGGTTGGCGATAGTGGTTGGCCACGCGAAGTGCTTATGCACTTCATGTCGTTCAACTTGTCGTGCGCTCGAGCTAGCCGAGCTCGTCAAGTAACCCGATCTGTCTAATGTATGTTCACCATGTTCGGACGCTACTGCTTGACCTAAGGTACCGAACTTACCAGTGCAACCCCATTAAACTTGGTACCTCGATCCGCTAAAACTCATGAGCCGGGCATGGTGGTATGGGACACCGTGGTCGAGCTGTCGGCCTACGCTGGGGTCACGAGCCTCCCCGTAGTGACCAATGAGCAACCCAGACTCATGAGTTGAATATGGTGGTATGGGACACTATATTCGAGCTGTCGGCCTACACTGCTTTGATGGGTGATGGTGGAGTGGTGTAACGATTCCATGTAACAGCGCTGGCAGCCCTGACTGTAACGCCCCGTACTTTCCAGTACTCGAGTGTTACCATATAACCAAACCTAATATAGATACAACTCTAACCTAAGTGAACATTCACGTTCATCCTAGTTTAAATCTGACCGTTGAAAACAGTCCGCACCTATGTATCAGAGATTTCATCCGTTAATCTTCGAGACGAACCATCCGGTAGTCTTATAGTATTTAATAAGTATATTTATTTAATTTATTATATTTTACACAAATATAGATCAGAAAAATTATAGATATGCCTTGATATATTACTTCTCATATAGAAGTGTCTGAAAATATATGTATATATTTAATGTACGTAAAATATTATGAAAATAATATTAAATTAACTAAACATAATGAATAATAATTTTACAATATATAATTGAATTATAAATATTAATATAGTATTGAATATTTTTTTTATATAAACATGTATACCAAAAATTATTAGATATTTAAATAAAATTTTATATTATTTAACAATGTGATTTTAAAAGAGGTATTGTACAATTTTCAATCCATACATAGGTGTAATATGATATATTAGAAATTATATATTAATGAATATGTGAATTATAGCATATATATAGTAGCATGTTAATACTAGAAATTATATTTGTAAATATGTATAAATTTTTAGTTATATTAATTACAAGTAAGTCCATATTAATATTAGTATTGGTTAATGATACAAGTCGAAAGCCTTAAATGAACCCATGAACTCTTTTAGCCGTCGACGTTCAGTTTTAGGGCGATCCGGCCGTTAGATCAACGGAAACCCACCGTTGGGAGTAGAAGTTTAGGAGTATGGCCCACTTAAGATTTAAATCCGCCCCATCTTTTGTTAGAAGCTATGGCGGGGCCCATCAAGTGGGATGAACGGAGTGGATTTATCACAAGCATCACGGTGGGCCCCACACGGGGTGCGAGTACACTTAGTGAGCTCCTGCCCGCCGTGCATCGGGTGTGCCAACGTGGTCAGCAGGCGCTGACCCACCATTTCTATTAAAAGAGAAACCTCTCTGCTCCTTTGGTTTCAGCAGCGAGCGGACGAGAGTCCGCGATTTTAATCAGTGGCCCACCATGAGAATTCCGTGGGATGATCTGAACCGTCCATCCGACTCAGAAGGTGGGCCTAACCAAAACCGAGTGGGCCTCTCATGAAGAAGTGTAGGCGTGCGTGCACAAATGTCGGTGCAAGTAGACCATACAAAAATGTAGTTTCCAGAAACGGAAACTGTGTTTTGTAAAAATCTATCGGTGATCCGCGTGAGGTGGGATCCTCCAATCCCAGCCTTCCATTCAGGAGAAATCTCATCCGTCCGTTCTAGCTGAGCGGTTTAGGGCTCCCTTAGCAAAGAAAACCACATAGTTTTGGATTCGCCCACCGTTTTTGGAGACGGTTTCAGCCAGGGTGATCCGGACCTTTTGTTATCAATCTAACGGTCTAGGATTCATTGGAAAAACTCTATATGAGAGTTTGGGACTGGATTCATCAGGGCTCCTCTTTGTCAATACGGTTGCACTCGAGAAATCGGCTGAGAGCTGCTCCACCAAACCCACCAGTCTATCCTCCACGAAGCTTCAACGAAGCTTGTTTGCAAGCTTTTAGGGGACCAAACAAACCATCCCTAGGGTCCAGATTGGAGGGAGAAGTTGCTGTTTACAATCCGTCATTGGAGTTGTCTCCTTCTTCTCCGTTCGAGTCGCTCGAGCCAACTCGGATCACGGCGGAATCGGGTCGGATCAGAGAATCTGTTGAGACCCCAGAGAAACAGAAAAGAGGAGAAAGAAAGAAGAAGAGGAAGAATAGAGAGAGAGTGAGGGGATGAGGTCGCTGTTAGTGCTGCAGTTACACCGCGACTCGCTGCTGAGTTAAGCAGTGCGGGTCAGGTCGATCCTGACCAACCAGCCACAGTTGCGGGACCCTCAGTGGGGAGAAAGAAGATGAAAGGAGAAATACAGAGTGAAGAAACAAAGAGAGAGGAAGAGTGGGAATGGTTCGGTTGCACCAGCTCAAACCGAGCCAGCCTGACCCGCTGCCAAGTCCCACTCGCTGGACCGAGTTCGGGCCAAGTCAGGCTGGGCTGACGGTCCTTGCTGGGTGATTCCATCAGCAGAAAGAGAGAGCGAGAGAGTGGGAGATGAGGTTGGGTTGAGTTGGGTTCAAGGCCGTATGGAGGGCCGCTGTTACTGTTGCTGTTGGTGCAGCCGTCGGTGCTGTCAACCGATCCCAAACTACTGCAGCAATCGTGTGAGTCTCTGGGTTGACTCAGCTTGTGATGAAGTCTAGGTAATACCGCACACCACCTCCGTTTGGTAGATAAGTCCAACCCGTCCCATATATGGGCTTGGATCTGAGGCGGCCCAGCCCAATTTTTCCCATGCACGCTGATGTGCTATTAAGCGGAACCGTGATCGGGTCACATGACTGGGCTGGTCGTGGACTTAAGTCCAGCCACCAAACTGGGCCAACTCATCAGACCCGTGGACAAAAGAGTAAATCGGTGGGCACCCACTCAAGATGGTCCACTTTGTGCTGCCACATTGGGTGGGTGAACAAAATAAAACCACTCGTCTCCAACACAGCTATTAACTCAGGTGAACCCACATTGAATTTGTTTAGACTACAGTCAACATTGTTACCATTTCTATCGTTACTAGGACTGTTAATATTGGAAATGAATAGCCATTTGTAACTTATCTATACTAACATTAATTGTTACATGTAAAATAATATCACTAGTAAATACTAGTGCATTGTTTGTCACTCTTAAATATTAGCATAAATCATAATATTAATTTTCATCATAATGGTTATTATTATTATGTTAGCTAATAAAAAAAATTATAACATTAATGCTACTATCTTGTAATTATCGAATTTACATTGTAATTAATGGTACACCAACTAGAATTCAAATCCTAAAAGTTAACATAGACCTAAACTCAGGGATGAAACCCTAGACTTGGGAAACTCAAACCCTGGGTTAGGGCTTTAACCATAAACAGGGTACTAAGCAAGATTAACCATCGGTTGATTCTTCATATTAGCATTGAATATTATAAACAGAACTATAATTATTATACACTTACACTCCTTAAGTAGACAATAGGTTATTAATCATTATAAGAGTATTAGATAAGTTCGGTACATTTAAATACGAACTTAGAAACCATCATTACTAATGGATTAAATACCCCTAAAATAAACATTATTCGATCAGTCGCACGATAATAATAATGATATTAATATTAATAATTCAGGGTTCAAATTCTAGAATCTAAGATGAAAACCCTAATCCTACATTAAGACCCTAAGATAAATAATCCAAACCCTAAGTTATAATCTTAACCATAAATAATATGTAGAAGTCGATCTAACCATGTAAATTCCTAATTCATGATAGGACTCGATTATAAGGGACTACGCGTCCCCTAGCCATGCTGGTAGGCGATCCAACTATAAGGTGATGATTCTTCCCCTTGAGCTTTTCATCTTCTCATTAGCTTAAGTTATAGTTTTTATTTAAATTCATAATTGATATCTTCCTTTATAATCACATGTGTTAGTTGGTGGAAATTAAATTGTTGTCTTACATGCTTTATAATTATCCTGTATAATTGTTCATGCTTGTGGATTATTTGTGGATTGCTTACGGAACTTAAACTGGTACATTAGTGGAAAATTCCCACATATGAATGTACACCCATACTTGGGATGTAACTATATTAATATTTATAATTCAATTATATATTGTAAAATTATTATTCATTATGTTTAGTTAATTTAATATTATTTTCAATATATTTTACGTACATTAAATATATACATATATTTTCAGACACTTCTATATGATAAGTAATATAGCAAGGCATATCTATAATTTTTCTAATCTATATTTGTGTAAAATATAATAAATTAAATAAATATACTTATCAAATACTATATGACTACCGGATGGTTCGTCTCGAAGATTAACGGATGAAATCTCTGATACATAAGTGCGGACTGTTTTCAACGGTCAGATTTAAACTAGGATGAACGTGAATGTTCACTTAGGTTAGAGTTGTATCTACATTAGGTTTGGTTATATGCTAACACCCGAATACTGGAAAGTATGGGGTGTTACAATCGGGCCTCCTTAAAGAGAATTTCGTCCCTGAAATTCAGTGCTTCTAGTATGATTAAGGACAATGATAATATTCATTATTTTCCTATATGTACAATCGTATGCCACTAGGCGCCCAAAACTGAGGTCGTTACACTGACTGTACCCGATGTAGTGACCTCGAGCATACTCTGAATCTGCGGAGAGGCGACGAGCCTTCCCGTAGTAGACAGAGTATAAGCTAGGCCTGTATTGATAAGGTGATGGGGGAGTGGTGCAATGATTCCGTGTAACAGCCCTGGCAGCCCTTGCAGCGACCTCGAACCGCATCATTGTATGAGATTATCTAGGATTGACGACCCTAGAATGGATCATTGTTTAGGAATGACATAAGAGAGGTACCTTAGTTTCCCAATACTGCTGTATGAAAAGGACTAATAACAACTCGGTAATCATGCTCATCATCGCACTACATGTGCCTGGAAGATGTGGAGCATTGAGGGATGAACGCATGCCGCGGACGTAAGATGGTGTCGCATGAGGGAGTATGTTGGTGAGAGCATGTATCATGACTGCATTCATACTTGCATTAATAAGTGTATTTAGGAGTGTTTGATTATACTGCTTTATCATTACTGCTTAACTGAATTGATAACATGTTAACCTATGCTTTATTATTCCACTGAGTTGATCACTCACTCCCACGTTACAGGACGGTGTTCCGAACACCCACCAGACTTTGTCTGATTGCAGATGGCGACGCTACTCCTAGGGCAGAGCCGGACTTTTGTGATGACGAGGATGCTTTCTCGTATATGCTGTTTTCTGGTGGCTTCATGTGAGTCGTGTCTTGATCGACGGGGTTACAGGGATGTTAACTAGAGAACCTTACACATTTGGAATTGTACTTATAATTAATTAACCTAGTAATGTTATCACACTCTGGAGACTCACCACAGTTTATATATTTTATATATCTATCATAGTCTTACGCTTGCAATTTAACTGTCTCTGGAGTATGATATGTTGTTTTGGTATAATCCCATTCATGTTTCAATGCTCTCATCATAATCATCATCATCTGTGTTGCATAAGTAATGCGTTGGAACTCGGGAGCTGAGCTTTGCTCGACCCCCAATTTTCAGGGCTTTACAAGATGGTATCAAAGCATGATTTGGATTAAACCGGACCTGGGTTATGGTCACACGACTCACTCTAACGTACTCTGACTTAGGAGGGAGCGACGAAATGTAGAAATCGACTTAGGATTTTCCAAATTTGCCGAACGGCGAAACCGACTGAAATCAACCGCTGAGATTGGGCCCGTACACACCCATGATCACGCGAAACGATCCCAAATCACTTCTAGACCATCAGTCGATGGGTTTGAGTCGTTCCCTAGAAATGAATGTCCTTAGGTTGTGGGTCAACCACAACACCTTACACCTAATCTCAAAGCCTAAAACCCCTTTCTATCCAATTCCTTCAAAATCTCACCCTCCACCACTATATTCTTCATTTCTTTTAAGCAAATTCATAATACACACCAATCCTAGGATATAAATGATGAAGAACAATACCGAAACTAAAACTTCCCATAAATAGGAAATAAATGGATAAAATGGGTTTTGACCCTTACCCTTTTGGAATCTAACCAAATAAATGGGTTATTTGGATAGATTAGCGCCTCCTACCCCAAAATTATATGCTACACATCACATAAACTCATTATGGTTTGCAAATTGGTCTCGAAAATGCCTCAATTAGAGTTGGGGGCCAAACGGAGCACTTACAGGGGGACCCAGGTGGGACCCATACCTTTTTGGGGCCTTGGGGTCACGAGGACCTCGCCGGATTGTCCAGGGGGTAGTGAGGCCCTCGCCAGGTCAGCGAGGCCTCGTCGGTCAGCGGCCTCGGCCGGGCCAGTCGGGCCAATGGTGTTTGGGGGCTAGGGGAACCCCTTGGTATGTGGGTCGTCGATTAAAACCCCCCCAAACACCTACTTCCTTCACAAATTTCACCTCCAAGCTCTCCCTTTCTTGCGAAATTATTGTCTTCTCTCTCAAATCTCCCTCCCAATCATCCGATCTATCATTTTCAGCCACAACCCACCCATATCCATCGTTCATAGCCATCCCTACCTCCCTACCCTCTCCATTCACTCTCATTTGGGCTCTTACATGCCCCATTTGGAGCTCAAAAACATGTAAGCTCCCTAACCCATCCTACCTTTCCATTTTTCATCTTCAATCACTATCCTTTGGGCCTCTACAACATCTGTTGAGGCTCCAATTCGTGGAGAACCAAAAAACTCCAGCTCCTACTCCCCCTTATCTTCACTTTTCCCATGGCTCTATTCGAGCTTAGTACGGCCATTTTCTCGATTTTTGCCTAGTTATCCATGCTGTTTTCTCGTGGTTTGTTGGTTGCTGCTTTAGAAAATGTTTGTGTTTTCATGTTGATAGACCTAGTAGTGTTGTAGTTGGTAGAATGATATAAGTGCATGAAACCCCTTTTGTTATCAAAGGTGTAGAATGCTTGACAAGTTGGAGTTGTACTTACCATTGTGAACTCCTTCCACCCACCCACCATTACTTCTCTAAACCCATCTCTTACTCTTGGCCTCACCATTTCACACCCATATGGGCACAACGATCCACATTTTTTTGTGTCCCATGACTTTCACAACCTCCAAATGTTATGACGTTTAGGGCCCGTTCGGCCAACTGCATTAGGTGAGTAAGGTGGATAGAATTGTAAAAGTACCTATAAATGTATGTGTAAGGTATTGTCCCTAGATTGGGTGTATCCCATGGTTTCCGACACCATGTTTGGAATGTATGCAATTAAAAGTAAATTCTGAGATTTCCTTTCAATTACACTTAGAAATTCATCATCATGGGATTTGGAAATCTCATCTCACACTTTCCCGCACAAGGCTCATTCTTCAAAGCCTATAAAATTAATTTTAATCCCACCCACCGTCCTACCAAACATACCACTTCTAATCTCGAGGCGAGATTAGCAACATAGCCCATTTAATACAACTTAATACCCAAATAGGCCCTTAGAGTTTTGGACCTAGAGTTGGTACTCCTAGATTTTGAAAACAAATCTGGTAGTATGGGAAATCCAATAAATTAATAACGTGAACCCTAGGACTTCCTTAGTTGGTATGGGCATCTGTGAGGTGTTCAAGCGTAGTTAAATTCAAGTTCGGGCAACTCAATTCCAATCGGACAACTTTGACCCTAAGCGATAAAATAATTTCTTATATTAGAAAGGGTATAAAATCATCTAGTGTATAAGCATAGACTTTGGATTACAACCAATCGATTACCGCTACTCCTAAATTAAGACTAGACTACGGGTCAGGCTAAGGAAAGTAAAAGAGTAATTAATTATGCTAAGCCAATTGAATGATAGACTTAGTTAGTCAGCTTGATTAGGTTGGAGCGAGACTCCGTTCTTTCATTGAATCCCCTTGGTACTCATAGGCTTCTTTAATAACTCGTAGGAGGGTTGTTTGATTAGTAACTATACATGCTCAGTATCCCTTGGATTTAATGTTAGGTCAAATCAATACACCCCTTAGAATTGCCTTCTCAAGGACTTAGTACAATCGGGAACACAGAGTAGAGAAACTATCTACAAGCGAGGTATTCGCGGTTTGAATCGAATTCTCAATCCTGGTTGTGACCAATGAACTCTATGCTCTGATCAAGCAGAAGGTTGGGATCAACTAGGATTAAGAACTGATACGACAAATTTTTTGTCCTCGCGAGGCAGAAGATTTATGTATCCAGCTCAGACCCACTATACAACTTTCCTTCCGTGTTGGCCCTATCACTTACACCCAAAGTTTATAACTTCGTCTTTGAGAAGTGTTAGGAGCATATATCCAATAGAGATTTTCTTTTTAGGCCTAAGGAATTTTCCAAATGGGCAACAGACTGTTAGGAATCCGGTCCCAAATCGCATGCCATGTTGGCATACATATTGTGCATATGAACGTAGAAAGATAGCCTGCCTGTTAAGATAGACATGATTAAATAGGGTAAGTCTGGACCGTGGCAAAACTCCTTGGTAGAATTAGGAATATTGCCACAAACTCACACCTGTCCCTGAATCAACCACAATACCCATCATCTTTAGCTCCTTTCTATGACCATAGGTATCAATGCCATAGTACACATTGTCGATGAAAGGCAGACCAATGTATTTCCCATTTCATGTCAAGGGTAAGTCCTAAATTACACCTTATTCCGACATACGGATCAGGACATAGATCTTAAACCTTGGAGGTAGAAATAAATTTTTAAAAGGGGTAGAACATTACGAGCCCAATCTAGTTAGGTCAGCTAATATACCTCTTTGATCTGGGTGGCGCAGCGGAAACGTGGTGGACCCTTGCCCCACTGGCCCAGGATCGAATGGAATTGATCCAAACTATATGTAAAGATAGGTCACTAAATAGGATCTGAATCTTCCTTAGAATGTAAAGCAATTAGGGTTCAAGTGTTAAACAATTTCATATTACAGAATAGGCCTAACAATGGGTACGAACCGAATTACAATAGCCAAGGTCAACAAACATAATAGAAGCCCTAGCAAGTTCTACTATGAGAAACCGTTTTAGGATGATCTAGTAAGATTTGACTCACCGTTTCCTTGGACATAGATAATATCGATGACTCTCCTAGACCAAGACCCAATGGGCAACTTTATAGATAGGAAATTTGAGTCTTTCAATGATGGACATTCCCTAAGGTTTTAGAGTGATCGGACTACGGAGTTACTGAAATACAAAATGCGAAGCATTCGCGACTTGACCCAATTCTCAATCCTGGGCGACTACCAATGGACTCACTGCTTGACGAGCAGAAGACCAAGAGCCACCAGGACTAGGAAGGGATACGATGAGCTTTCTACCCTGGCCAGGTAGATGATCGATGTATCGGGATCAAGCCCACTATAACCGTCTCTCCGTGTTGGTCAAACATTGAAAACAGCTATCTTACTCTAAATAGATGGGAATTGTCGTCAAGACGTCAAATAGATAACGGAATAAATTGTATCAACCTATTAGGGAATAAGCAAGGGGTAAAGAAATAAATTTTTAAGGGGGGTAGTGCCTGAAATGAACTAGACTAGTATGCACAAGATACACCCTACCACGCATAGAGACTTGAAATCAATAAGTCTTAGGCAAATGAAATAATAGAATCTTTACTTATTGCCTTTAGCCAATTTTGGGGATGAAATTATTTTTAAGGGGGGTAGATTGTAACATCCCGAATTTTTTCCAACCTGGAATTAGACGTCCTTAGGCAATGTGTCGATCCTAACACCTTATTAACTTGTCAGAACTCAATCCCACAGTCTACAAATCCCTTTTCAAACTATTTTCTTCAAAATCTCACCTTTCACCACCTTATCCTTCAAAAGTAACTAAGTGTTAAACTAGATTAACTACGAAATCCGCTGGATCCACTTTAAACACGATCTGCAAGACCCAAAACTTGTAGAATCATTGACGCTAGGTTACCCTAAAATCTCGGATCAATCTCATTACCCGGCTGCCCTCGGGAGCATCACGAAACTCCGTATCAGATCTGGACTGCACATCGAAAGTCCGATTAACGCAAAGTTAAACAGTTAGGACCGCCTTACTGGGCTTGACAACCATCCCAAAAATCAAATCCAGATAGTGTCCCAGTGCTATTCGCTTGAGCCCAGAGTGAAGAGTGTGAGAAAATGAGATTTTCTTATTAAATTAAAAATGATTTAAGTAATCTGGAACATGTCACTTGTGGACAATTTATAAGTAACCAGACCATCGGAATCTGACACAAATTTACCCTCGGATCAGGGATATTTGCCTCTACGTGTCAGTGTACTTGAAATCTCTGATCGAGTTTCACTGATCGTTGAACTGAAACTGGTCCGCCACGCGTGATCTGGGAATCTGACCAAAATGAAAACTTAACTAAACCTAGATCTAGTGTTAGTGAACTTAAGTCCGACCGCACACAGAAAAGGGGCCGCCAGAGGTACTCCGTTGGATCGAAACGGACCCGCTTTGGACATAACCTAAGTATACCTTGTTCCTGAGTCTATTTTGGAGAGTTTCTATCCTATATAAGGACCTTAAACCCTCTCTCATTCAGCCCATACGAATTTGAGAGAAACCCTAGGAGAGAGAAGAGAGAGAAGAGAGAAAAGAGAGAGAAAGTGTGAGAGAAGTGGGAGCATCTCCATGCCATTCTACCCTGCCGCTATACAAGCTTAACCATCCCATTCTAATCGCTTTCCCGGCAATTCCAGCTTCATTTCTAGCTAAGAAAACCCTAACCCTAACCTGTTTTAGGATTTGGATTGATTCAAGTAGCGAAATAGCTAACGTAACTCGTGATTTAGGTCGTCATATCGACGTTGACGAAAGCGTAGAGATTCTATCGACTCTGTTACGCTTCTACGGCTTAAGGTGCGGACTTTAGACGTATAGGTTATGGTTTTCAACGCTTTCAATGTCAGACAATGATAGATTCATGATCTGCATGCAATTGCGAATGTAAAAAGTGTTGTCCGTTTCATTTTTCAGTTTTACGTTAGCTATGTTGAATATATTGTATTCTCCGTATTTGTAGAAAATACCGTAAATGTATGAAATACGGATTTGTGCTTAACATGATTATTTGTCGCGACTATATGCTTGTATGTATGCGACAACTCCCTAGCGAAAGGACTTGCCCTAAATCACGCCACGACCACTATACGTTATCTATGTTAAAATGTGTAGCCCAAGTATTTGTGGAAATGACTGAATGAATATGGAACTTGGATTACTGCTTGCCATGACTCTCCGTCGTGGGTGCACACGTGTTATAATTGGGGCAACTCCCTAGTGAAAGGATTTGTCCTAATACCTATGTGATCAACATATGTCATGTATGTTGATGTTTGTAGTTTAAAGTGTTTGTTGAAATGTCTGAATGAGTAGTAGTTAGTAAATTGTAATGTATAAGGGTGTTGAGATATGATTCTCTACTCCTTTAACTATGTGTATGATTTCTTTAGATATCTGTGTGATTAGGAATTGAATATGTAAACACTCATGCTTATGTTGTATTTCATAACATGCTCAACTGATTGTACGATTTTATCTATGTCATGCATATGGTTAAATTCATGTTTAAGTTGTATTCCATAAAGGCCATGAAGGGTGATGGGGGGTGGTGTAACGATTCCGTGCAACAGCCCTGGCAGCCCTAAGCGGTCCATATCAGACTTTGATTGTGTGATTTGAAATGTTGATCCATTACTGCTTTAACTATCTGTAATTGAATGTGATTGGGGCTATTGTATAGTCCAGGCAATTGGTAAGGGGATTGAATTCGTGGTTGAGATTCATTCGCCACGTGAGATGTGTTCGACGAACCCGAGTCGTACTTTGGTTGGCGATAGTGGTTGGCCACGCGAAGTGCTTATGCACTTCATGTCGTTCAACTTGTTGTGCACTCGAGCTAGCCGAGCTTGTCAAGTAACCCAATCTGTCTAATGTATGTTCACCATGTTTGGACGCTACTGCTTGAACCTAAGGTACCGAACTTACCAGTGTAACCCCGTTAACCTTGGTACCTCGATCCGCTAAGACTCATGAGCCGGACATGGCGGTATGGGACACCGTGGTCGAGCTGTCAGCCTACGCTGGGGCCAAGAGCCTCCCCGTAGTGACCAGTGAGCAACCTAGACTCGTGAGCCGAATATGGTGGTATGAGACCACTGTATTCGAGCTGTCGGCCTACACTGCTTTAATGGGTGATGGGGGAGTGGTGTAACGATTCCGTGTAACAGCCCTGACAGCCCTGACCGTACCCGATGTAGTGACCTCGAGCATACTCTGAATTTGCGGAGAGGCGACGAGCATTCCCGTAGTAGACAGAGTATAAGTTAGGCCTGTGTTGAAAAGATGATGGGGGAGTGGTGCAACGATTCCGTGTAACAGCCCTGACAGCCCTTGCAGCGACCTAGAACCGCATCATCGTATGAGATTATCTAGGATTGATGACCCTAGAATGGATCATTGTTTGGGAATGATATAAGGGAGGTACCTTAGTTTCTCAATACTGCTGTATGAAAAGGACTAATAACAACTCGGTAATCATGCTCATCATTGCACTGCATGTGCTTGGAAGATGTGGAGCACTGAGGGATGAACGCATGCCGCGGACGTAAGATGGTGTCGCATGAGGGAGTATATTGGTGAGGGCATGCATCATGACTGCATTCATACTTGCATTAATAAGAGTATTTAGGAGTGTTTGATTGTACTGTTTTATCATTACTGCTTGACTGAATTGATAACATGTTAACCTATGCTTTATTGTTCCACTGAGTTGATCACTCACTCCCACGTTACGGGACGGTGTTCTGGACACCCACCAGACTTTGTCTGATTGTAGATGGCGATGCTACTGCTAGGGCGGAGCCGGACTTTTGTGACGACGAGGATGTTTTCTCGTATATGTTGTTTTCTGGCGGCTTCATGTGAGCCGTGTCTTGATCGACGAGGTTACAGAGATGTTGACTAGAGGACCTTACACATTTGATACATGTTGGAATTGTACTTGTAATTAATTAACCTGGTAATGTTATCACACTTTGGAGACTCACCACAGTTTATATATTTTATATTTTATATATCTATCATAGTGTTCCGCTTGCAATTTAACTGTCTTTGGAGTATGATATTGTAACGCCCTGAAAATCGGGGGTCGAGCATAAACTCAGCTCCCGAGTTCCAGAACATCACTTATGCAACAAAATGAATGATGATTGAATGTTGACTGTATTCGTGCATTGAACATGAGTGAGATTAAGCCAAAACAGCATATCATACTCCAGAGACAGTTAAGTTTGCAAGCGGAAGACTGTGATAGATAGATAAAATATATAACTTATGATGAGTCTCCAGAGTGTAATAACATTACCAGGTTAAATAAATACAAGTGCAGTTCTAAAATGTACCAAATGTGAGGAAGTGTAATGCCTCCAATACCATGTACCATAGCCCCGTCAATACAATATCAGGTCTTCATTGACCTGCCAGAGGGATACAGATAGGAGAATTCCTCCTATCATCATAGAAGTAGTCCGGCTCTGCTTCACAAGCATCGCCACCACCTGAAACTCAACAAATCTGGTTGGTGTGTACAACACCGTCCCGTAACGTGGGAGTGAGTGATCAACTCAGTGGAACAGTAAAGCATAAGTTAACATGTTATCAAATCAATCAAGCAGTAATGATAAAGCAGTACAAATCAAGCATTTCTAACTACTCTTGTTAAGTGCAAAATGATATGACATGATGCTGTATGCCCTTGCCAAACCACCCTCAAGCGACATCATCTTACGTTCGCGAATGCTTACTCCCTCAGTGCGCCACATCTACAAAGCACATGCGGTGCGATGATGCTCATGATTACCAAGTTTTTATTAGTCCATTTCAAACAGCAGTATTAGGAAACTAAGGTACCTCCCTTGTATCATTCCCAAACATGATCCATTCTAGGGTCGTCAATCCTAGTTATTCTCATACGATGTTATGGTTTGAGAAGCGTAGTGAAGGCATCGCAAAGGGCTCATCACCCGTCAGCGCGGATACAGATCTCACCGTATGCGGCTCAATTGCTGGCCGTCAGCTCGAGTACAGGTCTCACCGTACTCGGCTCAATCACTAGCCGTCAGCTCAAGTACAGGTCTCACCGTACTCGGCTCAACTCACACTCTAGTTGCTGTGAAAGACTCGTGGCCAATCACAGACCCTTGGAGTGTACTCGATGATACCACGGAGGACTTGTCGCCCGTCAGCACGAGCACAGATCTCACCGTACTCGGCTCTCGCCGAAGTATCGACAGCTCGAATACAGTGTCCCATACCACCATATTCGGCTCACGAGTTGATTGCGCAATGGTCACTACGGGGAGGCACATGGCCCCAGCGTAGGCCGACAGCTCAACCACGGTGTCCCATACCACCATGCCCGGCTCATGCGACTTAGCGGATCTAGGTACCATGGTTAAACGGGGATCGCCACTGGTAAGTTTGGTACCCTAGGTTCAAGCAGTAGCGACCAAACAGGGTGAACATGCATAAGGCAGATCGGGTTACTTGATGAGCTCGACTAGCACGATCGCCCGTTGAGCTGCACGACATGAAGTGCATAAACAACTTCGTGTGGCCTAGCCACTGCCGACAGGCAACGCACGACTCGAGTTCGTCGAACACATCCCACGTGGCAAATGAATCTCAGCCACGAGTTCAATCTCGTTACCGATTGCCTGGACTATAATCATAGCCCCAAACACAATCAATTACAGAGATATAAAGCAGTAATAGATCAGGATTCAAATCATACAATCAGTCGGGTATTATCCGTTTAGGGCTGCCAGGGCTGTTGCACGCACTCGTTGCTCCGCTCCCCCATCACCCATGACGGATCATACAACATAAATATAAATTAAACATATGCATCACATAGTTAAAATCATAAAGCAGTTGAGCATGTTATGAATCACAACACAAGCATGAGTTTGTACATGTTCAATTCCTAATCACACAACTATCAAAGGAGATCATACACATAGTTTATAGAGGTTGAGAATCATGTCTCCACACCCTTATACATTACAATTTGCTAACTACTACTCACTCAGACATTTCAAGTTATACTTGAACTTACATACATCACATACATGACATATGTCGATCACATAGGCATTAGGCCAAATCCTTTCACTAGGGAGTTGCCCCAATCATAATACGCGTACACCCACGACGGATAGTCATGGCAAGTAGGAATCCAAGTTCCATATCCATTCAGTCATTTCCACAAACACTTGGGCCACACATTTTAGCATATAGAGGGTATAATGGCCGTGGCGTGATTTAGGGCAAATCCTTTCGTCAAAGGGGGTATCGCCAATATAACAATCATGAATCCATGACAATTAGTCATGGCGAGCATGAATGAGAATTCCATACTCATTCAGCCATTTCCACAAACACTTAGAATACACTATTACAACATACATGGTGCATGTTAGTAAAACATGTATTAGGGTTATCCTTTAGCCAAGCTAGTATTTTATCCATGTATAATATATTACTACAGCAAATAATCATGATACATACATCTCCAAAATTTATACGTATACAGTATTTCTAGAATACACAATTTCAACATACGTAGCATTTACAAGTGAACATGTATTACGGCGATTCCTTTCGCCAAACAAGTATTTTATCCATATATAGTATAATCATACATTAAATAAACATGTCAAACACTTCTCCAAAAAAAATACGTATACGGTATTTCTACGTATATCTAGAGTATGTGAAATTCCATATTCTACAATGTTAATCGAAACAGGAAACGGAAAGCACTTTGTACATGTGCAATTGCATGCAGATCATGAATCTATCATTATCTGACATTGAAAGCGTTGAAAAACGTAACCTATACACCTAAAGTTCGCACCTTTTGTCGTAGAATCGTAACGGAGTTGATAGGTTTGCTAAGCTTCCGTATACGGCAACTAGGCGACCTATAGAACGAAATAGGTTAGCTACTTCACAACCTACAACAGTCTAAACCCCAAAACAGATTAGGGTTAGGGTTTCTTACCTAGAAACGACGCCGGAAACGCCGGAAAAGCGTCAAGAAGGATGCGGTGGAGCATGGATAGCAGCAGGGAAGGACGGCAGGGAGATTCTCCCACTTCTCCCTCACTTTCTCTCTCTTTTCCCTCTCTCAAATCCAAATTCGTATGGCTGGAATGGGAGAGGGTTTAAGGTCCTTATATAGCCTCAAAACTCACCGAAATAGACTCCTGTCCAAAGGTTACTGCTAATATAGGTATTTCGTCACTTTTCCAGCTCAAAAGAGAGGTTCTGGTGGCCCTCCTTGAGCCAAACGTCAGACTTAAGCTCACCACACATGGATCTATGAGGGATTACGTTTTCGACTCGAACGGATTCCCAGATCGCACGTGGCGGACCACTTTCAGTTCAACGGTCAGTGGGCCACGATCCGAAATTCCAAGTACATGTAAATGTTCCTGAAATTTTTCCTGATCTGAGGGTGTAATTTGGTCTGATTCTGACGGTCTGGTTGCTTAATACTGATGCGCAAGCGAAAGGTGCCAGATCACTATTCCAGATATTTTATTTTCAAAAGGAATAGTGTTTTTCACACACCCTCGCTCCGGATCGAAATAAATGGCCGTGGGACATCGGAATCGCCTGATTTTTGAGATGATTGTCAAGCCCAGTGGGGCGGTCCTGGTTCCTTAGCTTCGTGTTAATCGGACTCCCGATGTGCGATCTAGACCTCATACGAAGTTTCGTTTCAGTCCCGAGAGCAGACGGGTAATGAGTTTGGCTCTAGACTTTAGGGTAACCTAGAGTCACATGTTTTACAAGTTTTGGGTCTTGCAGATCGTATTTAAAGCGATCCCAACGGATTTCATGGCTAATCGAGTTTGCACTTAGTTAACTTTGTTAAATTTCTAAAGGATTTAATCCTAATTGTTTTCTGGTTGAGATGGTACTTAGGCCTTTGTAGTTTGTATATAAAGTGATCCAAGTTTTACTACTTAGCTAGTTTAAGTTAGTGTCTAGGGCGAAAGTGCTTTGAAAAATTGAAGGCACAAGGTAGTGAAGGGTGGGATTTGTGAAGGAAATGGGTTCAGAAGCGATTTTAGACTGTGGGGTTCAGTTCTGACGAAATAATAAGGTATTAAGAGCAACCCATCGCCTAAGGACATCTAATCCCAAATTGGCAAAAATCCGGGATGTTACAGATATGCTGTTTTGGTATAAATTCATTCATGTTTCAATGCTCTCATCATAATCATCATCATCTGTGTTTCATAAGTAATGCGTTGGAATTCGGGAGCTTAGCTTTGCTCGACCCCCGATTTTCAGGGCGTTACATGCATGCCCCCGCCAATGCTCCCTCATGCGACACCATCTTACGTCCGCGGCATATGTTCATCCCTCAGTGCTCCACAACGCCAGGCACATGCAGTGCTATGTTATGAGCATGATTATCGAGTTATTATTAGTCCTTTTCATACAGCAGTATTGGGAAACTAAGGTACCTCCCTTATATCATTCCTAAACAATGATCCATTCTAGGGTTGTCAATCCTAGATAATCTCATACGATGGTCCGGTTCTAGGTCACTGCAAAGGGCTGTCAAGGCTGTTGCATGCACTCGTTACACCGCTCCCCCATCACCTTATCAATACAGGCCTAGTTTATACTCTATTTACTACAAGAAGACTCGTCACCTCACCGCAGATTTAAAGTATACTCGAGGTCACTACAAACAGCTGTCAGTGCTATTACACGCAATCGTTACACCACTCCCCCATCACCAAATCAGTGTAGGCCGACAACTCGAATACAGTGACCCATACTACCGTATTCAGCTCACGAGTCTGGGTTGCTCACTGGTCACTACGGGGATGCTCGTCACCCCAGCGTAGGCCGACAGCTCGACCACGGTGTCCCATACCACCATGCCCGGCTCATGAGTCTTAGCGGATCAAGGTACCAAGGTTAAGCGGGATTCACTGGTGAGTTGGGTACTTTAGGTTCAAACAGAAGCATCCATACATGGTGAACATACATCGGCAGATCGGGTTACTTGGCGTGCTCGACTTATACGAGCACACATTGCATCGATCGACATGAAGTACATAAGCATTTCATGTGGCCTAACCACTACCGACGACCAACACACGACTCGGGTTCGTCCAACACGCCCTACGTAGCGAATGAATCTCAACCACGACTTCAAGCCTGTTACCGATTGCCTGGACTATAACTTAGCCCCAATCACATTCAATCCATAACCAGAAAGCATGTATAGTAGTCAAAGCATAATTAACAAGTAATTCAAATATGTTAACAAGCATGTTATAAAGCACAATGTAAGCAGGAAATACAACACATACATTTCATAAGTAAGCGATTAAAATAAACAACTTGCATGGAGGAAATCATACACATCTCTAAGGTATTTGAGAATCCTATCTCAACACCTACCTAAAGCACTATCTCCTAAGTACTTACTCATACAAGTATTTTCACAAACACTTAGACTACACTTATTTAACATACTTAACGTATATTAGCCAAAACATGTATTAGGGCGAATCCTTTCACCGAGAAAGTGTTACACACATATATAGCATATACACATAGTAATTAATCATGGCAAACACACTTTCATATATTGTACGTATACAATATTTTCTACAAATATACCGAATACACTAAACGCCATAATTTGCATACATAACTGAATCGCAAAATGAATAGCGCATTTTGCATGTGAAATAACATCCAAATCATGAATCTATCATTATCTGACATTGAAAGCTTTGAAAACCATAACCTATACGTCTATAGTCCGCACCTTACGCAGTAGAAGCGTAACGAAGTCGATAGAATCTCTAAGTCTTCGTCTATGGCGGTACAACAACCTATAGCATGAATTAAGTCAACTATCTCGCTACTTGTAACAGTTGAAACCCTAGAACAAGTTAGGGTTAGGTTTTCTTACCTAAGTACGTCGACAGAATCGCCGGAATAACAATTAGAAGGTGGTGGTCAAGCACGTGTAAAGTGGGATAAAGTATCAGGAAGATGCTCCCACTTCTCCCACACTTTCTCTCTCTTTACTCTCTCTCTCTCCTAGGGTTTTCTCAAATTTGTATGGGATGAGAGAGTGAGGGTTTAAGGTCCTTATATAGGCCCAGAACTCGCAAAAATAGACTCAGGGCCATGGTATACTTAGGTTATGTCCAAATACGGACTGTTCCGTCTCAACGGAGCACTTCTAGAGCCCCCCTTGAGCCAAAGGTCGGACTTAAGCTCACTGACCTTGGATTTAGGTCGAGTTAAGTTTTCGTTCTAGTCGGGTTCCCAGATCACACGTGGCGGACCAGTTTCAGTTCAACGGTCACTGAAACTCGATCAGGGTTACAAGTACATGGACATGTATGGGAAATGTTTCCTAATCCGAGGGTGTATTTGGGTCAGATTCCGACGGTCTGATTGCTTATATTTGGCCCGCAAGCGACAAGTCTCAGATTACTTAAATTAGATTTAATTTCGAAAAAAAACCATGTTTTTTCACACTCCTCGCTCCGAGCTCAAGCTAATAGCCCTGGGACACTATCTAGTTTTGATTTCTGAGATGGTTGTTAAGCCCAGCAAGGTGGTCCTAATTTTATAACTTCGTATTATTCAGACTTTCGATGTGCAGTCCAGATTTGATACGGAGTTTCGTGATGCTCCTGAGAGCAGCCAGGTAATGAGACTGATCCTAGATTTTTGGGTAATGTAGCGTCAACGATTCCACAAGTTTTAGGTCTTGCAGATCGTATTTAAAGTGATTAGAGCGGATTTCGTATGTAATATAGTTTAACACTAGTTTATCCTCGTCTAATTTCTAAAGGATTTGGTCCTTAGTGATTTCTGCCTGAGGTGATAGTCGGGTCTTTGTACTGGATTTTTCGAGTCGTTACAAAGGGACTCTAGAACGTAGTGGTTGACAATCTCTCTATGCTTGATCTTCCTGATTCCCTTGAACCGACACTAATAAACAACGTCTTCCCTGACAAATAATTGTTTAAACTCTCCCAATTACCATGGTTTGCTAATATTACGAATTATCTTGCCACAGGTTTCACACCAATATATTAGACTACGCACGATAAGAAAAAAATCTTTGCCGAGGTACGTAAGTTCCTCTGGGATGATCTTTATCTATTTAAATATTGCCCAGACCAAGTTCTAAGGAGATGTGTGTCAGACAATCAACATCAGAGTGTTATCTCCTTTTGTCACTCTATGCCCTTGGTGGTCACTGCTAAAAAAACCACGAACAAAATTATGAAATGCCGCTTTTACTGGCCCACTATGTTCAGAGATACTCATGATTTCTGCAAAGCTTGTGAGTGTTGTCAGAAATTGGGCATATTTTCCTGTCGAAATATGATGCCACTAAACCCAATTCTTATTATTGAAGTATTTAATTGTTGGGGCATCAATTTCATGGGGCCATTCCCTCAATCATTTGGAAATATTTATATTTTGGTAGCAGTAGACTATGCCACTAAGTGGGTTGAAGCAATCCCGTGTCGGAACAATGACCATCGAACGGTCATTAGATTCTTAAAAGAAAATATCCTTTCCCCAGTTCGGAATGCCTCGAGCCATCATTAGTGATGGAGGGTTGCACTTTTGTAACAGGCCATTTGAGAACTTAATAAAGAAATATGGCATCTCTCACAAAGTAAGCACTCCATACCACCTGCAAACAAGAGGACGAGCTAGGATTTCCAACAGGGAAATTAAACAAATTCTGGAAAAAAAAAAAAAAAAAACGGTTAACCCCGACCATAAGGATTGGTTAATCCGCTTGACCGATGCTTTATGGGCTTACCGTACAACTTATAAGACCTCCATTAGAATGTCTCCCTTTAGACTTGTCTATGGGAAAGCTTACACTTTCCTGTGGAGTTAGAGCATAGAGCCTATTGGGCAATCAAAAATCTGAATTTTAACTTGGACAATGCTGGCTCACTGCGTAAACTTCAACTTGAACAAACTCAAGGAAATCCGGAATGATGCATACGAGAACTCGAGAATTTACAAGGACGTGATGAAGGTATTCCATGGCCGAAACATCCTTCGAAAATCATTCATAACCGGTCAAAAAGTCCTTCTGTACAATTCTCGATTACATCTTTCCCCAGGTAAGCTTCGATCTCGTTGGACCGACCATTTTATGGTTACAAACATTTATCCTCATAGGGCCGTTGAGATAAAGAATCTAACGAATGGTAATGTTTTCAAAGTAAATGGACATCGTCTAAAGCTATTTGTTGAGAAGTTTGATTCAGAGGATATGTCCATAACTCTGATTGATCCTGTGTATCAGGATTGACCTCCTAGTCTGATGGAGGTGTAGTTAGGCTATGGCTTTCTTAGGATTTAGGATTCGGATAATTTGCTTTCAGTTTGTTTAGTCTCCGTGCTAACCCATTTTCACATTGAGAACTTTGGAAAAGCGTTAATTCTCCTTCTTCAGGTACTACCTTTTCATCATTACTCTTGTCTTTTTGTTGTCTCATATGCATTGCATGCTTATATATTTTACATTGAGGACAATGTAGGTTTTAAGTTGGGGGTGTGGATTAGGTAAACTAATCAGCGTTTCCTTAGTTTTGAGAAAATTTTGTGAAAATTGAAAAGGAGAGCTTAAGAAGTCCTAGAGGAGGGATGAATAGGACTATGCGAAATAATCGAATAAAGTGTTGAATAATAAATAAATCAAAATATCTCAATTGTCTAAGTATTGAAATGTTGATTTCAAATTATTCATAGGACAACCTTCACCTAAAAGTTTAGGCAGGACAACCTTATTTTACGAATACTCTTTTAAAATCAAAATCCTAAACTTTGCAAGAGTAAATAAAAATAAATATTACAATCATTCACCACTTTAACTGAAATGTAAATACAACCATTCACCACATAAAAGATAAACATTCACCACATAAAACAGAGAATTATAATGGTTTGGTGTGTTAACAACTGTTCTAAAACAGCCACACCTACTCCACTCCCAAAATTAATCTTGGCTATCACTATGAAAAAGATTTTCTTAGGGTCACCTTAAAACTTGATACAGTTGTGATTTTACTAGGCTATCACAATTAAACCTCTCAATGATATTTTCAGGCTATCTCAGACAAAACCTATACTGAGATTTTCTAACTATCTCAAAAAAACCAAAATAAGAATTGAAGGTATACTTATCTTTGCCATAGAAGATGTTTCAGAAGTTATAGCCGAAGAACCGCTTCTCTTGAATGTCGATTATTCAATGTTCAGTCAAATAGAAAATGTTCAGGGTTCTATTATTTTTAATTAAGTTAAAAAGAATGGCTACTTGAGTTAATTCTCTTAAATCTCTAAAAAAAAAAAATAGTAGTATTCACTCTCTTTAGAATCCGAATGACAGAATCTGAGATTAAGGGAATTAAACAAAAGCTATAAAAATAAATTTATAAATACCGTTCAATAGCTTGTTAATAATTGGAGCTTCTCTCTCTTTTGTATAAGAATTTTGATAATGATAATTGATATTTCGGATTGAGAGAGAACCTCAATTTATAGGCAAAGAATTTGAATCTTCAACTGGCCCGATGCAGTCTTTGACTAGCCCGAGCAACGGATTTTGTTCAACGGATTTTCATATTTGAGTGGGATAAGATTTATCCAATCTTCAACTGGTCGGAGGCCTAGTTTGACTAGTCGAAGAGCTCTATTCGACTAGTCGAAGGTGGTCTTTAACTAGTCGAAGATCCTTAAGTCGGAATCGTTATAGTTGCTGGACTTCGAGCTAAAATTCCTTGGGCTGGTTGAAGGTCCTCCTTTGACTAGTCAAACCTAAAATTCGACTGGTCGAATTTGCAACAAAAAATCCATTTTGCTTCGATTTGAACTTGGACTGGCCGAGAAAACTTAGACTAGTCGAACCAAACCTTAGGCTGGTCGAATTCCAAATAAATACAAGTGTAAAAACCCAATTTAAATAATTTTTGAAAGCACCTAAACATATGGTCTTTCTAGGGTTTTTATATTACTTGAAATGTGCAATAACTGAACTTCTTTGTCTTGAACTTGATTAGTAACTTTATCTTGTCTTTTTAAGCTTGATCTTCTACTAGAACATTAGTTGATCTTAAGCTTGATCTTCTCTTAATCTTGGACCAGACTTGAACTTTATCTTCTCTTAATCTTGGACCAGACTTGAAGATTTCTTGACAAGTTGTTTTAATAATACGAAATTTGACAAGTGTGCTTTAATCATCTTAGCACTTATAGAAATTTTCAATTTTTCAAGTTAAAAACTATTTCGAAAGCGATAGTTTGCGTAATTAAGAATGTCTTCTTAAGTATGAACAATAAGATAGAGGTTGGATTTTGAATTGTTGTAGTTTGATCAACCGAGTAGACGATCACTTAAGTTCTCTCATCTAATTGATTAAGAAGAAGTTTGAATATCTTGTTGATCTAAATCACAATACACATTCAATTTATTTTCTGTGAATTGTGCTAGAATTTCTTATTATTAGCGTGTGAATCATTGACATATGTTGAGAATTAAGTTGAGAGAATTTTATCCACCTTAAAAAGATGAGAAGAACCAGTTAAAAAATAAAGAGATCGATAAAAAAGGTCATGTATGATGAAAAGACTGGAAAAGAATGAAAAGAATAAAAAGTTTGATAAGAATGAAGATAAAAAGACTGAAAATAATGAGTGAATAAAAAGGACCGTCAATATAAAATCAAAAACTGGAAAAAGAAGGAAAAGGGGATAAGTTCGGAATTAGCTCTTGATTATTCAATCAATCTTGAGGTGATGAGCTTGGCTAACATTATGAAATGATAGTACTTTTATGGATGGTAAGTTAGAATCCACTAAGCACATTAGAAAAACTTGATATACGAACTTATGCTTTTAAAGGATTGATAATGAACTTTTTTTATTGATTGGTAAGGTAATTTGGCTCTAGGTTTTCAATTTTTCACTCCCGTCTCTTTATATTATACTCATTTATACTTGATTGCACAAAAGATTATTTTTTGAAAGTGATTTGAACATTAAGAATTAAGGATTTCTTCACGCATGTTTTTCTCGAGACTAGCAAAATGCTGGTTGGGGAGTGTGTTGAGTATCAAATATTGCATATTTGCCTTATTTATATCTTAGTTTTACGAACATGATAATGGTTAATGAGTATATTTTATACATGTTTGCATTGCAAGGTAACTCTAGAAGCTTAGATTGAAAAGAATGTTAAAAGCATGGATTTGATGCTCAAGAATCACTAAGGAAAAAGTTGGATCTTAGGAAACCATGAATGAAGAATGCACTTGCAAAAGATCCAAGGAAACCAAATACAAAGGATGAAGAAAAGACTGGAGAAGATCGTTTAATCTATAGTAGAAAAAAAAAAAAGAAACAGGTTCAGTCCGACCAAAGCCAACTTCGGTTTGACCAAAATCACATAAAACAGTCTAGCAACCAACGATGAAATTCAGAGCTAATTCGGTTCGACCAAAAGATAATTCAGTCCGACCAAACCCAAGTCCTATCTAACCAAATGAAGGATTCAGTGTGACCAAAAGTACACAAAAAGCTCCAACGAAGAAAGATGAATTCTAGAGTTAATTCGGTCCGACCGAAACTTAACTTTGGTCCGACCAAACCTAAGCTCGGTGTGACCAAAATTTAGCAACTGTTGAAACAAAATCTTGTCATGATTCAAACTTAACTTCTGTAAGTGCGTATACTTAAAGCACATATTAGTTTGTTAAATTTCATAGTCCGATTATGATCACAAACTCGACTGAAGACAAGCTATTAACTTGATCAAGCACCTAGAAAGAAGATTCAACATCTCAATGTAAGATCATTCATGGTTCGAAGCTCAGCACACTTCGTATGAGTCAACCTATAGGTGTGGTATAAACCTAGTTGGACCATAGGTTAGGTGTATTTTACTCATGCATATTTTGAATCTCATTTTATGTTAAATACACATTAGTTAGGCCAGCCCGACGTCTGGTTCGGCCAGCCCGACGTCTGGTTCGGCTAGCCTAACTACTTGGACCAACCCTACAAAATTTGGACAAAATTCAGATCTCATAATATCTTTTTTTGTGGTAGGTTCGGCCAGCCCAAGGTGGGGTTTGGCCAGCCCAAGGTAGTTTGGTCAAGTTTCCAGTAATGGAACCTATTCGGAATCCAGACCAGTTAGGCCAGCCGAACTTGATCTTAGGTCAGCAAAACCTAGGCTTAGGCCAACCGAAGATTTGAAAGATTTTATCCCGCAATTTATAGATTCTGATTGGAACATAATATTTAGAGTTCGGTCAGCCGAACTGAATCTTAGGCCAGCCGAACTACACAGGTCCTTGGCTATAAATAGAGGCTTTCTCTTACATTCTAAATCACGAAAATTCATATTATTTTATTATGTTGTAGAGAAAGATCCTTCAAGCCTCTTTAAGTTATTTGTGTTCTAATTCATATTTTATTATTAGCTTATTCTATTCTCCTTTTCAAAGTTAGATTAAATTGTTTTGATAAAGAGTAATCCATACTCTGCTTTGAGAGAAGGAGAATCGAATCTGCAGCAATAGGGTTTCATTCATTTCATTAAAAATCTATTAGATCCCTTTGCATCTTTTTGGGTTGAACTCATACATCAGCTTCATCAATATCCTAAGAAGAAGATCGCTGCACTCAAGCTATAGCTACAACTTTGACTAGCCAAATCGAAGATAAGTACTGTTTGTTTTAACTTATTTCAGTTTGGGTTTTTCTAAGATAGCCCGGAAATCTCAGCGGGTTTGTTTGTGGTGACCCCGTAAAATCACAAAGTGGATTTGTTTGTGGTGATCTTGTAAAATCACAAAGCGGGTTTGTTTGTAGTGACCCTATAAAATCACAAAGTGGGTTTGATTGTGATAGCCTGTGAAAATCGTAATAACTGTATAAGGTTGTAAGGTGACCTTGGAAAACCTTAAAATAGTGAAAGCCAAAATTGCGAGGGTAGTAATTTCGGAAGTTGAGTAGGTTGCATTGAGGCACCGAACCACTATAACTCTTTTGTGCATTGTGGTGATTAGATATTATTATTTGTGTTATTGTGCTTTTCTTATTCTTTGCATTAGTTTCAGTTTTTTATTTCAAAGACGTCGTGGCATAAGGTTGTCCTACCTAAGTCTTTTAGGTGAAAGGTTGTCCTACGAACTATTTGGTATCAAGGATTCAATACTTTGCAATATTGTATTTAATTGATTCATTATTCCGCATTGTATCGAATTATTTGGCATTGTCCTATTCACTCCCCCTCTAGGACATCTATAGTTCATCCTTTCAACTTCAGTCTGGCCGAAGGTAACTTCGATCCAACCGATGCGCAACGCGGCTGCGTAAATTTGAGGTGGTTTCAAAGTCAGTTTGCAGAAATTCCAAGGCAGTGCGAAAGATAGTATTTCACAACTATAAATAGAAGTCCCTATGACGTTCCAAAGTATCTTCTACAGTTCAAGGAGTAGAGCCAAAAGGTAGAGAAGACTTCCAAGAGTTTTTATTCTTCTTCCTTAGTTTATTTTCATGTTTTATTTAAGAATTTTTAGTTCAATCATGTCTATGGTTAACTAAACCTCTTAGCTAGAGCTAAGATGTGAAGCTTGTAGCGTGTTGAGATGTTTATTTTACTTTGATTCTTGTTAATGTTGAACTTCATTGATTTCTAGTTGGAATTTAAGGAATATTTTTAGTTTTCTATGATTTGTTGTGACTCAAATTACAATAGACGCTACGATAGCTTTGAATATTTTCTTTTTCATTATGAGATTGTGAGATCGGTAAATCATGTTGTTCACCATCGTCTCCTGGGCATGGTACGATGATGGAATCCTTTCCAATCATCACAATACTCCTTCATGTAAGAACTAGTTCAGTGAGAAGTTCAGATTGTGCTTTAAATCTTTTATCTTCCACTTTGATAGGATAGGAATCCAATTTCAGTTGCGTTTCTTAAATCAAGCAAGGTAGCATCTTAATAGCTACAAGTGGATCCTTAGCGCTTTAGTTCCCTTTTGATATTTAATAAATCCTTCACAATTAATCTCTCTTATTCCATACTTAGGCTTAGATTCTTATTCTAGTTCTACTTCTAGTTACTTTCAAAATACATACAAGTTTAGTCCCTGTGGATTCGACCTCGGTCTCACCGAGTTATTACTACACGCGACCCTACAGTCGAGGTTGTGAACATCTGCACTTTGTAAATTCAATTTTCTTCCTTCTTCACTTAGTTTTCTTGGATCTTGAACTCTTGGAATCTTTAATCTTGGTCTCCAAATATCCAATCCTTGATTTGAAAATTCTTGAGTATCAAATCCATACCTTTAGCATCATTTTCACTTCAAGCTGTCAAAATCACCTCGCAAGACAAACATGCATAGATATATTGATTAAGCGTTATCATGTTCATAAAGCCAAGGTAGAAATGATGGGAAATATGCAATATTTGGCATTCAACATTTTTTGCTTGTCATGTTCGTGCTTGGCAATTTAATTGTACCCCGAATATACATCCATGAAGCTAAGGAGGGCGTGCTTGGCAATGCCATCTATCAACAAGTCGATCATTGGAATAGGAAAATTTTCTTTGCGACAAGCTTTATTTTACGTAGACCCGCCACTTCCCACTGCCCTTTTTTACCAGTACGACATTGGCCAACCAGTTAGGATAATGCACCTCCACAATCAAGCCCACCTCAAGGAGCTTCTTGACTTCTTCACTAATCGATGTGTATCTATCTGGGTCGAATGCTCGCCTTTTTTTTCTTACAGGCTTGTGGTCAGGGTCTACATTCAATCGATGGACCGCAATTCTCAAATCTATTTCAGACATATTAGTGTGACTAAGCAAACACATCGGCGTGTTGTTTCAACATGTTAGCCATCTTTTCCTAGAAGTGCGGATTGAGTAGGGACCCGACCTGGACAGTGTGGGATGGGTCGGTCTTAAAGAGTTGTACTGCAACGAGATCCTCCACCAGTGATCCTCTCTTGAGGGTTCATGGAGGTAATTTGCATTACCTATTACCACTATGCCCTTCCTCGGATGGTTGTTGAATAACATTATGGAGTTTCATGTTGGTCACCCCTGACCTTGTCGACCTCATGCTCAATAAAAATTTTCATAGTGGGGTGGTAGGTGGAGATTACAGCTCACATGGCATTTAAGGACGGCCTACATAGGATCATGTTGTACATCAAGGGGCAGTCTACCACCAAAAAGTCGACCATAGTGGTGACCTGGTTGGTACCCTCTTCGGCCATTACTAGCAGAATAACACTCCCTTATGAGGTCACATTTTCCCCTAAAAAGTCGAGCAGAGGGATTCACACAGGTTGTAATCTTAACCTTTCAACTCCCATTTTATCAAAGGCGGTTGCAAATAGAATGTCCACTGAGCTTTCAATCTCGACAAATATCTGATGCACCCTATGGTTAGCAATTGTCATGGCGACCATTAATGCATCGTCATGAGAGTGTTGAGTCCCTTATGCGTCTTCTTCAATAAAGGTGACATTGCATGAGTCCATCATGGGTTCCTTCCTAGGTCGCCCCACGAGGTTTTCCTAATGCTCCTCTTTGACACCGTTCACATTCCTCGCATGGACTCAGCGCGCATGATTTGAATCACCACCCTTGGCGGGTCCTCCAAAGATGGTGCGTATTTCCCCTATGGCTTTGTTGTCGGTCTGCTCGTCGCATCATTCCTGCTACCTATCTAGTCAATCCTATCTGTTTATATTAACAAACTTGTGCAGGTATCCCCTACAGACGAGGGATTTGATCTCCTCCTTAGGTTAAAACATTCAATTAAATTATGCCCGTAATCCTGTTAAAAATGACAATATTTCTTCCCTTTTCCTCTTTTCCGGATCAGCCCTCATCTTATTTCGCCACCTCAAAATCTTCTTATCTCTAACTTCCATGAGTACTTATTCTGGTGTAGTATTCAATGGGGTGTATTTGTGAAACCGACTCTGCCGGGGACGGTTAGATGGGAGATACCACTCTAGTCATCGTCCTTTCTCCTTTTGGAGCTTGTGTCAAGTGCCCCCTTTCCTTCCTTCCTTTTCCTGTCTCTTACCGAGATACTCTCACCTCGAGTAGTTTTGAGTGCACAAAAGAACTCTTCAATGTTAGAATACTTTTGAGTTCGATTGAGGAGATCGCAAGAGTTTTCGGGAGATTCTTCTCAATCGAAAAAAAAAACTTCCATCATGGTTGTGAGAGCGACCTTGTTAGAATAGTTGTCTACTAGTGCAACCTCAGCATTGATTTGGGCAATATAATCCTCCAGTAGCTTGTCATCCCTTTGTGTTATCATGAGGAGGTGAGTCGAAGGTTTCCTTATATCTTTACCCTCTATGAATTAGGTGGTGAATACCCTGCTAAGCTGGGTGAACAAACTAATGGATTTCAGCTTTAAGTGTTTGTACTACTTCCACTACTGTAGTGAGTGTTAGGGAGAATGCCCTGCATATCACCAGTTTAGAGGCACCTTAGAGCTCCATCCTTGCTCTGAAATATTCCAAGTGTTTAATTGGATCTCCCAAGTCTGAATAGGACGATATTTAAGGCATTCAGAATCTGGACGACAATTGGGCTTGCATGATGTCATTTGTAAATGGTGGTTGTCTATTCAAGAAGGGCATTGACGAAGGTCGGGGCCTTTGCTTAGCAAGCTTGCTTAATATCACCAAGCTGATCCTGAATTTCTTTAATTTATGCCCCCATGGGAACTCATTTTTAGCCATGATTTCTGGGATCTTTCCCCGAGCTCGCCTTCTTTTATCTAGTGTATGCCACAGATCAAACTCGGTGAGCTCAGTGGTTTTCACGGTCTATGTTGGGACGTGCATGCTTCCTCTTGGTCGGGCCTTCGCGGTGTGCAGCTCATGGCGCATAGGTACTGGGCGGGTTTATTCATTCATTATTTCCAACTCTTCGTGTTGATCAATTGGGAACGCGTGCTACCTTTCTAGCAGTCTCATGATGTGGTCAATGTTGTCGGTCAATACTCCTACCTAGTTTTCAAGGAAGATAAGTCGGCTTTCCTGATTTTGGGATCTTTGCGCTATTATTAGTGGTAGTGGCTGAGACTAGGGGGTCGACTACGAAGCCTGTGGGTCCTCAGGCTACTCCCCATGCACAGGCTCAGTGTAACACCCCAGATTTTGGGGGTCGAGTAAAGCTCAGCTCCCAAGATCCAACGCATCACTTATGCAACATAGATAATGATGTTTAAATGTTGTCCATATTAATGCATTAAACATGAGAGGGATTATACTAAATCAGCATATCATACTCCAAAGTTATTGTAATTAAGCAAGCAGAAGACTGAGATAGATATATAAAGTTGTAACGCCCTGAAAATCGGGGGTCGAGCATAAACTCAACTCCCGAGTTCCAACGCATCACTTATGCAACATAATGAATGATGATTGAATGTTGTCTATATTAGTGCATTGAACATGAGTGAGATTAAGCCAAAACAGCATATCATACTCCAGAGACAAGTGAGATAGCAAGCGGAAGACTGTGATAGATATATAAACTATATAAACTGTGGTGAGTCTCCAGAGTGTGATAATGTTACCAAGTTAACTATTTACAAGTACAACTCCAAAACATACCAAATTGAAGAAGTGTAATGTCTTCTATCCCAAATACCATAGCCCCGTCAATGCAATTCCAGGTCTTCATAGACCCGTCAGAGAGTTACATGTAGGAGAACTCCACCTCAACATCATAGTAGTAATCCGGCTCTGCTTAATAAGCATCGCCATCACCTGCAGCTAAGATAGTCTGGTTGGTGTTGCAAGCACCATTCCGTAACGTGGGAGTGAGTGATCAACTCAGTGGAACAATAAAGCATAGGTTAACATGTTATCAAAACAGTCAAGCAGTAATGATAAAGCAGTACAATCAACAATCCTAAGTACTCTTGTTAATACAAGTATGAAATGTTGTCATGATGCATGTCCTCACCAACATACTCCCTCATGCGACGCCATCTTACGTCGTGACATGCTTTCATCCCTCAATGCTCCACATCTTCCAGGCACATGCAGTACGATGATGAGCATGATTACCGAGTTATTATTAGTCCTTTTCAAATAGCAGGATTGGGAAATTAAGGTACCTCCCTTATATCATTCCCAAACAATGATCCATTTTAGGGTCGTCAGTTCTAGATACTTTCATACGATAATGTGGTTCTAGGTCGTTGTAAAGGGCTGTCAGGGCTGTTACACGCACTCGTTGCACCGCTCCCCCATCACCTTATCAATACAGGCCTAATCTATACTCTGTTTACTACGGAAAGGCTCGTCGCTTCTCCACAAATTCAGAGTATGCTCAAGGTCGCTACACCGGGTACGGTCAGGGCTGCTAGGGCTATTACACGAAATCGTTACACCACTCCCCCATCACCCATCAAAGCAGTATAGGCTGATAGCTCTAATACAGTGTCCCATACCACCGTACTCAGCTCACGAGTCTGGTTGCTCAATGGTCACTACGGGGAGGCTCGTGGCCCTAGCGTAAGCCGATAGCTCGACCACAGTGTCCCATTCCACCATGCCCGGCTCATGAGTCTTAGCGGATCGAGGTACCAAGGTTAACGGGGTTGCACTGGTAAGTTCGGTACCTTAGGTTCAAGCAGTAGCGTCCAAACATGGTGAACATACATTAGACAGATCGGGTTACTTGACGAGCTCGAGCTCACAACAAGTTAAACGACATGAAGTATATAAGCACTTCGCGTGGCCAACCACTATCGCCAACCGAAGTACGATTCGGGTTCGTCGAACACATCTCACGTGGCGAATGAATCTCAGCCATAAATTCAATCCCGTTACCGATTGCCTGGACTATACAATAGCCCCAATCACATTCAATTACAGATAGTTAAAGCAGTAATGGATCAACATTTCAAACCACACAATCAAAGTCTGATATGGACCGCTTAGGGCTGCCAGGGCTGTTGCACGGAATTGTTACACCACTCCCCCATCACCCTTCACGGCCTTTATGGAATACAACTTAAACATGAATTTAATCATATGCATGACATAGATAAAATCGTACAATCAGTTGAGCATGTTATGAAATACAACATAAGCATAAGTGTGTACATATTCAATTCCTAATCACACGGATATCTAAAGAAGTCATACACATAGTTAAAGGAGTTGAGAATCATATCTCAACACCCTTTTACATTACAAATTACTAACTACTACTCATTCAGACATTTCAACAAACACTTTAGGCTACATACATCAACATACATGACATATGTTGATCACATAGGTATTAGGCCAAATCCTTTCACTAGGGAGTTGCCCCAATTATAACACGCGTGTACCCACGACGGATAGTCATGGCAAGCAGGAATCCAAATTCCATATTCATTCAGTCATTTCCACAAACACTTGGGCTACACATTTTAACATATATAGCGTATAGTGGTCGTGGCGTGATTTAGGGCAAGTCCTTTCGCTAGGGAGTTGTCGCATACATACAAGCATATAGTCAGGACAAATAATCATGTTAAGCACAAATCTGTATTTCATACGTATACGGTATTTTCTACAAATACGAAGAATACAGTATATTCAACATAGGTAACGTAAAACTGAAAAACGAAACGGACAGCACTTTGTACATGTACAATTGCATGCAGATCATGAATCTATCATTAATTGACATTGAAAGCGTTGAAAACCATAAGCTATACGTCTAAAGTCCGCACCTTATGCCATAGAATCGTAACGGAGTCAATAGAATCTCTAAGTCTTCGCCTATGGAAGTATATCAACCTAAAGCACAGGATACGTTAGCTATTTCGCTACTTGAATCAATTCAAACCCTAAAACAGGTTAGGGTTAGGGTTTTCTTACCTAGAAACAAAGCTAGAATCACCGAGAAAGCGATTAGAACGGGATGGTTAATCTTGTAGATCGACAGGGTATAACGGCAGGAAGAATCTCCCACCTCTCCCACACTTTCTCTCTCTTTTCTCTCTTCTCTCTCCTAGGTTTTCTCAAATTCGTATGGAATGAGAGAGTGAGGGTTTAAGGTCCTTATATAGGCTAGAAACTCTCCAAAATAGACTCAGGAACAAGGTATACTTAGTTTATGTCCAAAGCGGGTCCGTTTCGATCCAACGGAGCACTTCTGGAGGCCCCTTTTCTGTGTGCGATCGGACTTAAGCTCACTAACACTGGATCTAGGTTTAGTTAAGTTTTCGTTCTGGTCGGATTCCCAAATCACGCGTGGCGGACCAGTTTCCATTCAACGGTCAGTGAAACTCGATCAGAGATTTCAAGTACACTGACACGTAGGGGCAAATATCCCTAATCCGAGGGTGTAATCTAGCCTGATTCCAACGGTCTGGTTGCTTATAACTGATCCGCAAGTGACACGTGCCAGATTACTTAAATTTATATTTTATTTTTAATTAATTTCACCTTTCTCACACTCCTCACTCCGGGCTCAAGTGAATAGCACTGGGACACTATCTGGATTTGATTTTCGAGATGGTTGTCAAGCCCAGCAAGGCGGCCCTAATTCTATAACTTCGCGTTAATTGGACTTCCAATGGGCGGTCCAGATCTGATACAGAGTTTCGTGATGCTCCCGAGAGCAGCCGGGTAATGAGATTGATCCTAGATTTTAGGGTAACCTAGCGTCAATGATTCTACAAGTTTTGGGTCTTGCAGTTCGTATTTGAAGTGGATCAAGTGAATTTCGTAGCTAATCTAGTTTAGCACTTAGTTACTTTTGAAGGATAAGGTAGTGAAAGGTGAGATTTGTGAAGGAAAAGGGTTAAAAAGAGATTTTAGACTGTGGGATTGAGTTCTGACAAGTTAATAAGGTGTTAGAATCGACCCATTGCCTAAGGACGTCTAATTCCAGGTTGACAAAAATTCAGGATGTTACAAAAGTATATACGTGTTTCACAACCTCAAGAGTATGAGTATATTACCGAGCTGAATATATACATGTTTTGTTTCAAAATATACAAAATGTCCAAAACGTAAATGTCCGACTAATCCATATAACCCTATGATCCCGTCGAATCAGTACAAGGTCTACGAAGACCGGCCTGATAATTGAACGTAGGAGAATTCTTCCTCCTCGTCTATGAAGTCTAACTCCTCAGGATATCCTTCTTTATCACCTACATCTACAACAAAGTCTGGTTGGTGTTTTAAAATACCGTCCCAGATTGGGAGTGAGTGATCAACTTAGTGGTACTATAAGGCAAAAGTTAACATGTTATCAATTCAGTCAAGCAATAATGATAAAGCAGTACAACAATCATATCCTAAGTAGTCTTGTTAATGCAGGGATGGTATGCTGTAATGATGCATGCCCTCGCACGAAGCTCCCTTACAAGCGACTCCGTCAACCATTTGCGCATGACAAACTCCCTAAACGTGCACTTCCACGCTAAAGCACATGCAATGCGGTGCATGGTCGTGTTAGCCAAGTACTTAATTAGGCTTATTCATACAGCAGATTCGGGAAGCTAAGGTACCTCCCTTTACATCATTAACCCAAACGGGGATCTATCTAGGGTCGTCAATCCTAGTTAGTCACATACGATAGGCAAGTTGTAGGGCATCACCCCTAATGAAAGCAGTAGATAGGAAAATTCAAGAGTTTATACTCGAGGTCACTACGGGGAGGCTCGTCACCTCAGCGTAGGTCGACAACTCGAATACAGTATCCCATACCACTGTATTCGGCTCACGAGTTTTGGGTTACTCACTGGTCACTACGGGGAGGCTCGTCACCCCAGCGTAGGCCGACAGCTCGACCACGGTATCCCATACCACCATGCCCGGCTCATGAGTCTTAGCGGATCATGGTACCATGGTTGAAACATGTCTTTACATTGGTAAGTGGTACCTTAGATTCAAGCAGTAGTGTCCATACATGGTAAACACACACTAGGCCAATCGGTTTATTAGACAAGTTCGATTGGTACAAGCGCACGCTGAATTAATCGACATGAAGAGCATAAGCACTCCATATGGCCTAAGCACTGTCAACAATCATCGTACGACCTGGATTCACCGAATGTATCAAATGTGGCGAGACTAATTCGGTCACCCAGACGGGAATTGTCACTGATTGCCTAAACTACGTTGTAGTCCCAATCTTACTCAGATACAATAAATAGACACATGTGATAAGCATATCAGCATTTAACAACATTCCAAATACAACTCTCATTTGAGCATTTCATCGAACACATTGAACATGTTACCAAATATTGCATTTCATCTATAAATTTGCGTAGTTGAAATTAAGATTACACGAAGGAAACTATACATATAGATAAGGTAATTGAGAATCCTATCTCAATACTCTTATTAAATACAATTCATCAACAATTTTCTATTTAGACATTTTATCAAACACTTAAACTACACATTACTAAATTCATAGACTAGATTAGTTACGACATGAACTATAGCAATTCATTACACAACATCGGTTATAAAGCATATAACAAACATGGATCTTAGATTAGAAATCATGACAAGCACAAATCAAAATCTCATATTTATTCAAACATTTCAACAAACACATGGAATGCATCATATATTCAACATAGTTCACATATGTATAATTTATCAAAAATGTCGTAATTAAGATCATATGGCAGCAATCAAGTCAGACATAAATCATTGCTGACATTGAAAGCCTTAAACATCATAACCTAAACGTTTATAGTCCATACCTTTTGTCGGAATACTCGATTCGGACACAGTTCGTATTCTACGTTCCCGAAAACAAAACGTCGGGCACCTAAACAATGAAATAAGTTAGCTAGTTCATCGATTACGCTATCTGGATTTCTAAATCAAGATTAGGGTTAGGATTTCTTACCCAAATCGCAGTTGGAATGATTCATGTAGCGATGGTGGGGAGGTGAAACAGCACGTGGAGTCGTGGGAGAGAATCCCAGCAACGATCTCCCTATTTCTCTCTCCTTTCCTCACCCTTTTATCTTCTTTTCTCTTCTCTCTCCTAGGGTTTGAGAAATTCGTATGGAATGGGAATGGGGTGATTTAAGGGCTTTATATAGGCCCAGAACTAGTGTAAATGGCCCCAGGGTGATGGTATACTTGATTTACATCCAAAGGGCGATTATTTCTGATGAATGGGGTTCATCAGGAGGTCCACTACTCACTTACAGCGTAGGGTAAGTTCCCTGACGATGGATCTATATCAGGATGTGGTTTCAACGCGATTAGATAGGCCAATCGACCGTGAAGGACCTATATCAGATCAACAGTCGTTGTCACTCGATTAGGGCCACAAGTATATAGATATGTGCAGGAAATTTTTCCTGATCCATGGGTGAAGTTTGGTCAGAAACTGATGGTCTGAAATCGTCAATTTCGCCAGCAAGCTAATGGCCCAATTCAATTAAGTTTCAATGCATTTTTCAAAGGTATTCGCGTTTCTCACACACTTTGCTCAAGGCTCAAGTTGTACGTTTCTGGGTACTATCTGGGCTCGATTCCTGCGATGATTGTCAAGCCCAATAAGACGGTCATAACCCTATAGTTTTACGGTCATCGGACCTTCGACGCGCGGTCCAGGTCCGATACGGAGTTTCAATGTGCTCCCGAGAGCAACAGGCTTTTGGGATTTCCCCTAGGTTTTTAAGTAGTATTGAGTTAGTGATTTTGACGGTTTTGGGTCTTGCCATTTGTATAGATAGTGGTTCAAGCCAAAACCATCGATTATTTAGTTTAGTACTTATCTAAATTTTTGTCTAATTTCTATAGGGTACGGTCCTTAGGGATTTCCGCTTGAGGTGGTACTCGGGCCTTTGTACGGATTTTTCCGAGACGCTACAATTGGCCACGGCCGATGCCCTTCCCTTCTTTTTAGCCATTGAGGGGGAAGTGAGAATAATCGCGATCCATGTTGATGTTGATAGGAACTTAATGGCTTTACTATCATTCCCACAAAAGGCACCAATCTATTATTACTCGAATATGGATGGTTAGGTGTATTCGCCTGCAAACGCATGTATACGTGCATCAACAATATGTAAAGGACAACGGGGGTGATGATTGTGTCCGAGGACCCTCTGATGCCTAAGTCAGGCGGGCGAACTGATAGTATAAGTGAGACTTGAGTTAGGGTATTTCGTGCTTACTTTCCTTCCATTGTAATGGGTGCATATCCTGATGGGATCCACTGGATTTGTTGGAGGGTCATTATTTGGATGGGAATCCTCTTATAAAAGTATCTGTAACGCCCTGAAATTCGAGGGTCGAGTAGCAACTCAACACTCGAGTTCCAGATCATCACTTATGCAACATAGATGATGAAGATTGAATGTTGTCTGTGTCAGTACAATAAACATGAGTGAGATTATACCAAAATAGTAATTCATACTCCAGATCAATTGTATAAAGGCAAGCGGAAGACTGAAATTGTATATATAAGGTATGTAAGGAAACAAAACCATCATGAACTCCAGAGTATGAACACTAACTGAGTATCCATATACATGTATTGTTTCTAAATCAAAAGGGTCAAAATACAACTAAAAGGTAGATCCTTAAATCCCCGCGATCCAGTCCACCTAAGCAAAGCCGTCAGAGTACTGCATGTATGAGAACTCGTCCTGGTCCTCATCGTAGTCTGGCTCAGCCTCCTCAATCGACGTACCATCTACACCTGAGACAGAGTCTGGTTGGTGTGTACAACACCGTCCCATAACGTGAGAGTGAGTAGCTAACTCAGTGGAACAATAAAGCATAGGTTAACATGTTATCAATTCAGTCAAGCAGTAAGATAAAGCAGTACAATCAAAATAATCCTAACTACTCTTATTTAATGCAAGTATGAAATGACATGATGAATGCCCTTGCCAAACCACCCTCATGCGACACTATCTTACGTTCGCGAATGCGTTCATCCCTCAGTGCTCCACATCTACCAGGCACATGCAGTGCGATGATGAGCATGATTACCGAGTAATTATTAGTCCATTTTAAACAGCAGGATTGGGAAACTAAGGTACCTCCCTTGTATCATTCCCAAACATGATCCATTCTAGGGTCGTCAGTCCTAGTTAATCTCAGACGATGGTGTGTTTTCTAGGTCACTGCAAAAGCTGTCAGGGCTGTTATGCATAAAGGTTACACCACTCCCCCATCAACTTTTTAACGGTTCATCACTATACAGATACAGGCCTATTCCATACTCTATATACTGCGGCAAGACTCGTCGCCTCACCGCAAATTCAGAGTATGCTCGAGGTCACTACAAAGGGCTGTCAGGGCTGTTACGTACAAAGGTTACACCGCTCCCCCATCACCTTATCAATGTAGGCCGACAGCACGAATATAGTGTCCCATACCACCATAATCGGTTCACGAGTCTGGTTGCTCACTAGTCACTACGGGGAGGCACGTGGCCCCAGCATAGGCGGACAGCTAGACCACGGTGTCCCATACCACCATGCCCAGCTCATGAGTCTTAGCGGATCGAAGTACCATGGTTAACGGGATTCCACTGGTAAATTTGGTACCCTAGGTTCAAGCAGTAGTGACCAGACATGGTGAACATACATTAGATATATCAGGTTACTTGACGAGTCTGACTAGCTCAAGCGCACAATCAACTGAACGACATGAAGTGCATAAGCACTTCGTGTGGCCTAACCACTGTCGCCAACTGAAGTATGACTCGGGTTCGTCAAACACATCTTTCGTGGCGACATGAATCTCAACCACGATCTCAAGTCTGGTACCGATTGTCTGGACTATAGACATAGTCCCAAACTCAATCAATCCTTACTCATAGCATGTGGTGTAAAGCATAATAAACAAAGTAATTCAAGCATGTTAACAAGCATGTTATAAAGCATGTTATAAAACATGTTACAAAGCATGTTATAAAGCATATTATAAAGTACTATATAAATAGGAATACAAACACATATATTTCATAAGTAAGTGGTTAGAGTAAACAACCACATGGAGGAAATCGTACATGTCTCTAAGGTAGTTGAGAACCCCATCTCAACACCTACCTAAGGCACTAACATCCCAGCACTTACTCTCACAAGTATTTTCACAAACACTTAGAATACACTATTTCAACATACATGGTGTATGTTGGTAAAACATGTATTAGGGCTATCCTTTCGTCAAGCGAGTGTTTTATTCATGTATAATATATTCATACAGCAATTAATCATGACAAATACATCTCCAAAATTTATACGTATACGGTATTTTCCTAGAATACACAATTTCAACATACATAGTGTATATAAGCAAAACATGTATTAGGGCGAGTCCTTTCGCCAAACAAGTAATTTATCCACATATAATATATTTATACAACAAATAATCATGTCATACACATTTCCAAAATTTGTACGTATACGGTACTTTCTACAAATACCTAGAGTATGTAGAATTTCATATTTTTCATCTTTAATTGAAATGGGAAACAAACAGCACTTTGTACATGTGCAATTGCATGCAGATCATGAATCTATCATTATCTGACATTGAAAGTGTTGAAAACCATAACCTATACACCTAAAGTCCTCACCTTATACCGTAGAATCGCAACGAATCAGCTAGGTTTGTCAAGCTTCCGTATTTGGCAGTTTGGTAGCCTAAAGAATGAAATAGGTTAGCTATTTCATAACCTACAACTAACACACCCCAAAACAGATTTAGGGTTAGGGTTTCTTACCTCAAAACGTAGTCGGTATCGCCGGGAAAGCGACAAGAACAGAGTGGTGGAGCTTGGGTAGTGGCAGGAAACAGTAGCAGGGAGATTCTCCCTCTTCTCTCACTCTTTCTCTCTCTTTTCTCACTTCTCTCTCTAGGGTTTCTCTCAAATTTGTATGGCTGTGAGAGAGAGGGTTCTAAGGTCCTTATATAGCCTAAAATCTCTCCAAACTAGACTTAAGGACAAGGTATACTTAGGTTATAACCAAAACAGCATTGTTTCAGCTCAACGGAGGATTTCTGGTGGGCCTCCTTGAGCCAAAAGTCGGACTTAAGCTCACAGACCTTGGATCCAGGTAAAGTTAAGTTTTCGTTTCAGTCGGATTCTCAGATCACGCGTGGCAGACCCGTTTCAGTTCAACGGTCAACAGACTTCGATCAGAAATTCCAAGTACATGGATATGTTTATGAAATTTTCCCTGATCCGAGGGTGTATTTGGGTCAGATTCTGACGGTCAGGTTGCTTACAAAACGTTCGCAAGCGACACGTGCCAGATCACTATTCAAGATATTTATTTTGTAAAGAAAATAAGTGTTTTCACACTCTCTCGCTCCGGACTCGAGCGAACAGCCGTGGGACACTGTCTGGATTTGATTTCCGAGATGGTTGTCAAGCCCAGCGAGGCGGTCCTAAGTCCTTAACTTCGTATTATTCGGACTCCCGATGTGCGGTCTAGACCTGATACGGAGTTTCAATGTGTTCCCGAGAGCAGTCGGGTAATAAGTTTGATCCTAGACTTCAGAGTAACCTAGCGACAATGATTCTACAAGTTTTGGGTCTTGCAGATCGTATTTAAAGCGATTCCAACGGATTTCATGGATAATCTAGTTTAACACTTAGTTAACTTTGTCAAATTTCTAAAGGATTTAATCCTAAGTGATTTCTGGTCGAGGTGGTACTCGAGCCATTGTACGAAAAGTTTCGAGTCGTTACAATATCACCAAGCCTACCTCGGTTGGCGTAATCTTTGGGTAGAAGTTCGAGATGGAATTCTTTCCGAGCTTTCCATTCTCCTCTGGTCAGGGTTGATCTGGTCAACTCTGGAGATGATTCCCATAGCTGAGCTATGCCTTTAAGCAGCTCAACTAAGGGTAGGCCCAAGGCTCATCCCATTTATCTCAAGAAGTTCATCCTGTATTCTAATCATTCTAATCGACTTAGTTTTAAGGCATTTCTCCTGTGATTGGTTGCATTATCCACCCCACAACATTCTAGATGGATGAATGGAATGACATACATACACAACGGTGGGCCCATTCTCAGCTAGTCGCACATATTTTCATGCGCTGGTTGCATGTAAGACCTTCCCATTAATCAACGTGGATTTTGTAACGTAAGCCATCCATACTAAGGCCACCAATTAGACGTTCAAAATTCAGCCACGTGTAGAGATTAATGAATGAGTGATCGGTGAATCCCTCTACAAGCTGCAGATCTATGGAATAAATTAGAATAGACCAAGAAAACAGGAGCAAATCTACCAAATCTTCTTCTGAAAACATGGAATCTAATGGGAATTGTTTAAGGGGAAAGTAGATATTTCCTTCCCATAAATTAACAAAAGCAGGAGGTGGTTGTGTTACTTAATAAGGGTGGTACAAAAATCACAATATTTAATTGGCTTCCAAATGCCAATGGAAAGACAATCAATCAGATGGCCAGATCATCACCACCTTTAAATGTCATAAGGTCCCAAACAGTACCTAGCCATAAATAACTAATTGCCCAAAGATGAAGAATCCAATTTTTTTTATTTTTTTTAATAACACACGCACACACACCACCACACACTCACGCCTTAGTGGGATTTCACCACCTATGGGTACTCAGAACCCTTACTTGGTGTTGAAACTCTTAAGAGTCTACCACCGGAGCAAGAGCAAGGACCCACATGAAGAATCCAAATCCCTGTATAGATTCTCGCTACTAACCCACATCTATGTCCATACAGTACCTCTGCAAATGACAATGAAGAAGGGGAGTTATGGACGTGAGTTGTTCTCTCCACTCCCTGAAACAGGTATTACTCGCCTCTAGGAGTTATACTATTGCTGTTTTACGATGCCTGATAGACGTACTTAGAATGATGCATTTGACAGATATTGACGCAGATTAAACCATTGTCTCTAACTTTTTAGACAGAAATCAGTTTGGTTGAACCATCCCAACCTCTTGACTGCAATTCTTCAGTAATTCCTAACTGCCCGGTCGTCTATCACATTGTACCGGAGTACCAAAAGTACATCAAAATGAAGAATTGTACAGTGATTGATGTACTTGTGTTCAGTCTATAGAAGGAGGTCAGTGAGATGAAAATGGCCCAAACATCTCACTAGTAGGACAGACCTGACAATCAAGAAGAAGAATGCATGGAGGGGTCCACATTTCCCCTGATGGGAAGGATTGACTTACATTTACAACGGGGCCCAATAGACCAATGATATGAATCAAACAATGGACCCCACTTGTACATAATTCCTCAAAATGGCAATTGCGCCTGATGCAATTGGATTTGATGTGTTTCTTATTTATGAGTGTCCTTCCATATACCATTAAATAAAATACACCATTAAAAATATAAAAGAGCTAATAATGGTCATCAATGGGATTTATCTCATGGAAACATAATGATGGGAAGCCTCTTTGTGAGATTTATTTTATATAATAAAGATAAGATGTCTCATGTCCAACCTGTTGGACGTAAAAGTTTGGTCCACCCACAAGATTAACTTCCAACCAGTTAACTGCAAGTGACATCCAACCCTTCCAATTGGGTGGCCCCAGAAAAAGACCACCTAGTATTAAAATTAGCCCTATCTACTTATCAGGGGGGTCACATCATGGAAAATAGTCTACTCATTGATAAATAGCTATATACAAGTGTGGTCCACTACGTATATGGTTGATTTTCATATAAGGTGAACTTTCTGGACAAGTTGATAGAGCATGCAGTTAAAAAGTTGAAAGTTATGAGCTGCGTGAACAATTAACTAGTGGTCCAACCGGCAACTGGACTTTAGACCACCTCGAAAGGAAAACCCCTAGTCGTGGGACAATGTCTGCAAAAAGCAGGTAAAATTATCAGATTCACATTCACTTCTCTGACCCAAGAAAAAAAATAATACAAGATGAGAACCCACATGACCCTTCTTTTACCTCGTGGCAATGCTGTAATGATGCCTCACATATACTTCCACCACAAGTTCCAACGATTCTACCCTCCACACGTGCCAATGAGGCACGTGTGGGACCTTGATCCTTCATCTCTCGGGTGTTACCATGTATGTGCCATGGCCCAGTTAGAACAGTCAGGCATTCAGACTGTGTGTATTGGCCCACCTGATTACTGCATCGCATGGAACAACAGAGTGGGGCCCATTTAATGACCTGCCTGGATCTCCAACATGTTCCAATTCAGATGGTTTTACTCTTGAGCAGCTGTACCACCTCTTTCCCAACAACCCAAAAAAAAAAGATCTGACTGAATGGGACCCCACAACATTCACCAAACTGAATATGGACCCAGCCTCACACTGGTATTGAATTTTTCAGTAACAAAATCTGGATGGGTGGATACTGTCATGCAACAAGATAGGTAGAAAGGATTTCATTGAGATGAACAATTCACACAATCCCAAAGCAAAGAAAAAAAAAATTCCATATAATATTATAAGCATTCAATATCTGATAGAAAATGAGCTTGTTTACATCTATCACCAACCACTGGCACAATACATAACTAGACGCAGATCAGACAACTGGTTACCGTAGGTTGTAGGGAAAAAATGGGTTTCTATCTCATTCTCTCACCCCTTTACTTCCACACCGAAAGTAGCATTTCACCTCACCAATCGACACATACAGTAAAAGAACTGGAAAAACATGGAAACCATCAGATAGTCGATGCAGTATATCACCGGGTGGAATGGGATCCTGTCGCCACCTTACATGCTTTGACAAGAGAATCAGTAGAAATGGAGTACGAGCAGTCGCTGTTCGAGAAATCAAAGCTCTGTGCCATGATTGAAAAACAAACGCCCATCTGATCCATGCCCAGATCTAAAACTATATGGACACTGACATTGGATTGGAGACCCTAAGAATGATTATGGTATTCACTATTTACGGCCAATGACGCATGCCAAATCGCAGAATTCTTCAAAATGCGATTCTAACTACAGCCTAATTGTCAGTTGATTTGGAGATTATCCGTATAAACAATTCGATATGAACTACCCATTAGACTTCAACCTTCCATTTGAAGTTATCCTGGTTGTTGGGTTTCTCCAAAGCAGCTACCTTGGAACGATGAGTTCCGGCAGCCGACTTCCCCCTCTCTCCATGAGGGAGCTCACAGGTCTCACTGATGGACCCACATCTAATATCGGCAGGGGGGATGAAACAGTCCATCGACAGACCAGGGATGTTGAAGGCAACCTCCTCAATCGTCCACACCTCTTCCATCCTTGTCTTGGTGTGGCTCATGGCCATCTCCCCAAACTTGAAAAGGGTGACGATGGAATGGCCTGAATGGGCGATCATGATACCATCAACAGGCCGGTAATCGTTGAGGAAGGAATTGATAGTGGTCTCCCAGTAGACTGTGTCACCGCTGTTCGTCTGGATGCGAGTCAGGTGGGAGTCTTCCATCTGGACAAGAAGCCCTGTCTTTTGGTTGAAATAGCCGAACAGAACATGCCTTATGATCTCTGCTGGGCCTTCACTCCGTGCCTTCAGTGTATGCGGGTCAGTGCAGAGCTTGAGTATGAAGCAATCCTCACCACTGACCTTCTTCTCACCTATGCATCTAGCATCCGTGAACATGCTGGCCATGGTTCTCGGATCAAGACCCTGCAGGTACAGAGTCAATAACCAGAATAAGAAAGCAAGCAACAAACAGATTTAATTGCAATTCAATGGTGACAATGGCAGAGAGACAATTTTACCTGCAGCGCACGTCGCAAGGGTCTCACGGGCCCTTTGGCAGCATGGACGCCGAGCCAGGGTGTGTGCCTCCAGACAAGCTTGCCATTGCAACCAGCATGAACTTTCATACCACCAACTGCGAGCTCCACATACCACATGTCCGGCATCATCTGCCACAAGACAAACCCGCCTGATTCAGCAGCTCTGGATGTGCTCCGATGCTTCGTAACCTTATTAGCCGTCTCAAACTCAGAAGCTACCATCTTCACCTTTCCCATTGCATATGCATTACGGATAGAGCTCTGCAGCCTTTGCCCGCCCGAGGCGGCCGTGAATTGCTGCAGTATGTACTGAGCAGACGAAGTTTCCTGCAGCAACACCCATCACCGCTCAATCATAAACACAAACTCAACTCAACAGAAGGTCCTTGAAGCAAAACCATACTAAATTAACTAGTTCCACAATCTCAAACAAGAGGAAATGACACTCTCCATCTGATAAATCATTCTCTACAAAACCCATTGTTCCTTTCTCTATTGCCATCAAGACCAATCTAGAAGCCTGCAGAAGAAGTCTCATCTATAAAACAAGATCAAAATTTACAGCTTTTTCGCTAAGTATTGGCAAATCACAACCACCCATTTCAAAATTTGGGTAGAAATTCAAACAATAGCAATCAAGAACAGGCATATTTCCATAAGATTGTATATCTATTGGCAATGATTCAAGCACACTGTAATATGACCAAACGATACAAACACTGATTTATGCATTTTCTAGCTAGAGACTGAAAATTACCAGAAAATCAAAGGAACCAAAATCATGTAATTTACACATACAAAAATAAAAAATAAAAAAAAATACCATTCCTATATTTCTCCAATAACCAAAATGCCCAAAGATCAAACAACCAACTATCACCGAATAAAATAAAATAAATAACTTCTAAAAAAAGGGGGAAATAAACCCGTGTTAAAATTTTAAAATTCTCTCTCAATCTAAACTAAAAATGCCAATAAAAAAATCCCCCCAAACAAATAACTCATGCATGTCTTTTTCTTTTTTCTTTTTTCCAACCATAATTCCATCTCTCCATAAAAGAAATTGATAAATAAAATTCCCATGAATAAAATAAGAATACACCCAAAATTGAAAAACCAATTCACACATTCTTCTATAAATCAAAACCATCCAATAAAATAATCTAAAACATTTATTTCCAAACCTTAAAAAATTCCAAAATGAAGAAAACAACAAGAAAAACTCACAATGGGCGTATCCTTGATGCTGAGGTGCGGCAAAGGCTCTGCAGAGCTAACGTGGACTGGTGCGAGCGGCGCACCCATGACTCCAAGCAGCAGCCGCAGATCCGACCTCTTGTAACCTGTCGACGCTGATGAAGACACCGATGGGGCCCTCGACAGTTGGCCCTTCATCCAATGGCCCCAACCATCCTTCTTCCCATCCCCTCCATCACCACCGTACCCATCCGGATCAGGCCCTTCCATGACCGGCCTCAAACTCCCTGATCTTGGAATCAACGCCTCAGGTTGCGCCACGTGGCAATGATGCTTCCTCCGACTCAAAAGCCCCGACATGGGGCTCTTGGTCCTCGATCTTGAAGGGGAGAGGCCACGTACGACCTCTTCTTTCAGTGATGAGAAGAAGCCTTGCTTTTTCTCCATTGTTCTAAAATAAGAAAATATGCTAACAATGAAGGGGCAGAAATGTCATAGATTGCCCTTTCTAGAAGATTCTAGAAGATTAGTAGTAGTAGTGCTAGTCTGAGATATCTTGCAAGGGTTTTCAGAGAGAGTGAGGAGATTGTTCTTATACTTCAAGCTATGGTGGGGGAGCGTTTGGGACGCTGAGGGGATATAATAGGAAAAAGGGCAAAAAGGGAAAGGGAATATAAGGAATCAGAAAGAGATCCGTCTCGTAGTCCGCGGACCACTGAAGTTAATTCATAGTTTGATGGTTGAACCATGCGTAGGGATGATCTGAACGGGTTCAAGAGGTCGAATCCATCAATAGTAGGGTATAAAAAAAGTCTTATTCGTAGAAATGAAAACTGACCATTCGATCTTTCAACAGAGAAAGTGATGATCGATGGTTTACGTTTTCGTCCATTTTAAAATTGTTGATGGCATCTTTGTTGAAGAAACGGACTGCCATGGCCTAACCTTTGGTGAGGCCCACGTTGTGGAGTAGGTTGTATGCTGATCCGCGTTTCTGGATGAAAGACTACTATTTTACTTAAGTGGTCCGCGGATTACTTGATTTTTTACCTAATAGGCAACTGTGCGGGAGAGTCAGGACGCAAAATATACAGCGAAGAACGGAGAGGGAAGGAAGGCTCCGCCGTTAGGAGTTCGTTTTGCCTCTGTCGCGACTCAGAAGTTTTCGTCTGTCGCCATCCACCGCGACGCACGTGCTGAGAGGGTGTGATGATTTGGACCGTCAGTATTCTCTTTGATATGATCATAAGCTATTCTTCCATAATCACGCATATGTGATGATCGTAACCTTTGGATTTTACAGTTGAATGCCAGCCACTCAAAATATTATTTTCATTGATATAAATTCCTATACAGATAGAGATGGCTAGAAGCCTAGAATCATACGATCGCCCTAAGTTTCATAGGTCGGATTTTATAGAAGAGGTCTCCTAACATGGATTGTTCTGATCATTGGACCACTTAGCACATGGGTCTCAGCAGGCAACGCAACTGTGACACGGATTGCCTGCGACACTTCATGTAGGGCGGGATTGGTGCAACTACCACCAGGGCAGAGACCGACGGTTGGGACTATGTAGGCCCACATGATGCATGTGTTTTATCCACACCGTTCATTCATTTTGAAAAGTAATTTTAGGTGACGAGTCCAAAAATGAGGGAGATATAGTACTCAAGAGGACCACACCGTACGAAAAAACTGGGAATTAATGGTCTGCCGCTGAAAACTTCCTGGGCCACGGAAATTTTAGATGGGCCTGATTTATTTATTTTTTATACTTCATCGACGTATATGCGTGACCTTATTAACAGATTGAATGGAAAATAAACATCACCGTGGGCCAAAAGTTTCAATGGTGGGTCATTGTCAGTTTAAATTTTATATATATATATATATATATATATATATGGAAAATGGTACTACGAGGTAGACCTCGTGGGAAAGTTGTGTGAGCCTCATCGTGATGTGTGTTAGAAATTGAGTGTGCATTTGATGAGCCAAAAAAATCAGTAGTACATGAAATTTGGGTACCATGTAAAATTACGTCTAGGCATGCTTAAAAAGTATAAAAGCCCTTTGTGCGGCCCACATGAGTTTTGAAAATGGCTGAAACTTGGTCTGACTTCTCGTCCAAGTGAGACGCAATGAGTCCGTTGGATTTGTGAACTATATCTGGACGAGTCCAATAACTGATTATGAATGTTTTAACCACCGATAACCCTTCTCAACTGTTATATATGGTGTGGCTCACCCAAGTCATGGTTTGACTTGATTTTTAAGCTCTTGACCCACCATTAAATGGTGCATCGAACTAATGCGGTAGATGTTCTACACATATCACAGTGGGCCCACACAGCTTGACCAGGTAGAACAATTTCATATATGTCACGGTGGGGCCCACATAGCTCGACCGCGTAGAATAATTTCATATATATCACACTGGGGCCCACACAACTCCACGTAGAACAATTTCTATATTTCTATATATGTGGTTGAGAACTTCCCATGAGATTGAGTTGCGCGGGCCTCACCGTGACGTGTGTCGAACATCAACCTCATCAGTCAGATGCACAATTCCATGGTGGGCCTAGGGCTTAAAAATCAAGTGAATCCATTAATTGTGTGGGCCACACCACATACAAAAGTTGAGAGGGATTACCCTCCATTAAAACATTCATAATCATTTGTTGGGCCCACTGAGATGTGGTTCAAAAATCCAGCCCATCCATTATGTGTGTCCCACTTGGATGAGGGGTCAGACCAAGTTTCAGACACATCCAAATTTCAGGTGGGCCCCACCAAGTGCTTTTATATGTTTTAGGCATGTCTTCACATGATTTTAGATGGTATGGCCTACTAGAGTTCGACATATGGCTGATTTTTTGCATATCTCATCATTTAAAAGGGATCCATCAAATGCACAATATTGATGTTCGACACGCATCATGGTGGGTCCCACACAGCTCAACCTCACCGAGTTCCCATGAGCTCCACCGTATAGAACCTTTTCTATATATATATATATATATATATATATATATATATATATATATATATATATATATATATATATATATGGAAAAGGTACAATGCGCTAGAGCGAATAATAAGCTCCCGTGAGGTAGAGCTATGTGGGCCCCACCATGATTTGTTTCGACCATCAACACCATGCATTTGATGGGTACCCTTTAAATTATGGGATATTGTAACATCCCGGATTTTTGCCAACCTGGGATTAGACATCCTTAGGCATTGGGTCAATCTTAACACCTGATTAACTTTTCAAACGCTCAATTCAAAGCCTTAAATCCCGTCTTAAACCATTTTCTTCACAAATCCCACCCTTCACTACCTTGTGCTTTCAATTTTTCAAAGCACTTTCGCCCTAGACACTATCTTAAACTAGCTAAGTAGTAAAACTTGGATCACTTTATATACAAACTGCAAAGGCCTAAGTACCATCTCAACCAGAAAACAATTAGGATTAAATCCTTTAGAAATTTAACAAAGTTAACTAAGTGCAAAACTCGATTAGCCATGAAATCCGTTGGGATCGCTTTAAATACGATCTGCAAGACCCAAAACTTGCAGAATTAGTGACTCTAGGTTACCCTAAAGTCTAGAGCCAAACTCATTACCCGTCTGCTCTCGGGACTGAAACGAAACTTCGTATGAGGTCTAGATCGCACATCGGGAGTCCGATTAACACGAAGCTAAGGAACCAGGACCGCCCCACTGGGCTTGACAATCATCTCAAAAATCAGGCAATTCCGATGTCCCACGGCCATTTATTTCGATCCGGAGCGAGGGAGTGTGAAAAACACTATTCCCTTTGAAATTAAAATATCTGGAATAGTGATCTGGCACCTTTCGCTTGCGCATCAGTATTAAGCAACCAGACCGTCAGAATCAGACCAAATTACACCCTCGGATTAGGAAAAATTTCAGGAACATTTACATGTACTTGGAATTTCGGATCATAGCCCACTGACCGTTGAACTGAAACTGGTCCGCCACGCGTGATCTGAAAATCCCACTGAAATGAAAACTTAATAGAACGTAGATCCATAGATGGTGAGCTTAAGTCTGACGTTTGGCTCAAGGAGGGCCACCAGAACCTCTCTTTTGAGCTGGAAAAGTGACGAATTACCTATATTAGCAGTAACCTTTGAACAAGAGTCTATTTCGGTGAGTTTTGAGGGTATATAAGGACCTTAAACCCTCTCTCATTGCAGCCATATGAATTTGGAATTTGAGAGAGGGAAAAGAGAGAGAAAGTGTGGGAGATGTGGGAGAATCTCCCTGCCGTCCTTCCCTGCTGCTATCCATGCTCCACCGCATCCTTCTTGACGCTTTTCCGGCGTTTCCGGCGCCGTTTCTAGGTAAGAAACCCTAACCCTAATCTGTTTTGGGGTTTAGACTGTTGTAGGTTGTGAAGTAGCTAACCTATTTCGTTCTATAGGTCGCATAGTTGCCGTATACGGAAGCTTAGCAAACCTATCAACTCCGTTACGATTCTACGACAAAAGGTGCGGACTTTAGGTGTATAGGTTACGTTTTTCAACACTTTCAATGTCAGATAATGATAGATTCATGATCTGCATGCAATTGCACATGTACAAAGTGCTTTCCGTTTCTTGTTTCGATTAACATTGTAGAATATGGAATTTCACATACTCTAGATATAAGTAGAAATACCGTATACGTATTTTTTTTGGAGAAGTGTTTGACATGTTTATTTAATGTATGATTATACTATATATGGATAAAATACTAGTTTGGCGAAAGGAATCGCCGTAATACATGTTCACTTGTAAATGCTATGTATGTTGAAATTGTGTATTCTAGAAATACTGTATACGTATAAATTTTGGAGATGTATGTATCATGATTATTTGCTGTAGTAATATATTATACATGGATAAAATACTAGCTTGGCTAAAGGATAACCCTAATACATGTTTTACTAACATACACCATGTATGTTGTAATAGTGTATTCTAAGTGTTTGTGGAAATGGCTGAATGAGTATGGAATTCTCATTCATGCTCGCCATGACTAATTGTCATGGATTCATGATTGTTATATTGGCGATACCCCCTTTGACGAAAGGATTTGCCCTAAGTCACGCTACGGCCAATATACACTATATATGTTAAAATGTGTGGCCCAAGTGTTTGTGGAAATGACTGAATGGATATGGAACTTGGATCCCTGCTTGCCATGACTATCCGTCGTGGGTGTACGCGTGTTATGATTGGGGCAACTCCCCAGTGAAAGGATTTGGCCTAATGCCTATGTGATCGACATATGTCGTGTATGTTGATGTATGTTTGTTTAAGTGTTTCTTGAAATGTCTGAATGAGTAGTAGTTAGCAAATTGTAAAGTATAAGGGTGTTGAGATATGATTCTCAACCTTTTTTCACTATGTGTATGATCTCCTCTGATAGTTGTGTGATTAGGATTTGAACATGTACAAACTCATGCTTGTGTTGTGATTCATAACATGCTCAACTGTTTTATGATTTTAACTATGTAATGCATATGTTTAAATTTATATTTATGTTGTATGATCCGTCATGGGTGATGGGGGAGCGGAGCAACGAGTGCGTGCAACAGCCCTGGCAGCCCTAAACGGATAATACCAGACCGATTGTATGATTTGAATCCTGATCCATTACTGCTTTATATCTCTGTAATTGATTGTGTTTGGGGCTATGATTATAGTCCAGGCAATCGGTAACGAGATTGAACTCGTGGCTGAGATTCATTTGCCACGTGGGATATGTTCGACGAACTCGAGTCGTGCGTTGCCTGTCGGCAGTGGCTAGGCCACACGAAGTTGTTTATGCACTTCATGTCGTGCAGCTCAACGGGCGATCGTGCTAGTCGAGCTCGTCAAGTAACCCGATCTGTCTTATGCATGTTCACCCTGTTTGGACGCTACTGCTTGAACCTAGGGTACCAAACTTACCAGTGAAACCCCTTTTTAACCATGGTACCTCGATCCGCTAAGACGCATGAGCCGAGCATGGTGGTATGGGACACCGTGGTCGAGCTGTCGGCCTACGCTGGGGCCATGTGCCTCCCCGTAGTGACCATTGCGCAACCAAACTCGTGAGCCGAATACGGTGGTATGGGACACTGTATTCGAGCTGTCGATACCTCGGCGAGAGCCGAGTACGGTGAGATCTGTGCTCGTGCTGACGGGCGACGAGTCCTCCGTAGTATCATCGAGTACACTCCAAGGGTCTGTGATTGGCGACGAGTCTTTCACAGCAACTAGAGTGTGAGTTGAGCCGAGTACGGTGAGACCTGTACTCGAGCTGACGGCTAGTGATTGAGCCGAGTACGGTGAGACCTGTACTCGAGCTGACGGCCAGCAATTGAGCCGCATACGGTGAGATTTGTATCCGCGCTGACGGGTGATGAGCCCTTTGCGATGCCTTCACTACGCTTCTCAAACCATAACATCGTATGAGAATAGCTAGGATTGACGACCCTAGAATGGATCATGTTTGGGAATGATACAAGGGAGGTACCTTAGTTTCCCAATACTGTTGTTTGAAATGGACTAATAAAAACTTGGTAATCATGAGCATCATCGCACCGCATGTGCTTTGTAGATGTGGCGCACTGAGGGAGTAAGCATTCGCGAACGTAAGATGATGTCGCTTGAGGGTGGTTTGGCAAGGGCATACAGCATCATGTCATTTCATTCTTGCATTTAATAAGAGTAGTTAGAATTGTTTGATTTGTAATGCTTTATCATTACTGCTTGATTGAATTGATAACATGTTAACCTATGCTTTACTGTTCCACTGAGTTGATCACTCACTCCCACGTTACGGGACGGTGTTGTACACGCCAACCAGATTTGTTGAGTTTCAGGTGGTGGCGATGCTTGTGAAGCAGAGCCGGACTACTTCTATGATGATAGGAGGAATTCTCCTATCTGTATCTCTCTGGCAGGTCAATGAAGACCTGATATTGTATTGACGGGGCTATGGTACATGGGATAGGAGGCATTACACTTCCTCACATTTGGTACATTTTAGAACTGCACTTGTAATTATTTAACCTGGTAATGTTATCACACTCTGGAGACTCATCATAAGTTATATATTTTATCTATCTATCACAGTCTTCCGCTTGCAAACTTAACTGTCTCTGGAGTATGATATGCTGTTTTGGCTTAATCTCACTCATGTTCAATGCACGAATACAGTCAACATTCAATCATCATTCATTTTATTGCATAAGTGATGTTCTGGAACTCGGGAGCTGAGTTTATGCTCGACTCCCGATTTTCAGGGTGTTACAGATATCCAAAAAATCAGTCGTATACGGAACTCAGGTGGGCCATACCATCTAAAATTATGTGAAGACACCGTTAAAACATATAAAAGCACTTGGTGGGGCCCACCTGAGTTTTTCATGCACCTGAAACTTGGTCTGAACCCTCATTCAAGTGGGACACACATAATGGATGGTTTGGATTTGCAAAATACATCTTAGTGGGCCCTCAACAATGGTTATGAATGTTTTAATGGTGCACGGCCCCTCCCCACTTCTGTATGTGGTGTGGCCCTCACAAGTCACGGATTGACTTGATTTTTGAGACCTAGGCCCACGATGGAATGGTGCATCTGACTGATGAGGTAGATGTTCGAAACGCATCACGGTGGGGCCCACACAGCTCGACCTCATGGGGGTTAAAATCAGCTCGAGCGCATTGTACCTTTTCCCATGTATATATATATATATATATATATATATATATATATATATATATATCTAGGTCCTATGGCACTCCGGACGGGGATTCCCTCAAAAGCTTTCACAAAAAGTTCCTGTGCTGGAAACTTAGTTGGGGCTTACTATGACATGATGTTTGTGAGAAATCCACCCTGTTCATCTGTTTTGTGAGTTCATTTTAGGAAATAAAGACAAAAATGAACCGTATCCGATACTCAAGTGGGCTAAAAATGTAAGTATTGAACATCAACCGTTGAAATATTTGTGTGGCCACTGAAGCTTTGAATTAGGATAATATTTTTGTTTTCATTTCGTCGCAGTATAAATGACGTTATAAATGGTATCGATGACATATATACATCGTTGTCTATGCCACAAACATTTCAACGGCAGGAATTTCCCTTTACACATTTTCCTTTATTGCGGCCCACTTGAGCGTTGGATCCATCTCAATTTTTATCTCAAGTCCTAAAATGATCTAAAAAAAAAGGATGGACAGGGTGGATTTCTTACAAACATCACAGTGGGCCCCAACTAAGTTTCCAGTGCAGAAACTGCTTTCGCAGGAAATCCGCGTCCAGTTCGCGCCCCTCATGCAAGGAAAACACTACTTCCAGTGGCAGGAAGCTACGTGGAGCCACTGTGATGTTTGGGAAATCTACTTCGTCCATCCGTTTATTCAGCTCAAATTAAGACACGATCTAAAATATATAAGAAACTTAAAACTGAAGTGAGCCACACGACAGGAAATACTTTAGATTAAATATCCACCATCGAAAGGCCACAGAATATCTATGTAACAGTAATAATTTTGTGTTTTAAGTTAATACCAGCGGGAATGACCTTTTGAACGGTTTTGATGACATTAAACATCACCGTGGACCTTGGAACGATTTCAACAGTGAGCATTTTCCTCCCCACATTTTTTTTTTACGATGAACGGCATGGATTTCTGACAAACATCAAGGTAGGCCCTACCAACCCACCGACAACAGGGACTTTTTGTAGTCGCAACTCACGTAACTCAGTCGCAGGAGAGCCCAAAGGAACGGGAGAGGTGCAGTCCAGGCTCACCCAATACAGTGTGGCCCCGACCATGGGCCCACATTGATGTATATATTACATATCCATCCGGTCCATCCGTTAGTTGATTTTAGAGAATGAAGCGGATCTAAATGAGAAATTTGTGAGTGTACGACCCATTTATGGCCCATTTGCGAGAATAAGCCCACCTCATTTTTCCTTGCGAGAATACGCCCCAGTTGTACGGACGCCTTTCCAAAGGTAAAAAATGCCCCTCCTTTTTCAATTTTAGTCCATTCTCTCATTTACGCCCAAAAACACGTCCGGACTCGTGTCTATCAACCCTATCTCTTCTTTTCACGTATTGTCTTCACTAAATCGCCATATAATCTTCATTTTCTTCACTAAATCGCCATATAATCTTCATCATACTATCACATTACATCTTCCCTGTTACATTCTCTCGAGCCCAGTTGCATTCTTTTTACGAATGCACGTGAAATCTTGAAGACCTTTCTCCAAAGAACGTGTTTCACATCAACGCACTCTTATTCTTTTTCTCGAACATGGATTTCACTGAGTGTTAGGGAGTGATTGTAGTTCGCAGTCAACTACCTTAAAGTTTAAATTCTAGGTAAATTCGTAATTGTTTACATAGAAGACCATGGTCAATTTCACGTGGTCAATATCATGCATTGCTGAGTCAATTTTACGTGACTATCCAATTAGATGAAGTATCGTGGTCAATTTCACTCACTTTCTGGTCAATATACTGAATTGATCGGTCAACTTCATGCACTACTTGGTGATTTTCACGCAATTTACTGTCAAATTGTAGTGCATTTCTATAATACGATGATGAATCTATAGTGCATTTAGTGTAATACGTTTGTGAATACTATATATTGAATACATCCGTTACTTTCTTTGAGCCCGTTTGGTTTTCCATAATCCAGGTAAATCGCCGTAAAGAAGTAATTATTACATTTGTTCACTTGTTTGGAAATGAGTGACTAATTTCACCTAGAAAACTGGTCCGAAAATGTTGCCTTAAATCCATGGGCCCACCATAATGTATATAATATATCCGCGTCGTCCATCTGTTTATTTAGAATATTTTGAGGCTAGATCCGAAAAAATTCGGAAGATCTAATGTTCAATTGGCCCACATGAAAGGAAACAATGGATTTAATTTGTCCACTGTTGAAAGTTGATTCTTTTACTGGGCCCACATTGAGGTTTATTCACCATCTAACCCATTCATAGGGTCACATGGACATGGATAAGTGAAAAGTATAAATATAAGCTTGATCTAAAATTTGTAAGGCCCTCAACAAGTTTTTAATGGTAGGCATTCAATTCTCATGATTTCGTATGGTGTGGTCCACTTGACGTTTTGATTTGCCAAATTTTTGGGGTCATGCCTTGAATTCATTTGGCATAATGTATGGGCGGTAAATTCCTCGATTTATGAGTTAGCATTGGGAAAGATCTTACCTTGGTAAATAATGATTACTCATTTACAATGACAATTACACTTGAGCCAGAAAACTAAACAGGCTCTGAAATTGCAAATTGTTATCAATACGATTCAAATTTCCAATAAGACAGTCATTTCACGGTCAATTCTATTCATTTTACGGTCAATCCCCTTCACTCCACGGTCAATTCCACGCATTTGTACGGTTAATTCCATGCGAATCCCCCTAACTTCACGGTCAATTCATTTCATTTCGCGGTCTACATTGGGACAGATGTGGTAATTACATAGTTAAATAATTATTACTTGTAATTACATGGTAAATACAAATGAGCCTAAAAATCAAACAGGACCTTAAGTTCACTTTGCAGTCATTTTCAATCCTTTCAGGTCCGAGAATTGAATGATAATTCATCATGAAAAATGCGAACCTTCCCTGGATGTAAGTAAAATTGACTGTGAAGTGAGTAAAAATCATCTCCAACTGAGTGGCATACATCTCTGTAATTTAAAACATTGCGAATCTGACCGATAAGCCTATCATATTTGAGCTGGTGCAATGGTGGATTTCTTACTACCCGGTCAAATCCACCATATACATGTGAATACTAAACGAGTTATATTATTGTGTTTGTTTTCAGGAAATGGCTTCGGTAATCATCCTATGCTCATATGGTGGGGAGTTAGTTTGTGAAAATGATCGTTATACGTACAAGGGTGGAGAATCGAAAACTACAGCTGTATGTGTTGATAATCCATATGAACAGCTTCTATCGAAAATGTACAAAATTGCGAAGAGTAGACCTGAGGATTACGATATAAGGTTGAGGGTATTGTATCCTTGCACAAACCAATCAATCCCTCCAGCTGTAATTGAAGACGATGACGATGTGAGAATGTTCTTGACAACACAGTTGAAGCACCCGAATCACTACATCCCTTTATTCATCGAGACAATGCAGCGCGTTAATGAACCAGTACTCGAAGACCAGGTCGGTTATAGTGGGTTCGAACATGACGCCCCAGCAGTAGGAAGTTTGGGTGATGAACATATCTTCACTTACGAATATAAGTGTTCACCTTCACAGGTTCCTCTAAGCAGCACTCCGGTACCCATGCCCGCTCATTCACCAAACTTGATGACAAGTCAAGGTCATACATCAAACTTCATGACAAGTCCAGTGAGGCTGTCAGCTGACGTGAACCTCAAACCTGAATATACGGTAACACCTTCATTTACGAGAGTAGATTTGCCCTCAACATCCAACATCAAAAATGTGAGTGGGAGCAACATTCCATTGCTTGAGCAGGGTCGATCATTGGACTTCACCACCAGGCTTCCCATTGTGCCTTTCGATGATGCTGGTTTCACCAATGCGGACCTGTCACTGTATTCATGTCCTGTTGATGACCCGATTGATATAGCCATTGACCAAACGTTCGAGGACAAGAGGCGGTGTCAGTATATTTTGAACCAATTTGCAATTCGCAATAACTTTCAATACAAGGAGTTGTACTGCACAAAGAAGAAATTCGCCGTGGCATGTATGGAAGATAAGTGTGAATGGAGGGTGCATGCATCTAGGGTGAACGATGCAGGGATATTCAAGATTAAGACCTATAAGGAAAAACATACTTGTGGAATGTCATGGATGAAGAGCGATCATCGGCAAGCAAGTAGTAAGCTGGCCAGCGAACTGGTTGTCAATCGCATTGAGCAACGCATGGGGTTAAGGCCGAAGGACATAATATTAGCAATGCAAGAGAAGTATAATATTGTTATTAGCTATAATAAGGCATGGTGCGCTAAAGAGATTGCGATCGATCGCGTAATGGGGTCTTATGAAGACTCTTACAAAGAACTCCCGATGTACTTGCATGAGTTGAGGATGGCGAACCCGGGGACTTTGACTTCTCTGCTTGTGAATCAACAGACGATGAGGTTTGAGAGATGTTTTGTTGTGCTCGGACAGTGTGTCAGAAGTTTTCAAACATCCCTGCGAAGGGTCTTGGCCATTGATGGGACGCATTTAAAAGGTAAGTATAAGGGTGTTTTGTTTGTTGCTACGGCATTGGTGGTGACAATCACATCTTTCCAATCGCTTTTGGTATCGGAGAATCAGAGAATAGCAACAGTTGGAATTGGTTCCTTACATACCTCAACGATTCATTAGGGAATTTACCTGGTCTTGTTATCATATCAGACCGTCATAAAGTTCTGATGAAAGAAGTTCCACAGGTCTTCCACGCAGCAATCCATGGGTACTGCGCCTACCATATATACCGAAACTTGGTGGATACGTTCAAAGACAAGTCATTGGAAATCTACTACTGGCAGGCTGTAAAGACTTGTAGGAGGGATGATTTCGATAAATTCATGCATGATATCGAACTTGCCAACCCCCCGGTACATGCATGGCTAAGGGAAATAGCTTATGAAAAGTGGGCATCTTCGCATTTCCTAGGAAAAAGGTTCAATTTGGTGACTACAAACATAGTTGAGTGTGTTAACGCTCTATTCAAAGAAGCACGAGAATATCCAGTGACTATGCTAATAGAGACGGTCAGATTGAAAATTCAAGAGAAGTTTTATAAAAGAAGAGAATCGGCCTCATCATTCGTTGGACCGTTGACACAGTGGGCTGAGAAACAAATAAAGGATCTTATACCGAAGGCACGAGATGTTCGTTGCCACGCAATTTTCTGAGATGAATACTATATTGTGGGAGACTATAATGATACCGTCAAACTCAATGAGCTTTCATGTACATGTCGCGAGTTTGAAGTAAAGGGTTTGCCTTGTTTTCATGTTCTTTCAGCATGTATAAACTACAATCTTCTTCATTACTCGCACTGCTCCCCATTGTACACGGCGAGGAATTATCAGATCACCTATGAAAATTCGGTGTACCCAGTACGGGACAAAAGTGAATGGGAAATTTCTCCTGCATTCAAGGAGTATTGTTCGAGAATCCAGCCCCCGCTACAAATGAGGTCAGCTAGAAGACCAAAGAAGGCACGGATCCTTTTCCGTGGAGAGGAACGAACTACAAAAATATGTGGACGTTGCAAATAAAGGGAGCATAATCGTCGAAGCTGCAAATTTCCAATACCTTCAAAATAATGTAATTGGAAGTGCATTTTTTGTAATACGACTGTAAATGTTGTATATTAAATACATCTGTTGCTTTCTTTGAAATTATTAGAGTATATTAAATTATGCCCACTCACTTCATGTTGTGAGGGCACTTTGCGGTCATTTCCATGCATATCACGGTCATTCCCACATATTTCGTGTTGATTCACAGTCATTTCAGCGCATTTCGCAGTCCCGCGTCTTCAGTTCACGGTTACTTCCACGCATGTCGCGGTCCAATCGTTCCACTACTATGCACATATAACGTGTACCCGAGATCCAGCAACTGATTTAAGGTTTCTCGGTTTATGGCAGAATTCCTCTACCAGATGGGGCAAGAAGCAAATGTATGTATCCCCACCCTTGTGCTTAGACAGATTGTGAAGGCTGCGTTAGGAAATCGTGAAAAATTACCGCTTCCTTTTGGATGTCTAATCTGTAAGTTGGCACGTTAGTACAAATTCAAGTACCCAGTCGGGGTCCCATACCCGATTATGGTGATCAACGAGGACACCGTAAATCGTATTAAAAGAAGCTCTAGTCAGCCCCGGGGTAGTGTTGAAGAATCTGGGGATGAAGAAGATGAGGAAGATGAAGAAGAAGAAGAGGAGGAGGATGGGGAAGATAATGACGAAGACATTGATGAAGATTTTGTGCCCCCCCCCCCCCCCCCCCCCCCTATACATGAGCGATTCAGTCGGGTGGAAGAGGAGATGGCCTCAGTCCGGTCTGAATTAACTGATATGAGGGCTAAAATGAAGGCTAATATGAAGGCCTAGAAGACCGAACAAGAGCAATAGAACCAGAAGATCTTCCGCACCTTGAATGAAGTGTTATGTTGTGTTCAAAAGGATGGAGCAGCACCGCATCCGACTGATTCACAGGACCATTATGCATCAGGTGAAGCCATGTTTGTGGTTATGTGCGTTGTGTTTTTTGTGTTGTAAGAGGTGGATCATTTCCACCTAGTAGTTTACTAGTTAGGCAAGGGGTTAATTATGTTTTCCACTTGGTGAAAGGAGTGAATGGGAACAATGTACAATCTCAGATTATAAATGAAATTGTTTCCACTTTAGTTTACCTTGTGCAGTATTGCATTATGTGTGTTGGATTAATTATGTCCTTATCATAACCACACCAATGGTGCAACTTCCCAGAAGTTATGAACTATGATATCTGTTTGTTGTCCTTATCACTCTCAAATACATGGCCCCAAGAAAATAGATTGGGCCTGCATTCAAGTTTGTTGTCTTGCCCACCACCATCATCATTGTCTCATTCGGCCATGTATTTGATGATTTCTTGGAGAAAAACACATAAATAGAGTTCAGTGCTAATGGTGTTGCATGTTTATGAGATGTGATTTGTTCACTGCTTAGAAAAAGCCATGTATATGATTTGTTCACTGCTTAGAAGACTTTTTGTATATGATTTGTTCCCTACTTACGCTATTGGAGTTGTTTGCTTCAAATAGAGTTCAGTGGCAATAGAGTTTTCATATTGTATGTATGCCATATTGAAGAACAACAAGAAAGTTCTGAAGTGTGTATGATTCTCAATTACTAATAATAAACATGCCATTGAAAGGACCAAAGGAATATGTTTCATGTACATAAACATTGAAAGGCTTGCAAAAGAACTCTAGGTACATTCATTTCTACACAGTTAACATTGTCAAAAGGCTTGCACTATCAAACAATGTGTCTACTCCAATTTGTGAATTAAAACAATAAGACTTGAAGAAGAAGACTTTCTTTCTTATCTTCTCTTAAACCAATTATGATCAAGCACTACAACACGCATGTTTATGAAGGTCGCTAAATAGGGAGTGACAAGAGGTGGTGAGACAGGTGATCCACCTAATGAGTGGATTGGGAGATTTTTGCACTAGGTGATCCTCATGATGGACCAACCTATCAAAAGGGTTGGAATCCACACAAACACAAATGGTTGGAACTTATTCAGTAGTCACACCACAACTTGCCATCCAACCAGTGGCACATGAGCATTTCTATATGATTTGCAAGAATTTGAAAAAGAAAACTGAAGAAAGGCTACCTTTTCATGGTGTTCCTTGCATAGCCAATCTAGTATAATATTTGTGAATGCCAACGTCTCTTCTTTGCTTGTTTGGAAATTATATAAATGGGAACCTACGTTACAAATGAATAACATGTATGTAAAACTTAGAAGTCATGAACTATATGGAATTTGCTATGTTTGGCAGATTTAACCTCAACCTCGGTATTATCTCATAGTGTAACATCCCAAAAAATCGGGGGTCGAGCATAACTCAACACCTGAGTTCCAGAACATCACTTATGCAACATAGATAATGATGATTAAATGTTGTCTGCATTAGTGTATTGAACATGAGTGAGATTAAGCCAAAACAACATATCATACTCCAGAGACAGTTAAATTGCAAGAGGAAGACTGTGATAGATATATAAAATATATAAAAATTGTGGTGAGTCTCCAGAGTGTGATAACATTACCAGGTTAGATAATTACAAGTATAGTTCTAAAATATACCAAATGTGTAAGTGTAATGGCTTCTATCCCAAGTACCATAGCCCCGTCAATACAATACCAGGTCTTCATAAACCTGACAGAGAACTACATGTAGGAGAACTCCTCCTCCACATCACAATAGTCCGGCTCTGCTTTATAAGCATCGCCATCACCTGAAACTCAACAAATCTAGTTGGTGTGTACAACACCGTCCCGTAACGTGGGAGTGAGTGATCAACTCAGTGGAATAATAAAGCATAGGTTAACATGTTATCAATTCAGTCAAACAGTAATGATAAAGCAGTAAAATCAAACACTCCTAACTACTCTTATTAATGCAAGTATGAATGCAGTCATGATGTATGCCCTTGCCAAACCATCCTCATGCGACACCATCTTACGTTCGCGAATGCGTTCATCCCTCAATGCTCCACATCTACCAGGCACATGCAATGCGATGATGAGCATGATTGCCGAGTAATTATTAGTCCTTTCAAAAAACAGTATTGGAAAATTAAGGTACCTCCCTTGTATCATTCCCAAACATGATCCATTCTAGGGTCGTCAGTCCTAGTTAATCTCAGACGATGGTGTGTTTTCTAGGTCACTGCAAAGGCTGTTAGGGCTGTTACGTACAAAAGTTACACCACTCCCCCATCACCTCTTTAACGATTCATCACTAAACAGAAACAGGCCTAGTTCATACTCTATACAGCGCGACAAAACTCTAAGGCTCACCGCAATTTCAGAGTATGCTCGAGGTCACTATAAAGGGCTGCCAGGGCTGTTACGCACAAAGGTTACATCGCTCCCCCATCACCTTATCAATGTAGGCCAACAACACGAATATAGTGTCCCATACCACCATAATCGGCTCACGAGTTTGGTTGCTTACTGGTCACTACGGGGAGGCACGTGGCTCCAGCGTAGGCCGACAGATTGACCACGGTGTCCCATACCACCATGCCCGGCTCATGAGTCTTAGCGGATCGAGGTACCATGGTTAAAAGGAATTTCACTAGTAAGTTTGGTACCGTAGGTTCAAGCATAGGCGTCCAAACATGGTGAACATACATTAGAAAGATCGGGTTACTCGACGAGCTCGGCTAGCTCGAGCGCACAACATGTTGAACGATATGAAGCACTTCGTGTGGCCAACCACTATCGCCAACCGAAGTACGACTCGGGTTCGTCGAACACATCTCACGTGGCAAATGAAACTCAGTCACGCATTCATTTTCGTTACCGATTGTCTGGAATATAATCATAGCCCCAATCACATTCAATTGCAAATAGTTAAAGCAGTAATGAATCAAGATTCAAATCATACAACCAAAGTCAGATATTATCCGTTTAGGGCTGCTAGGGCTGTTGCACGCACTCGTTGCTCCACTCCCCCATCACCCATGACGGATCATACAACGTAAATATGAATTTAAACATATGCATTACATAAATAAAATCATAAAAGCAATTAAGCATGTTATGAAGCAAAACACAAGCATGAGTTTGTACATATTCAATTCCTAATCACACAACTATCCAAGGAAAATATACACATAGTTAAAAGAAGTTGAGAATCATATCTCAACACCCTTATACATTACAATTTGTTAACTACTACTCATTCAGACATTTCAACAAACACTTTAAAAGACATACATCAACATACATGACATATGTTGATCACATAGGCATTAGGCCAAATCCTTTCACTAGGGAGTTGCCCCAATCATAACACGCGAGCACCCACGACGAATAGTCATGGCAAGCAGGAATCTAAGTTCTATATTCATTCAGTCATTTCTACAAACACTTGGGCCACACATTTTAGCATATATAGTGTATATTGGCCGTGGCGTGATTTCGGGCAAATCCTTTCGTCAAAGGGGTATCGCCAATACAACAATCATAAATCCACGACAATTAGTCATGGCGGGCACGAATGAGAATTCTATACTCATTCGGTTATTTTCACAAACACTTAGAATACACTATTTTAACATACATAGTGTATATTAGCAAAAACATGTATTAGGGCGAACCCTTTCACCAAACAAGTATTTTATCCATATATAATATATTAATACAGCAAATAATCATGGCAAACACATTTCCAAAATTTATACGTGTACGGTACTTTCTACAGATACTTAGAGTATGTAAAATTCCATATTCTTCATCTTTAATCGAAACGAAAAATAGACAGCACTTTGTACATGTGTAATTGCATGCAGATCATGAATCTATCATTATCTGACATTGAAAGCGTTGAAAACCATAACTTATACACCTGAAGTCCGCACCTTTTGTCGTAGAATCGTAACGGAGTCGATAGGTTTGCTAAGCTTTCGTATACAGCAGTTTGGTAACCTATAGAACGAAATAGGTTAGCTATTTCATAACCTACAACTATTAAAACCCCAAAACAGATTAGGGTTAGGGTTTCTTACCTAGAAACGGAGCCGGAATCGCCGGAAAAGCGATAAGAACGGAGTGGTTAAGCATGGATAGCAACAGGGAAGCAAGGCAGGGAGAATCTCCCACTGCTCTCACACTTTCTCTCTCTTTTCTCTCTTCTCTCTCTAGGGTTTCTCTCAAATTCATATGGCTGCAATGAGAGAGGGTTTAAGGTCCTTATATAGTCTAAAAACTCACTGAAATAGATCCAGGTCAAAGTATACTTAGGTTATAACCAAAGCGGACCTGTTTCACTCAACGGAGGACTTCTGGCGGGCCTCCTTAAGCCAAAGGTCGGACTTAAGCTCACTAACACTGGATTTACGTTTTGTTAAGTTTTCGTTTCAGTGGAATTTCCAGATCACGCGTGGCGGACCAGTTTCAGTTCAACGGTCAGCGGGTCTCGATCGGAGATTCCGAGTATATGTAAATGTGTATGAAATTTCTCCTGATCTGAGGGTGTAATTTGGTCTGATTCTGACGGTTTGGTTGCTTAAAACTGATCCGCAAGAGACACGTGCCAGATTACTATTCAAGATATTTTATTTTGAATTAATTTCACATTTCTCACACTCTTCACTCCGAGCTCAAGCGAATAACGCTGGGACACTATCTGGAGTTGATTTCCGAGATGGTTGTCAAGCCCAGCAAGGCGGTCCTAATTCCTTAACTTCGTGTTCATCGGACTTCCGACGTGCGGTCCAGATCTGATACGGAGTTTCGTGATGCTCCCGGGAGCAGACGGGTAATGAGATTGATCCTAGATTTTAGGGTACCCTAGCGTCAATGATTTTACAAGTTTTGGGTCTTGCAGATCGTATTTAAAGCGATTCTAGCGGATTTCGTAGCTAATCTAGTTTTGCACTTAATTACTTTGTCTCATTTCTAAAGGATTTAGTCCTATAAGATTTCTGTCTAAGGTGGTACTTGGTCCTTTGTAGTTTGTATATAAAGTGATCCAAGTTATACTACTTAGCTAGTTTAAGATAGTGTCTAGAGTGAAAGTACTTAGAAAAATTGAAAGATCAAGGTAGTGAAGGGTGGGATTTGTGAATAAAATGGTTTGAAAAGGGATTTGAGGCTTTAATTGAGTGTTTGAGAAGTTAAACCGGTGTTAGGATTGACCCATCGCTTAAGGACGTCTAATTCCAGGTTGGGAAAAATCCGGGCTGTTACACATAGACTTGGTTGAGTCATGAGAGCTCAAGACAAATATCATAGATCAATTTTTATTTTGAGATTTGTGATGGCCATTTTTACGTGTGCAAGTAGCTAACATTTTTTTTTTGAAAAGCCACGATATGTATTAGAAAAGAAAGGGATACAAAAGAAGAAGAGGAGAGAGATCTCCAAACAAGCAATCTCAACTACACTCCAAGAGTAGTTTAGTTAATTAAAAGAGGATGGCCAGTTAATTAGAGACAGGATCTCAAATTGATGCATTGGCAGCTAACTTATGTTTCTACATGTTGTAGACAACAAGCCAAAAAATACATTCAGATTTAAAGATTGTAGGGATAGTGATATCTGCTCCAATTGCTGGAGTACAATGCCAAGCTGACCTATTGGTTGGATGCATCTAAACATACATGGAATATGCTCCAACACTCCAGGATTAAAGATTCTAGGTACCAATCTTCGGGCACTTTTAAGCTGAATATGGACCATTGCTACATTTCTCTTTTAAACCTTTGTAGACCCAAAATCGGAAATAGTTCATTACCATATTGAGGATATGCATAGTAATGGTTTAGGCGGTTGAGCCTGCAAAACATTAATTTGTCAGTGCTACATCAATTTGAGCTTATAGAGAAAACAGTTAATTGCCCTGCATCAAATTGCATGTGAAAATTAATGGAAATTGTGTGATTGCAATATAAATTCGTCACTTGTTCCACTACTTCCTCCAGTGTCATCACGGTCATATTGCCATCATTATTATTACAAAAGATGGTCTTGGTATACAAGGATGGGAAATCGGAAAATATGACAAGAGATTTCCATTTTTTTTTGGGTGCATGTGTATAAAATAAACTGAGATCTATAATACATTTAATAGACAAAACAAAATGAGTTTCCTTCAAACACAGAAAAGAGTATGTAAATCATAAAGGAAGATTAGTGAATATTGATTCTTTGTATGTATTCGAAAAGGCCTAGCTATATGTCCTAGAGGGGGGGTGAATAGGACAATGCCAAATAAAACTTATAACAGCGGAATTAAAAAGAATATGATAGCCAAATTAAATCACAATGCAGGAAAGTGAAACAACCTCAAAATTTAGATCTTGAGAGGTTGATACAAATGTTGTTCTAAGGACAACCTTTCACCAAAAACCAAAGTTTATGGTAGGACAACCTTATTTCTAGAAAGATCTTTGTATCAAATCTCAAACCAAAGAGGAATAAAGAAATAAATACAAACTGAATTAAAATAAATTGTAATCACAAATGTATTGTTCTAGGGACAGCCATACACCATAAAAATGGCAGGGCAACCTTGCTGGAACAACTTTTAAAAGAAATTGAATATCAAGCTGAGAAAGGAATAGCAGAAAATAAATTCTAAACTATTACAAAATTCTCACAATGCTTGAATTAAATGATTACAACATTCACCACCATACATACATCCCACAAAAGAATAATTAAAGATTAAAAGTATAAATCATTCAACCACAACACAAGGGATTATAGTGGTTCACCTGTGTGTTCACCAACTGTTAAACAACAGCCACACAAAATGCTACTCCACTCCTAATATCCTCACACAGGGGATATTAGCGTTCACTAACAAAATAGGTTTTCCCAGGTTCACCAAAAACCTTTACAATTGTGTCTTTGTCTATGGGCTTACACAATTAAAAAAACCCCACTTCTGAGTTTTCCTGGCTCTCCTCAGATAACCAATACAACAAGATTTTTCTGGCAAATCTTGAAAGAAACCAAAACAGAAAGGAATTTACAATTAAATGTAAAATACCTGATTATCTCCTTCGTTGTAGCAGCCCGGTAGAACCAAGTTAGAGCAGATGATTGAATGTCCAAGTTCAATGTCCAGTACTCAATTACAATGGTTCTAATTCTAATAGATTTTAAATTAAACCAAGTAGGGCTTGCCTTAATTGATTTTGATTCCAAAGAAAGGAAATACCAATTCCTCTTATCAAATTGATTGGAATAGCAGAAACAAAATCAATTAAATAAAGCTAAGGAAAGAGAATATTAAATAAGCACACTTAGCTTAGATGGAGCACAAAATTATCTCTCAGAAGTTCGACAAAGATTGACTTGAATGGATTAATTAATTCGATGATTTCTTCTGAGATTCGTGCTCTATTTATAGGTGAGCAGATCGCGTGTTCTACTGGTCTAGAGAGCTCCTCGACTAGTCGAAGCAATAACAGATATTTGAAAAATTAGGCGCGATAAGCTTTGACCGTTCTACGACTGGTCGAAGGACTCCTTCGACTGGTCGTAGGTCACCTTCGACTGGTCGAAGGTCTCCTTCAACTGGTCGAAGAACTTAAAATTCATCGCTGGACTTTGAGTCGAAGATTTTCGACTGGTCGAAGATGTAGTCGACACTGTTCCTTCGACTAGTCGAACAGATTCCTGGACTAGTCGAAGCCTAACAGAAATTATCCGATTTTTGTAACAAACTTACGACTGATCGAGGAATTTCTTAGACTGGTCGAAGCAACTCTAGGACTAGTCGAAGAAGGCCTAGGACTAGTCGAAGAACAGACCAAACATATGTAAAATAAACATTCGATTTATGTATCCAAAGTGACCTACTTCTAAGGTCAACCTAAGGTCAGTCAAACCTTAACCATGAAGTAAGGACATTGAAACATTAGGAACTAGTGACCTTGAAGTATGAGCCTTGAAGTCTTGATGTAGTTCAATCTTGAAATCTTGATGTAGCTCAATCTTGAAAGTGTCTTGAGTTCTTTATGAACTGTCTTGTACTCTTCTTGAAGTCTTGCAGCTTGAGTCATGTCTTGTGAGTAGTTCTTGCATTCAAGTTTGATCTTTGTACTCGTGAGCTTTGCTTGTTGTGAGCTTAGCTTGTTCATGAATGTTGATCTTTGAGAGAGCTTCACTTATGCAAGATATATAACAGTGATTTTGGCACCACAAATTTGACAACAAACAGGGATATAAAATATAGAACTTACAGTATTTACAAGCCATGACAGAGCATTTCACCTCCAGCTTTGGAAACTCAAAAACCAAAAGTAGATGGCAGTCGCTGCGGCTATAATCCGTAGCAATATGGGTCAGAATACCGGCGTGGCCACGCTAGATGGGCGTGGCCACGCTGGACAAGACAACAAGTGGGGGAGGGGGTACCAGCTCGAGTGGACTGTGGATAATTCACTACGGTTTTAATCCGTAGCAATAGGCACGATCGGCGTGGCCACGCCAGATGGGCGTGGTCGCGTCGAACAGTCCAGCAAGTGGCGAGATCCCGCTCATTCGGCGCACCCACGCCAATCCGGGTTTGATTATTGGTGAGGATTCAATTGCTACGGACAGTTATATAGCTACGGTCTTTATCTGTAGCTATAAACTGTAACATGAAACAGTTCCATGCTTCTTTTAATGTCTACCCTTCAATCCCTTTTAAGGGTGTCACCGAAGTTTTGGATCATTGTTAAATCATGTTTTTCACATTCATCCAGGTCTTTGTGATCTTATGAATAGATTGGATGGAAATTACAAGCATTTTAATTGCATTTCGCGGGCCTATTTGGTGTATTTGGTGGGGTTAAGGTGGTTAGAATTGTAAAACTTGTCACATAATTTCTGTAAAATCTTTTTATTAGTAAGTAAAGTTCTGTTGATTAAAAAACAATGAAATATGTAAAATGCACAATAGGATTTGTTTTTTTTTAAAAAAAAAAAAAATTATGTGCCAAAAGAATTAAAGAATCGAGGAAGTACCACACCAGTTCATTCTGCATCTTTGTGGTGACGCCATTTTCATTCATCGCAAGCCGCTTCTCTAAATATGTAGCCTGCATGTTTGGTGCATGCTGTTTTAAGTAAGAATTGACCAAGTCAGTCGGGAGATTTTTGGACAAAAAGAGCTCAAATTTTTGAGTTGGACAACTTTCAAGAGGATGTGTTGATAATTCCAAAACAAGCATCGGATCTGTATTGCAAAGAGGCTGCAACAAAATCCATTGTGATTGTGTCAGAATTTTAGAACTATATATAGGCTGCAAACCGGGCTCATTGACCCTCAAAATTTCTCAATATTCTAGAAGGAACACCACAATCACAATTCCCAGACATCTGATTCGGTGAGCAATGGAAAACAGGAGCTCATGGCAAATAATGGAATAAGAAAACAAATGCCTAAGACATGAAATGTCATTAATGTAACCTGACAATGGAGGTTAAAGTCATATGATAGTTCAACTTCTCCTAGAATTACCTTGACTATATCAGCAGTCTTAGAGCATGGAAAAAGGAATACTTCTATAATCCTAGTGTTTTAGTTGTCTGCCTAGTTGCCTTCAAGGATTGGTGTTGATCACTGGTATAGATAGCCATGCTCATACAACATCTAAAGAGATGAATAGGGATATGAAAAGTATATTAACCAATTCAAGTCTAATCATGCAAAGGTAATGTAAAGCAAATGGAAATAAGGAAAAAATAGATAAATTGACAGAACGGTAAATTTCTTAGAAATATAACAACTATGCATTGGCAATTCCGCTTTCATGGTTTTTGAAGAGTCCCCATTTAGGTAGGATGCATTAGATCAATGGTCTAAATACCCAAAGCAAATAACTTTAGAATACGAGTCACGATAGGCAGTTTTACAGTTTTCAGGTAGCTTTCCACTTGCAACTCTACAAGTACATTGTAATTTGATCTCAAGTGAAGCAGCAAAGGTGATTTGTCTTGAATTTTCTTCTTTAAATCTTCAGTAATAGTCTTGGGAATGGCAAAATCATTCAAGCCAACATTCTATCCTTCTAAAAAGGAAATCTCCATCAGCACGGCTGTAACATATTAAAGAACCTAACACCCTCTTCTGTTCCCTTCTTGTCAAGAACAGAAGTAACAATCTCTATTGAAATCAATCCTCACCATTTCACTTTTACTGATCAAATGCCTCTCCCCAAAACAGTACATAGAGGACCTGTATGTGAGCATTAACTAGTGCATGGTGCATGGTTCTGGTAAAACTGGTGAAACCCACATAGCCAATTGTTGCTGCGGTCGCTTTGTTCAAGAAAAAAGTCCTAAACATAAGTTTTAGTGACAATAAAGAATCATTTACCAGTTGTAAATTCAAACTACCACCATGAGAACTACGGATTTGCTTTTCAACACTAAACAGCTCCAAAACTTCTGACATTTCTGCAAGAGACCCGATAAAGTATATGAACACGATCCCCATCAAAATACGCCTATTTATGATTTGACCAACTTTCAAATATGTATGACCTTTTGAACCTTCCCTAATTGCATAAGTGGCTGAACCATCTCTGAATGTTAGGAAAGAAAAAAGAAGCTTATATTCTAAAATGTTGGAAGCTACCATCAGGGGCAAGGCTCCAAATGTGTGTCGAGTAGTGTGCCATTCATCACCGATATGTGCCATTACGAGGCAGTTTTCAAATGCGCGGAACTGTTCGTGAAGTGAAGACGCGGGACCGCGAAATGCGTCGAAATCACCATGAATCAACACGGAATAGGCGGGAATGACCGTGATATGCATGGAAATGGGGGTACCATGAAGCGATTGGACCGTGAAATGCGCGGAAGTGTAAGTGAAGTGAAGACGCGGGACCGCGAAATGTGTCGAAATCACCGTGAATCAACACGGAATAGGCGGGAATGACCGTGATATGCATAGAAATGGGGGTGAAGTGAAGCGATTGGACCGCGAAATGCGCGGAAGTGTCCGTGAAGTGAAGACTTGGGACCGCAAAATGCGTCGAAATCACCGTGAATCAACATGGAATAGGCGGGAATGACCGTGATATGCATGGAAATGGGGGTGCCATGAAGCGATTGGACCGCAAAATGCGGGAAAGTGACCGTGAAGTAAAGACGCGGGACCGGGAAATGCGTCGAAATCACCGTGAATCAACATAGAATAGGCGGGAATGACTGTGATATGCATGAAAAGGGGGGTGAAGTGAAGCGATTGGACCGCAAAATGCACAAAAGTGACCGTGAAGTGAAGACGCGAGACAGCAAAATGCGTCGAAATCACCGTGAATCAACACAGAATAGGCGGGAATGACCATGATATGCATGAAAATGGGGGTGAAGTGAAGCGATTGGACCGCAAAATGCGTGGAACTATTCGTGAAGTGAAGAAGCGGGACAGCGAAATGCATCGAAATCACCGTGAATCAACACGGAATAGGCGAGAATGACCGTGATATGAATGGAAATGGGGGTGCCATGAAGCGATCGGACCGCGAAATGCGTGGAAGTGTTCTTGAAGTGAAGACGCGGGACCACAAAATGCGTCGAAATCACCATGAATCAACACGGAATAGGCGGGAATGACCGTGATATGCATGAAAATGGTGGTGAAGTGAAGCGATTGGACCGCGAAATGCACGGAAGTGACCGTGAAGTGAAGACGCGGGACCTCGAAATGCGTCGAAATCACCGTGAATCAACACGGAATAGGCGGTAATGACCGTGATATGCATGGAAATGGGGGTGCCATAAAGCGATTAGATCACAAAATGAGGGGAAGTGACCGTGAAGTGAAGACGCGGGACCACGAAATGCGACGAAATCACCGTGAGTCAACACGGAATAGGCGGGAATGACCGTGATATGCATGGAAATGGGGGTGTCATGAAGCGATCGGACCACAAAATGTATGAAAGTGTTCGTGAAGTGAAGACGCGGGACCGCGAAATGCGTCAAAATTACCGTGAATCAACACGGAATAGGCAGGAATGACCGTGATATGCATGGAAATGGGGGTGAAGTGAAGCGATTGGACCGCGAAATGAACGGAAGTGACCTTGAAGTGAAGACACGGGACCGCAAAATGCGTTGAAATCACCGTGAATCAACACGGAATAGGCGGGAATGACCGTGATATGCATGGAAATAGGGGTGCCATGAGCGAGTGGACCGCGAAATGCGGGGAAGTGACCGTGAAGTGAAGACGCAAGACCGCGAAATGCGTCGAAATCACCGTGAATCAACACAGAATAGGCGGGAATGACCGTGATATGCATGGAAATGGGTGTGAAGTGAAGCGATTGGACTGCAAAATGCGCGGAAGTGACCGTGAAATGAAGACGCGGGACGGCGAAATGCGTCGAAATCACCGTGAATCAACAAGGAATAAGCGGGAATGACCATGATATGCATGGAAATAGGGGTGAAGCGAAACGATCGGACTACGAAATGCGCAGAACTGTTCGTGAAGTGAAGACGCGGGACCGCGAAATGCATCGAAATCACCGTGAATCAACACGGAATAGGCGGGAATGACCGTGATATGCATGGAAATGGGGGTGCCATGAAGCGATTGGACCGTGAAATGCAGGGAAGTGACCGTGAAGTGAAGACGCGGGATCGCGAAATTCGTCGAAATCACCGTGAATCAACATGGAATAGGCGGGAATGACCGTGATATGCATGGAAATGGTGGTGAAGTGAAACGATCGGACTGCGAAATATGCAGAACTGTTCGTGAAGTGAAGACACGGGACCGCAAAATGCGTCGAAATCACCATGAATCAACACGGAATAGGTGGGAATGACCGTGATATGCATGGAAATGGGGGTGAAGTGAAGCGATCGGACCGCGAAATGCGTGATATTCCGTGTTATGCATTTCGCGGTCCCGCGTCTTCACTTCACGGTCAGTTCCGTGCATTTTGCGGTCCAATCGCTTCATGACACCCCCGTTTCCATGCATATCACAGTCATTCCCGCCTATTCCTGTTGATTCATGGTGATTTCGATGCATTTCACGGTCCCGCGTCTTCACTTCACGAACACTTCTGTGCATTTCGCGGTCCGATCGCTTCATGGCACCCCCATTTCCATGCATATCACGGTCATTCCCGCCTATTCCGTGTTGATTCACAGTGATTTCGACGCATTTTGCGGTCCCGCTTCTTCACTTCACGAACAGTTTCGTGCATTTCGTAGTCCGATCGCTTCACTTCACCCCCATTTCCATGCATATCATGGTCATTCTCGCCTATTCTATGTTGATTCACGATGATTTCGACGCACTTCACGGTCCCGCGTCTTCACTTCACGGTCACTTCCGCGTATTTCGCGGTCCGATCTCTTCATGGCACCCCCATTTCCATGCATATCACGGTTATTCCCGCCTATTCCGTGTTGATTCACGGTGATTTCGACGCATTTTGCGGTCCCGCGTCTTCACTTCACGAACAGTTCTGCGCATTTCGAGGTCCGATCGCTTCACTTCACCCCCATTTCCATGCATATCATGGTCATTCCCGCCTATTCCGTGTTGATTCATGGTGATTTTGACGCATTTTACGGTCCCGCGTCTTCACTTCACGGTCACTTCCGCGCATTTCGCGGTCCAATCGCTTCACTTCACCCCCATTTCCATGCATATCACGGTCATTCATGCCTATTCCGTGTTGATTCACGGTGATTTTGACACATTTCGCGGTCCCGCGTCTTCACTTCCGCGCATTTCGCGGTCCAATCGCTTCACTTCACCCCCATTTCCATGCTGTGCATCACCCAATGAAGAAAAAAAATCCGCAGGAATGGGATGTCATGGGGCTCACGGGGCTTGTCGTACATCATGGATGACAAATTCGGATGACACCTGGAAATGAATTAATCGTGCCATCCAATCGGCACTTGTATATTCCAAATCACCCTAGCCTTTAAATAAATCTTTGTGCTTTTTAATCAAATGGCCCTGCCAATTAGGACAGTGAATTGGGGCATTTCGGTTGTCTGATTTCATCTAAATTTATAAATTGAATAGTGAAGACATGTCCCTCCAGTAGGGCGGCCAGATCTGACCCTTGATCCAAAAACGGTGACCGTAAATGGGTCCCATACGGCCATTTGGATGAATCAGCGGAACCTAGGGCCAACTCACCTAAAACTAGGGTATAAAACCCTTTAACCTCTCTCGCTCTCCCACTCACTCTTACAAAAATTCCAGAAAAAATGAGAGAGCGATAAATGAGAGATTAGATAAAGTGTAGGAAGGAGTGTTTGTGGGTGCATTGTCGGAAATGGAGACCCTATCACCGTAGAAGCTACCTCTGATCCAAGGTAAGAATCCAAACTCCCCAACTGAGAAAAGAAAGCACTTCAATGGATTTTCAAAAGTTGGGATAACTTGCTTGCTAAGATAATATGCTGGACTTGTACTTGGATATTTACTTGATTAGTGAAGGGGCTGTTTCGTTACGATTTGCTCTTCAAAAGTTGTTGTCGAAATGTTTTATTAAAATGATTTATCTCTGAGAGACCATTACAAATAATGTATTGTAGTCCATATATTCGATGAAATGCCTGAGACATTGCATGTCATTTCAATAGCTGAATTGGATATTGTAACGTACAGGCTTCTGAAAATATAAAATAGTTTCTTATCTTAGGACACTAATGATTGTTAGAAAACTATGTCTCATTCTGTTAGTTTTGGGCGAGACATCGAAGAATTTGAAGGTCGGAGCCAACATACACGTGCGAATGAGTTAGTTTTGGGCCAAACTCGATAATCCTGGCCCATTCAGGGATAGAGAGTTAGCGACGAACGAGATTTTACTGAAATTAGTGTAATAGGAGGGAAATGGAATTTTGGTCTCTAATGAGGAATAATCTCATGGAACGGATGAGCCCATTGTATAGATCAGCTTCTGCTACCCCAAAATCATATATGGCATGTCTCAGGGGTCCATTATTATATCCTTCTTCGAGCCCTTCGATCAATAGAGATTATTTACCAAATGATGATGGACAGTCATTCTCAATTGACCCATAAAACAACACACCCTCGATTTCATCACCATCTCCTCCTCCTTCTTCATTTAAATCGAGCTTCTCGATTAGCGAATGGTGGCCCACCTCCTCCACTTGAAACCCTTCCCAAGGCAACGAGATTCTGGTTGGCACTCACACGGTCATTTCCATGCATATCACGGTCATTCTCGACTTTTCCGTGTTGATTCACGGTCATTTCGGCGCATTTCACGGTCATGCCCCTTCACGGTCATCCCAAACAATTTCGTGTTGATTCACGGTCATTTCGAGGCATTTCATGGTCAATTCATTTCACGGTCCAACTTAGGAATAAGGGCTAAGGAGGTACTTCCCATTTTAGACGACAAACAATTAGCCTCAAAGAAGTTAACCATAAAGCTCGCAAGATTTATCCCATAGAAACTATGGCTCTCTAAATCTGAGTCAATTTTGAATCCAAAAATCAAAAATTAGATTTGGGTTTTGAATTTCTGCAGTTGAGGCCCTAGGAATTTAAAAACCCAAAATGAAAGTTACCGTTTTCATAGGTACCAGCACAATATATTCATAAGTGCTGAACAGGCCCTTAGAGGGCAGTTAAAATGTATTTATTTCCCATCCAATATATTCATAAGACCACAAAGACCTGGATGAAAGTGAAAAACAAATTTTTAATAATGATCTAAAACTTCGGTGACCCCTTCACTTGGGATAAAGTTAGGATGATGATGATCATCATCATCCATTTAGTCTTAGTGAACAGATTGTATGTCCCACATACGTGCAAGATTTCAATTTGAGCTTGACTTGGCCAGAGTTCAACTTGTTTCGGCTCAAAGCTCAGCCTAAACTTAACGTGGTTCGGCTCAGCTCAAGTTATATGTGTGTGTGTGTGTGTGTGTGTGTGTGTGTGTCTGAAAAGTAAACAGAAAATGTTCAGCTTGAAAGCTTGAGCTCAAACTCGGCATGAAAGGGAAATCACCGTGAAATGACTGTGAAGTGAAGGGAAATGATACTTGTTGAAGTGTGCAACATTCGTAGTAAGACAAATAAATCTTCTTAAAAAAAGGTGAAAGAACGTGACAAGAGTGCAGGATCTCATCCATGCTCCGGTCGAGTCCTTTCAAGCGCATCTTATCAAGGTGAATGTGGCCAACAAGGCCTGTAGCCGCTTCTGAACTTTCAGGTATTTGTCAATGCCTTTGGTATTCAATGGGGAAGTCAAAAGCAACATCCTTTAAAGTGATTTTTCAAAGGATTCTGAACTAAATATACTGCATTCTCCTTGCAATGCATTTTCTCGCAGAAGCACTCATTCAAATATAAAATAACTCTACGATCAATAATATCATTCTTGAAGTTAACTTTGCACAAAAGTATTTCCTTCATCGATTCCCATGAAGAGTTGTTGCTCTAAAAAGAATCAAGAACTGCTTTATATGCAGGATTTGATACTGCAGTAGCAGCCAATACACCCACCTATCCATACTCAAATTGAATTATAGAATTGCTGCAGAGGTTTCTCACTGTGCCATCATAACGAATAACGACATCTCTAAGTGTGAAACATTTTAGAATACGAGTCACGATGGGCAATTTAATAGTTTTCAGGTAGCTTTCCACTTGCAACTCTACAAGTTCATTGTAAGTTGATCTCAAGTGAAGCAGCAAAGGTAATATGTCCTGAAACTTCTTCTTTATATCTTTAATAACAGCCTCGGGAATGTCAAAATCATTTATATCAACCTATAAATGATGTCACTTCTAAGGGCAATTTCTAATGACTAGAACTTTGTAAAACCATATTTTTGCCAAGTTCCCAACATTTCTCCATCCTCCTATCCACAATCCTAGAATTATCACAAAATTATCAAACAGTTGAAAACCAAAATTATCACCATTCATTCATTGATTCACCATGGAATAATCAAAATTACTACCCCAAGTTTGAGTAGTATAATCATCATCCAAAAAAAAAGAACAAGAAGCCCTTTACGGGCATACAACATCCAAAAATTTACAAGTACCAAAATTTTGTAGTTAAACATCAGGCTAAGTCCCAGGACCGGCCCCATGTGGCACGTTGTCATCTCGTCTGCATGTGATCATCGACGTCAGGTCATGTAGCATCTTCTCCACTCGCTCGACGGCTTCTTTTGTCGCAACTACGACCTTCTCGATCTACGACAATCGTTGATCGTGCTGGCGAAGTTGTTCATCTTGCTAGTGAAGACGGTATATAATCGATGTGCGACGGTCTCGGTGGCCAGCATGACGATGAGTATGTGGGACTGGTGAAAACGTTAGGTCACTGTGTTGGGGCCGCTCATCTCCAGTGGCTGCTGCCTCGGTGTCTATCGCATTAGTCTCAGCTCCTTCAGCCTCAGTTTCGGCCATATTATCAACTGGAGCAGACGAGGAACCTGGTGTGTCAAACAATTTCATTTTTTTTTATGTTTATTATCGTAAATTTGCTCGGCTGTCGGGGACGGTCAGTGGTGGGAAGCAATCCCACATGTCGAGACAATAGACAAATAAGATGAGGGAATGAAAGGTACATATCTCTAGAGGCTTGGATTGCCACGACCAGCTGATGCAACATGAGAGTAGGCAGACACAGTTTCACTTTTTTGCTGACGGCATAGAGAATCCCCAACATGAATGGGGTAAGATCAGACCTATTGGTGCTCCTGGGATAGACGTTTGTGCAAAAAATTGCATGAAGAATGTGGAATTGTGCAGACATGTGCTTTGCTTGCAGAGAGTTACCCCTGTACCAAGGAATGTCTTCGCCATTGCATACATGTCTTATAATTTTTTCACGAACTTCAAGTTTGCTGAACTTGTAGTTTGCAAAGCCTTGAGATTTACACGGAATTCCAATTAACTGACTGATAATGGGAGGAGTGATGTGAGTTGTGGTTTGGCCAATGGTGACATCTATGGCTGGGGGGTTAGATACGAGGGAATGACAGTAAGCTAAAAACCTGTATACTTGTTCATTCCGTGTCACTCCACCAAAGTCAAGCATATGAGACCAGTCAATGGCCTCGAGCATTGGTACAATCCCATATGGAGCTAGACAAGAGTTATCAACTTGTCTTTCATAGTCCATCTTCCTTCCCCTAAACTTTTGATATTGATCCTCAGGAGGCGATGGTATATTAGGGATTAGAAGTTCGGGTGGCGGAATGTTTGTAGGTGGTGGAGAGACATTTTGGGTTTTTGGCTAAGCATTTTTTCTGTGGGCAATTTTTTTAGCACGTTTTGGCCTAGGATTGGATGATTCTCCCTGATGAATCGATTTACTCCGCTCTTTTCCCATGTAGATGAAAACTTGAAGAGAATATCCTGATAAAAGAAAGGGAAATCAAGGAGATTGAAGAAGTGGATGGCAAATAGGGATGAACAACAGAAGGAAAATGGGCGGAAAATCTAGGGTTTTGAATGATGTGAAGTACCAACCTTAAAAAGCTCTGGAAAATGGCCGTCCTTCACCGCCACCGACTTCTTGGAAAGGCTGCGCCGCAGAGGAAGAAGAAAAGGGAAGGAATGAAATGGAATGGAGGGGCCGCAGTTCAAATACATCCGACAATTCGATATATCGAACGTCAATCGATATATCGAACACAGCCAATGGTCGGACATAGGGAATTTCTCTTTTCAAATCATCTATTCTCCTTCGATATATCAAAGTCGTGTCGATATATCGATAATTGCATTTAAAAGAGGACTTCGTCACTGGACAGTTTCAGAGCATTTTCGATATATTGACAATTAGTCGATATATCGACACATTCTCTCCTTCGATATATCAAAGTAGTGTCGATATATCGATAATTGCATTTAAAAGAGGACTTCGTCACTGGACAGTTTCAGAGAATTTTCGATATATCGACCATTAGTCGATATATCGACACCTTCCCTCCTTCGATACATCGAAGTAGTGTCGATATATCGATAATTCCTTTTAAAAGAGGATTTCATCGCTGGACAGTTTCAGACCATTTTCGATATATCAACAATTAATCGATATATCGAAGGGTTCGCATGGTGACTTATTTCGATAACATCGATTAGTGTTCGATCCTATCGACAACTTGATCCCGATGTCATCGATTAGTGTTCGATAACATCGATGTTGTAACCCTTCGATATATCGTATGACATTCGATATATCGATAATTCCTTTTAAAAGAGGATTTCATCGCCGGATAGTTTCAGACCATTTTCGATATATCGACAATTAGTTGATATATCGATACTTAGATATATCGATATCATGTCGATATATCGATAATTGCATTTAAAAGAGGACTTCATCACTGGACAATTTCAGACCATTTTCGATATATCGACAATTAGTCGATATATCGAAACATTCTCTCCTTCGATATATCGAAGTAGTGTCGATATATCGATAATTCCTTTTAAAAGAGGAGTTCGTCACTGGACAGTTTCAGAGCATTTTTGATATATCGACAATTAGTTGATATATCGACAGCTTCCCTCCTTCGATACATCGAAGTAGTGTCTATATATTGATAATTCCTTTTAAAAGAGGATTTCGTCGCTGGACAGTTTCAGACCATTTTCGATATATCGACAATTAGTCGATATATCGAAGGGTTCGTATGGTGACTTATTTAGATAACATCGATTAGTGTTCGATCCTATCGACAACTTGATCCCGATGTCATCGATTAGTGTTCGATAACATCGATGTTGTACCCTTCGATATATCATATGACATTCGATATATCGATAATTCCTTTTAAAAGAGGACTTCATCACTGGACAGTTTCAGAGCATTTTCGATATATCGACAATTAGTCGATATATCGACACCTACTCTCCTTCGATATATTGAAGTCGTGTCGATATATCGACAATTGCATTTGAAAGAGGAGTTCGTCGCTGGACAGTTTCAGACCATTTTCGATATATCGATAATTAGTCGATATATCGACCCATACTCTCCTTCGATATATCGAAGTCGTGTCGATATATCGATAATTCCTTTTAAAAGCGGATTTCGTCATTGGACAGTTTCAGACCAGTTTCGATATATCGACAATTAGTTGATATATCGATACGTACTCTATTTCGATATATCGAAGTCAGATCAATATGTTTTCCTTTCGCTACGGATTATAACCGTAGCTATATCCGTATTCTATGAACTTTTTTGTTATTTGAATTTTTATTGTTTTTTTTTTTTACATGGAGAAAAGTCATTTCGAAAATCAAACAAAAAGCTTGTTAATTAATATCATATTCAATTCACAATACAATGAAAAATTTACTGTAATTATCAAGGTGGTTTGTTCGGTTTTAATTCTCCAACTTGCAATTTCTGACAGATCACAAGCAGCTCCTATCATTTCCGGAGTGAGTAGCTAATCTTGCCCGCACAATGGATATAGGAATTCACATCAGTTTGAATATCAAGCAGCCTTTGATCATTCCTAAATCTAAAATTTGTCGAACATTTTGAGGTTTATTTGGGATGGTGGACTGCAACGATGGAGTGGCACAACAGAAATATGTATTCTTGTAATCTGAGTCACTCGAACATTCCAAAAGCAATGGGCTTTTAATATTTTGATAGACACTTCTTCAAAAACAGCTTTTTCTTTTATACAACCAATTGGGAGTTTCTCTGAATCTGTAGGAAATATGTGGACAATATTATGGTCCAATCCTGTCAATAAAAAATGCGAAGGTTAAATACATGTCCTTCCAAGAAAAATGTTATGGTCCACTCTGTAAGAAGGTTGAATGCATGACTCACCTAAGAAGGATCAAACGCGTAGCTCACCTAAGAAGGAATAAACGTGTAGCTCACATGGAGTAAACATTCAAATTTTTTATTCGGATAAATTACATTAGAGGTCTCAAGTTCAACTGGTTGGACTATCAGTTATGGTACATCCAACAGATAACATCCAACCTTTCAAGTTTGTGTGGTACAAAACCGCCTTTTTGAGTAAGAAAAGGAGTACATGATGCAGGAGCATGTGTAACTGGATTGACTTGCCTGCTGGGGTATCCGTGCAAAGATGGATCCAAAACTGATTAGGCAGCAGGAAATGGTGACCCTAATGGTGATGGAAGGATATCATCTCTTGGTGTAGTAAGGTTTGCAGTTTGAGGTGGAGGTTTACATGTCATTAAAGGGATATGAGTCTGAGAATGAACATAAACAATTGGAGGTAAAACATGTTGTTGACCAATTGAAGGTGGAACAGGCGGGCATAACACTAGCTTTCTATCAGAAGGTGGGTCAGGTGGACAAGGTCGTAAAGGTTAAGCAGAAGGATTATTCAGTGTTGGGAAATGCTGATGACCAGATACATCTGATGAGGGATGAAATGATAGTGGGCAAGATGTTGGTGAACTGTTAAACCTAATTGGTAGTGCAGCTCTATAACCAGAATCCTCTGCGCCAACAGGTGTTGGGAAATGCTGATAAGCACCTACAACTGATGAGGGATAAGATGGTCTGAAAGGCATTGATGAATTGTTAAAACTAATTGGTGCTATATCTCTATAACTAGAAGCTTGTGAGCCAGTAGGTGGAGGTAAAACCTGTTGTGGAACCATTGGCGGTAGAACGGGATGGTGTAACATTGGTTGGCTGGCAAAAGATGGGACATGTGAGGAGGGTAAAGATTGAACAGTAGAAGGACAAATAGGTGTTGCTGAACTTTGATTTGCACCTCTCTCTGATGAGGGATAGGACGATAATGGGGAAGCCATTGGTGGACTGTTAAATCTAGCTGGTGCTGCACCCTTTGAACCAGCAACAGGGTATTTTACTTTGCAAAAATTTGTTAAGCACTTTACACAAAATTTGCTTGGATAGTCTTCAAATTGCAAGAATGCTATCTTCAAGCTAGAGTCGCTTCAAACTTAGCTGCATTATGAGGGAAACAGAACCAAATCTGGCCACATTTTGCACAAATCAAAATCGCCTACCCCAAAGTGACAGAGAGAATAAAACTCCAAGGAAATTCAAATTCACCTGCCCATCAGAGAACCTTTCAGGAAGAGAAGACAAAGACCCTGAGCTTACTTTAAAAAATGCATCTGCTATTGAGGGAAAAAAATGCCTAAGAACCCAACAATGTAAATTCTACCAATAGAAAACCAAAATCTCGGCGAATTCAAAACAACATAAAATAGTACTTATCATTCTAGCTCTTCTTTGCTTCAAATATACCCCAGAAACACAATCTTATGCTATCATTTCAATTAAAACTTGAGTTTTCTTTTTTCCTTCACAATTACCGGTAAAAAATAGGCCTGTACACATGTCGCCTTACCAAAGCTCACAATTTATGCATATGAAAAGAAAAGCAAAACTAGGACCAAGTATAGTTCCAAAATGATCCTGGTGGAACTCCCTACCTTTAGAAACCCTATGGTGCCAAAAAAATCAGCCAGCATACTCTCAGCAGTTCCAAGAGGTAAGTTATGGACGTACACAGAACCATTTAAAGGGTCTCCTTTTTCCATATAACTTGCCATCTTAATGCTCTGCTCTTATGAAGTTATAGGGAACATAACATGCACCCAGTGATGGACATTCAGAAAGACATTACTTGAAAAAGAAAAACTAAAAACTGATGTGATGTGAAGGGGCATGACCGTGAAATAAGCGATTGGACCGTGATATGCGAAGAAACGACCGTGAAGTAACGGGGCATGACCGTGAAATGCGCTGACTCTCCTATGATATGCGAAGAAATGACCGTGAAGAAAAGATATCATTTACTGCAGAATGTTGTCTTCACCATTCATAATGAAATCAATATTACGAATACATCATTTCCTTCAAATTTATGACAAAATATATACAACACATCATTTACATAATTTCACCATGAATGTTTTACAGTACATCATTTACAATAGTTTACAACATTTCACAAAATTTTCCGATACCTCTCATGCCTAAGACAAATAGATCATATTTTGAGGTCACTAAGGCAATCATAGGCTATTGACTCCCTAAAGCTGGAAGTGAATGGCTGCTAGTCTCTCCTTGTCAAAATGTGATCACTGCACAAAATGTCGATATATTTCATGACAAAAATGCCACAGTCATATCCGTTCGTTTGCTTTGGTATAGAGGTATCTTCTCTGACCGTCCAAGCATTTCCTTCCAGCGCAGCCCTATCTCCAATGGCGTAAAATAATATAGGCAAGGCCTCCTTCATCAGATCAATATGTTGCCTGTATCGATTGAGTGCCCTCGAGTATAAACTGTTAAGTATAATGATTTCTCAGTCTCGAGGTTGGATGACCATCAGGTACCAATGACTGTTGGCGTGATTGACTGGTACATATGCCTGTCCATGTTTGCAAGATAAGATATCAATATCCAGAAATTATAGATTTGGGTATACCTAACATTGATAACTTGTAACGACACCATTACCTCTTCATGTTGCTACATGGCCTTCTGCCCTCATGCGAGTTGACAATGCTGATCGGAGAGAGTTTTCTAGCCCTTCAAATAATAAACGCGAATCATCACTGCCAACATCCCGATATATTCGCAATGTCGACATTTGCATGCTGATACATGGTTATTACAAACAACATAGTAAATTAGAACATATATCATATAATGAAATAGCATATTAACCATGATCCAAATCATATCGTTACCAGAAAATATGTGGGACAGAACATGCAGTCATTTGTATATAATAGAGGAAATGATCGGTGCCTTCTCGTCAAGAAATCGATGTACTTGTCAATAGCCTAATCAATAAAGACAGAAAATTAACCTATACTCTTTTATATACAAATTCTGAAAAAAAACCATGTATGTATGTGTGTGATTTTCTTACCACGCTGTCAACCCAAGCATTCTTCTCCCAAATGGTCTTGAACCATCGAAATTCAGGTGATTCTTTGTTTGCGTTGGCCTAACTTTCCAATTCATGGAGTTTGTCTTGCGATATTACCCTAAGTGGATCAGTCATGGCCTGAAGGGGTATCGGAGAACTCGAAAATTCTTTTTGTTTCTCCTTGTCGGCGGCGTTGCTTGGAGTGGTTTGCACGACAGAGATGAAAATGAATGGAGAATGCTTGTAAACAGACAGCTTCAGCACCCTCTTAGGTCTCCTCGTATATACTGGAATGGATTTCAGTGATTTCTCACATATATCAACGCCCAACGCATCCTCGTCCTCCTTCTCAGACTCTTTCTTCTGATTCTCACAGTCCTCCTTCCAGAACTGAATCTTCTCTATACGAAATGCCTCCATCCGCTTCTTCAACTCCGCTTTACCCTCCTCCAACTCTTCCCTCTCCTTCTTCAATTCTTCCTTCTCCCTCAGCAGCATTTCCCTCTCCTTCTTCAAAACCTCCCTCTCATTCAACTCCTCCTCTAACCTCAAAGCTTCTTTCAATTTCAGCATTAGTTCAACCTCATTGAGTACTACTTCTCTCTCCCTCTCAATCGATTCTTTTCTCTCTTTTAGTGTGCGTTCGAGATGCTTCAACTCTTCCCTCTCTCTCTCCAACTGAAGCCTCTGCGCCTCCAGCTCCTCCCTATCTTCCATCGACTCCCCAGTAAGTTGCAACCCCGCTCCCTCTCCCTCTCCATCACCAGTACTGTCTTCCTCTCCCCCTTCTTCTCCCTCTCCACCCTCTTCCCCCTCTCCCTGTCCCGATTTCTCCTCCATATCTTCATCATCTTCATCTTTAGTGCTCTACAAAATGAAGCAATGTATGCATCAGTTACATAACATGTCAAATTAAATATAAAATATCAACATAAAGAAAGACATTTCTGACATCTTACGTCAAATATATCACGGGCCAAACGAACGGACTCCGTCTCCAACTCCTCTATGGTAGGCTCTAAGTTAACAATGATCTCAACCTGCAAGAGAACATCTTCATTTTCATGCTACAGAAACACACACGCACACACACACACAAATATATATAGTTAAATGAATGACCACTTAGCTTCATAGAAATTGACTTACATCTTTACTCTCTATAATTTCATGAATCTTCTTATACCTCGGAACCTTCCATCCCCGATATTATATGAATCATGGAAATTGGAAGGGAACGTATGAAATTATACATTGTTGGAGAGCTGGTACTCTCTCAACGGCCCATATCTGTTACAATGAAATAATAAGATGATATTAAATAAATATAGTTTGCTATAAACTATGAATTAAAATAGACAAGGAAAGAATCCTTACCTGCAGGGGAAATATGCAACCAGTGACATTGTAATGAGGCCCTTGGGATGCCATGAAGGCACTCTCGATCCCTTCTGTCATCATTTTGAAGGCCAAACTACCCCAGGGGTAGATATTAAAGTCTTCCAATGAGTCGACAAGGTCAATAAACTCTTTACAGCATTTAATATTCGTGTCGGTACCCCTAACAAACCACTCTACACATAATATTAGGGCTAACTTCACGACATCTTCGTGCTTATTTCTATCAACTATCCTATTGAACACCTCCTGTACATGTTTCTTTAGGATAAGATATTCAGGGAAGTATTTGTCTCTTAATGACTTCTTCAAACGATGGATATTGGGTATATAGAGGTCATCATGCTTCAGCCCTGTTATTAGGGTGAAGTCCATCTCGGTAAGTTTTATATGGTTCCCCTGTATTGTGTATACAAGGTTGCCTATATATCTATTAATAAGTGCGTGAAAAATGGCTCCTATAAACCTAAATGATGGAATTTCTAAAAAAAATGAGAATGGGGATCGCCTAAACATATTTAATCTAGTGTTATCCTTCTCCAACCCACTCTTCACATTATCAAACCACCATGTCAATGAACATCTGCATGAGATGGTAGGGGTCGACTCGCCGAATCCCTTATGCAAGGGTTTGTCATCTACAATGATGAATTGGAAATTAAATCAATGATAACATTCAGTATTTAACAACACATAATATGAAAGTTGACTTATTGTTGTGAAAATTCATAAAGTATGGTGTGCAAGTACAAGACTTATTAGTGAATTTTCACAAGTTTTGGGCCGCTTTCACTCATTTATCAGTATATTTCATATAGTTCTTGGTAAATTTATATCAAGGTTGGCAGTAAAAAAAAAGTCAATATCAAGCAGTCATCGGCCATTTTGAAGAATTCCATGTCAAATGGTCATCTCATAGGTTACATTCAACAACTTCACGACCAATTTCACTAAGATATGGGTCAATTTTCAGAGTTATATGTTGCATTTGGCCATGAACATCGTGAATTTGACCATGCGTGGATTTGTCTAAGGACTGTAATTGACCGTTAAGTGAAGGGGGTTGACCGTGAAATGCATGGAATTGTCCGTGAGGTGAAGGAAATTATCAGTGAAATGAGTGGAATTGAACGTGGCGTGAAGGGTATTGTCCACAAAAAGTGTGGAATTGACCGTGATGTGAAGGGGAATGACTGGGTATGACAGAACATCTACATGGGAATGATCATGGTTTGAAGCGAATCGACCGCAAAATGCATGCAAATGACCGTGAAGTGAATCGAATTGACAGTGAAATGCCTGGAAATGACCGTGAATCAACACGGGATTGTTTGGGATGACCGCGAAATGCATGGGAATGATCATGGTTTGAAGCGAATCGACCACGAAATGCATGCAAATGACTATGAAGTGAATCTAATTGACCGTGAAATGCCTGGAAATGACCGTGAATCAACACGGGATTGTTTGGGATGACCGCAAAATGCATGGGAATGATCATGGTTTGAAGCGAATCAACTGCGAAATGCATGCAAATGACCGTGAAGTAAATCAAATTGACTGTGAAATGCCTGGAAATGACTGTGAATCAACACGAAATTGTTTGGGATGACCGCGAAATGCATGGGAATGATCATAGTTTGAAGCGAATCGACCGCGAAATGCATGCAAATGACCGCGAAGTGAATCGAATTGACCGTGAAATGCCTGGAAATGATAGTGAATCAACACGGAATTGTTTGGGATGACCGCGAAATGCATGGGAATGATCATGGTTTGAACGAATCGACCGCGAAATGCATGGGAATGATCATGGTTTGAACGAATCGACCGCGAAATGCATGCAAATGACCGCGAAGTGAATCGAAATGACCGTGAAATGCATCGAAATGACTGTGAATCAACACGGAATTGTTTGGGATGACCGTGAGATGCATGTGAATGATCATGGTTTGAAGCGAATCGACCGTGAAATGCATGCAAATGACCGTGAAGTGAATCGAATTGGCCATGAAATGCCTCGAAATGACCATGAATCAACACGGGATTGTTTGGGATGACTGCGAAATGCATGGGAATGATCATGGTTTGAAGCGACTCGACCACGAAATGCATGCAAATACCGTGAAGTGAATCGAATTGACCATGAAATACCTGGAAATGACCGTGAATCAACACGGAATTATTTGGGATGACCGTGAAATGCATGGGAATGATCATCGTTTGAAGCGAGTCGACCGCGAAATGCATGCAAATGACCGTGAAGTGAATCGACTTGACCGTGAAATGCCTGGAAATGACCGTGAATCAACACGGAATTGTTTGGGATGACCACGAAATGCATGGGAATGATCATGGTTTGAAGCGAATTGACCACAAAATGCATGCAAAGGACCGTGAAGTGAATCGAATTGACTGTGAAATGCCTCGAAATGACCGTGAATCAACATGGGATTGTTTGGGATGACCGCGAAATGCATGGGAATGATCATGGTTTAAAGCGAGTCGACCGCGAAATGCATGCAAATGACCGTGAAGTGAATTGAATTGACCGTGAAATGCCTGGAAATGACCGTGAATCAACACAGAATTGTTTGGGATGACCACGAAATGCATGGGAATGATCATGGTTTGAAGCGAGTCGACCGCGAAATGCATGCAAATGACAATTAATTAACACGGAATTGTTTGGGATGACCGCGAAATGCATGGGAATGATCATGGTTTGAAGCGAGTCGACCACAAAATGCATGCAGATGACCGTGAAGTGAATCGAATTGACCGTGAAATGCCTTGAAATGACCGTGAATCAACACGGAATTGTTTGGGATGACCGTGAGATGCATGGGAATGATCATGGTTTGAAGCGAATCGACCGCGAAGTGATGCAAATGACTCTGAAGTGAATCGAATTGACCGTGAAATGCCTGGATATGACCGTGAATCAACACGGAATTGTTTGGGATGACTGTGAAATGCATGGGAATGATCATGGTTTGAAGCAAATCGACCGAGAAATGCATGCAAATGACCGTGAAGTGAATTGAAATGACCGTGAAATGCCTCGAAATGACCGTGAATCAACACGAAATTGTTTCGGATGACCGTGAGATGCATGGGACTAATCATGGTTCGAAGCGAATCGACCGCGAAATGCATGCAAATGACCATGAAGTGAATCAAATTGGCCGTGAAATGCCTCGAAATGACCGTGAATCAACACAGAATTGTTTGGGATGACCGCGAAATGCATGGGAATGATCATGGTTTGAAGTGAATCGACTGCGAAATGCATGCAAATGACCGTGAAGTAAATCGAATTGACTGTGAAATGCCTGGAAATGACCGTGAATCAACACGGAATTGTTTGGGATGACCGCGAAATGCATGGGAATGATCATGGTTTGAAGCGAATCGACCGTGAAATGCATGCCAATGACCGTGAAGTGAATCGAATTGACCATGAAATGCTTGGAAATGACCGTGAATCAACACAGAATTGTTTGGGATGACCGTGAAATGCATGGGAATGATCATGGTTTGAAGCGAGTCGACCGCGAAATGCATGCAAATGACCGTGAAGTGAATCAAATTGACTGTGAAATGCCTGAAAATGACCATGAATCAACACGGAATTGTTTGGGATGACCGCGAAATGCATGGGAATGATCATAGTTTGAACCAAATCGACTGCGAAATGCATGCAAATGACCGTGAAGTGAATCGAATTGACCGTGAAATGCCTCGAAATGACCATGAATCAACACAGAATTGTTTGGGATGACCGTGAAATGCATGGGAATGATTATGGTTTGAAGCGAATCGACCGAGAAATGCATGCAAATGACCGTGAAGTGAATCGAATTGACCGTGAAATGCCTCGAAATGATCGTGAATCAACACGGAATTGTTTGGGATGACCGTGAGATGTATGGGAATGATCATGGTTTGAAGCGAATCGACTGCGAAATGCATGCAAATGACCATGAAGTGAATCGAATTGACCGTGAAATGCCTCGAAATGACCTTGAATCAACATGGAATTGTTTGGGATGACCGCGAAATGCATGGGAATGATCATGGTTTGAAACGAATCGACTGCGAAATGCATGCAAATGACCGTGAAGTGAATCGAATTGACTATGAAATGCCTCGAAATGACCGTGAATCAACACAGAATTGTTTGGGATGACCGTGAAATGCATGAGAATGATCATGGTTTGAAGCGAATCGACCGCAAAATGCATGCAAATGACCGTGAATTGAAGGGAATTGACCATGAAATGCCTCGAAATGACCGTGAAATGCGTGGGAATGATCATGAATTGGAGTGAATTGATTGGGTCATGCATGCAAATGACCGTGAAGTGAAGGGAATTGGCCATGAAATGCAAGCAAATGACCGTGAATCAGCACGAAATCGCCGGGAATCACCGTGAACTGAAGCGCATTGACCGTGAAATGCATGCAAATGACCGTGAGGTGAGGTGAATTGACAGTGAAATACATGGAAATGACCGTGAAGTGAAGCGAATTAACGGTGAAAGGCATGAAATTGACCGTGAAATGAAGATAATTGACCATAAATGAACATGAAAAGATTGGAAACGACCGTGAGGTGAAGGGAATAAACTGTGAAATGACGTGGAATGGCTGGAATTAATTCAGTTCACGGTCAATTTAACTAAGTTCACAGTCATTTTAGCCCAATTCACAATCATTTTACCTCAGTTCATGGTCATTTTAGCTCACTTCATAATCATTTTACCTTGCTTCACAGTCATTTTAGCTCATGAATCAATAACTCATTGGGTCCTCGGTCCGTTAACTCAGTCAGTGCTCAGTCACTTTCATGCTCTTCATTTAGTTTCACATCTAATTTCATTGTTTGTTTAAACAACTCTCAATGTGGGCCATTTGAGTCCTGATTTCAGTCATTTATCAGGACATGCCATACCATTAAGCATTTTTTAAAAATGAAATTGGATTGGGGACCGTGCACATATATAGTATAATATGCAGTGGGGTCCACCCAAACAAAGCTTAATATTTTAAAAAATTGAAAATGGATTGTGGACGGTGCGCATATATAGTAAAATATACAGTGGGGTTGAAAAAACGAAAGCAGGGATTTCAATATACCTGCCATTCGAGGCTTCTTAGCTGGGGGGACCATATTTCGTCGTATCTTGGGCTCAAAAAAGTCGAAAAGGACGTCTGTGAGGTGTGTATTCTCAACCAGATAAAGGGGAAAGAAGAACGCGGTAAAAGAAGGGTTTTACTGCTTCAGTGGACAGTCACGGGGGGAGAAGTGATCAGAAATGGGTAATCTACGGGTAGGATGAATGATCAGGGAGAGAAAAACGGAAAAAAGATAGGGTTTCTTCGGTGGAGACGCAGCTAGCAGTGGCAGTAAAACCCGTCGTTTATACTAGGGGCATTTTCGACTTTTGGAAAGGCGTCCGTACAGCTGGGGCGTATTCTCGCAAGGAAAAATGAGGTGGGCTTATTCTCGCAAATGGGCCATAAATGGTTCGTATACTCGCAAATTTCTCGATCTAAATCTCAGTTGGACCATACCATAGGAAACAGTGGTGTGGTTCACTCAAGATTTTTTATTTGCTTCATTTGTTATAACATGGCCTAAAATGAGCTGGTAAAATAGAGGATGACATGCCATTCATACTTCAAGGTGGGCCCGACAGTCACCGTGTTGGGTGAGGTTGTTCGACGTAATCCACTCCTAAAAGATCACATGCTATCAGCGAGGGCTGTGGGATGCGATCCTAACCGTTCGGCAACTTCTATTTCGTATGCATTGGATTCTAAATCACAAAGCCAGGTCATTCGGCATCCAGAGTTGTGTGTGGCCAACGCGGTTTGGCCAGTGACCCCAACACTGGTCAGCTAGCTAGCGTTGTGGCCCTACGTTGATGTATTTGTTTCATCCACACCGTCCAACTATTTTGCCCGATGATTTTAGGTAAGTGGTAAAAACGTGTGAGATCCAAATCTCAAGTGGACCACAACAGGGGAAATGATAAGGATTGGATGCTTACCGTTTAAAACCGTTTTAGGGCCATGGAAGTTTTAGATCACGCTGATATTTGTGTTTTCCCTCGTCTAGATTTGCATGACCTTGTCAACAGGTTAGATGGCAAATAAATATTACAGCAGCCCTAGCAAGTTTTTAATGGTGGACGTTCAATCAAATTGTTTTTATGTGGTGTGGTCCAGGGCTCATGCCTTAAAATAAGATGACAAAATGGATGGAAGTCATAAACACTTAAATCATTCAGGACCATCTTCATAGAGGAGAGTTGGTTCACTATATTGCTGAGCTCATTCATGTGCTCGGCCACAGAACCACCATCCTTGAACTTGAGATTCACAAGTTGCCTTATCAGAAAATTTTTATTACCGGCTGTCTTCCTCTCATACAGCCCTTCTAATTTCAGCCATAGGCTAGCGGCTGAGGTCTCTGTAGACACATGGTGGAACACAGATCATCCAACCATTGTCTAATAAATTCTACCACCTTTCGGTCCATCTTCTTCCAATCATTATCAAACATATCCTTGGATTTTGCTGATATGCCTAAAATTGGAGAATATAGGTCCTTGAAATAAAGCAAGTCCTCCATCTTAGCCTTCCATATGGTCCAGTTAGAACCATTGAGGCTGATCATCCTTGATGAGCCACCTTCCATAATTCAAAACCGATCCTACCCGTTCAATGAACTTAGCTTTGATACCACTTTATTGGGGGCCTTGCACAAAACCTTAGGATCTAGCCTCTTGAAACAAACTAGAATTATGGATAATAAAGCAATGAAATAAATCAAAGCATAAATCACACACCACACAAGAGATTTTACGTGGAAAACCCTCAAAGAGGTAAAAATCATGAAACCTCATCTAAATCAACAATCCACTATGAAGTAGAACGTTACAACCTTCTTCACTCACGCAGGAGTGGATAAACAATAAGAGAAACAAAGAAAATGGAGAGATCTCACCGATTACGAGGACTTAGAAGCGCTGAGATATAGATTGCGTAGTAGATAATCTCCACGAGCATAATCTCCTTTCTATAAGCTTCCTCTCTCTCTTTTCCTATCTCTCTCACCTTTGATAGCAGTAAACACTTTAGTAAATCCCTTGTAAAGCTTTAGAAAACCCTCTTGTCATGCTTAGAAAGCCATAGGTACCTCCTATTTAAAGTTTTAGGAAACTCTTCTCCGCATCCTAGTTGCGAAAGGACTTGCGACATGAAATCCGCGCAAAATCACAGAACGAATCTGTGTAACCTTGACTAGTTATACCGAGTCCACAACCGGTCGAGCTCCACCCACGACCAGTTGAGATCCTCCTTCGACTAGTCGAGCACCCCGGAGAAAAATAGTCTATAGTCGCTAGACTTTGAGTCGTGCCACGACTGGTCGTGCACCAACCCTCGACCGGTCGAGCGATGCTCACGACCGGTCGAGCATGAGACAAAAATCCCATCAGCTTTAACAATAACTAGTTGGCTAGTGCTTGCTCACTAGCCAAATGGCTCCGTGTTCCGCAGCCTGTACAGAAACTAACCATGCATTAAAATTCTGAAGTAGGCTTACTAGAATTTAGCTGTAATTAGTAAATTAATTTTAATATACTTAATTAGTGTACATACCTAATATTTGGTATAATGATTATAGTAATGTCTATTGAAATATGGATGCAAAAACAAGATAAAATTTTAGGCCCTTAGTGGTGTTGCCCCCAATTTAGCCTGTCAATGCCACTCATGTGACTAAGAGCTTGGATTGAAACTAGGAAGTACACATGCGTATTTGATTGCATGGGCATGCCAGAGTCTACTCGACTCAAAGGTATTGACTGAGTTAGTCGGTAAGCCTGTACTGAGATGAACATATTGAAAACTGGGATAGATCCAGATTTCTCTCGATCACCGACTGATTTAGAAGTGCACACCGTACTCAAGCGATTTGAGAAAGGAGAGGGATTAACCCCTTGCAAATGAGTTCTTTTACCTTATAATAGTGAATATAGAATTAGCGGGTTTAAGGAATTTTTTTTTTTTTTTTTTAATCTCACCAATGCTTTAAAATGATATTTATCAATCAAACTAAAAGCTTGATGCATAATAGAGTAAATATTGGCATAAACACGATTAATCTTTATCAATGTATCGACCATATTACAATCGTCGTACCTCGCGCTCTAAATATTAAAGCAAAAAGAAAAGAAAGATAAATTCCTGACGTGACTATTGGAATAGGCGATTGAAGCGAGTGGTCAATAAGATATGACCAGGGGTATGAACAACTGAATATGAACTTAGATGGATATAGGGATCCAGTGTTTGCCTGTTGCGTTCTCCTCAGCAAAAGCAATTGTTCCTACATGTAGTTGACCGATTAATACCACATACTTTTTATTTGAAGAACATCACAGGGTCTTTGCTTTGGCCGAATTGTCCTGTTAGCGAATGGTCGGTCGGGAAGGAAAACCCTCGTTTTGTTGTCCCAATGCTTAGTGGTATTGTCACGTCGTGAGACGGGAAACCATGGATGACATCTAGTATGATATGAGGAAAAACTCCTCTCTTCGGGTGATGTAGCCTTGGGTTGGGACTAAAATTGTTACGGTGCAAGGTGCTTTTTCAACCTATTCTCCTTAAGGATTCTGTAACGCCCTGAATTTCGAGGGTCGAGCAACGCTGTAGTCCTGAGATCCAGCACATCACTTATGCAATATGGATAATGATGCTCAGATTTTGTCCATATTAATGAGTTAGACATGGGTGGAATTATACTAAAACAACATATCATACTCCAGATATAATTAAACTAAGCAAATAGAAGTCTGAAGCATATATATTTAAGTGTGTAAGTGTTTCACAATATCCAGAATATGAGTATGTAACCGGGCTGAATATATACATGTATTGTTTTAAAATATACAAAATGTGAAAATGTAAGGTGTCCAACTAAGCCAAAATATCTCAGTGTTCCCTGCGTGTCAACACGAGGTCTACATAGACCCGCTCGAGAGCTGAAAGTAGGAGAACTCCTCATCCATAAAGTCCTGCTCCGTTGTACAGACTTCATGATGTATGCCCCAAGGTGGGAGTGAGTGATCAACTCAGTGGTACTATAAGGCAAAGTTTAACATGTTATCAAGTCAATCAAGTAGTAATGATAAAGCAACTTAACAATCACTTCCTAACTACTCTTGTTAATGCAGAAATGGAGTGTAAGTAATGATGTATGCCCTCGCATCAAAGCTCCCTCAAAAAGTGACTCCGACAACCAATTTCATAAATGACATCACTGCCTCCGGTGCAACTTCAACGCCTTTAAAGCATGTCCTAACTAATGCAGTGCGATACATGGTCATGTTAGCCAAGTAGTTAATTAGTCTTATTTATACAACAGATTTGGGAAGTTAGGGTACCTCCCTTTATATCATTGACCCGAACCGAAGGATCCATCTAGGTTCGTCACTCCTAGTCAAACACATATGATAGGTAAGTTATAGGGTCATCACTCCCAATGAAAAACAGTCGATATGCAAATTTAAAAGTTTATACTTGCGGTCACTATGGGGAGGCTTGTCACCTCGGCGTAAGCCGACAACACGAACATAGTGTCCCATACCACCATGTCCGGCTCACGAGCCTTGGTTGCTCACTGGTCACCACGGGGAGGCTCGTCATCCTAGCATAGGCCGACAGTTCGAACACGGTGTCCCATACCACCATGCCCGACTCATGAGTCTTAGCGGATCGTGGTACCATGGTTAAAGTAAGCCTTTACATTGGAGAGAGGTACCTTAGATTCAAGCAGTAGTATCCATATATGGTAAACACACAATAGGCCAATCGGTTCGTTAGGCAAGTTCGATTGGTATGGGCACACGCTAACTTAATCGACATGGAGCGCATAAGCACTCCTCGTGGCCTAACTACTGTCGACAATCGTCGAGCGACCCGGATTCGTCAAGCTTCCTCAATGTGGCAAGACTAATTCGACCACTTGAACAAGGACTGTTACCGATTGCCTGGGATACGTTGTAGTCCCAATCTTACTCAAATGTAGCACGTAAACACATGTGATAATCACTGCAACATTTATCAAACAATTCAAGTGAATTCCTCATTTGAGCATTTCATCAAACGCATCGAACATGTTACCAAACACTTGCATTTTATCCATAAATTTCGTAGCGGCAAATATAATTACATGAAAGAAACTATACATATGAATAAGGTAATTAAGAATCCTATCTTAATACTCTTAATAAATACAAATCATCAACAATTTCTCATTCAGATAATTCATCAAACACTATGATGTAAGTGTTTTATCCTCACTGTCCATCTGTGAGATCCACCTGTCACATCATCCAGCAACGGTGGTGTAACATCCCGTATTTTACAATACTCGAGTGTTACTATGTAGAGTAATTTAATATAAATATATAAATAATGCAACTTAAATATATAAACTATGAAGTGTATGTACTTGGTAAAGATTGCAAATTTCATGCTAAAATGATATGTACATATTTAATGTATATAAATATTATGAAAATAATACTATATTAAATAAAAATAATTTCACAACATTATTAAATACAAGTATAATTTTAATTAAAACATGATATTATGCAATCTTCAATTCATTCATATGTATAATTTATAATGTGGTACTATGAATTATGTATTAATAAATATGTGATTAATAGCATGCATGTAGGAGCATGTTAATATTAGGAATTTTATTTATATACATGTATAAAGTAGTATACTAATATTAAAATTAAATTTTTATGAGACTTTAATTATAAGCAATAGGTAATAGCAACAAACTTGGTTAGCAATGCATGATGTGAGCCTTGCAAATGGTCCATTAGGTTTTTTTAAACATTGATGATCAAACAAGGGACGATCCGACCATCAGATCGGCAAAAATCGAAACAAAAGACCCTAATTTGTTAGTACAACCCACCTAAGCTTTGGATCCACCTTACCTTTAGCCAGGCATCCTAAGATGGCGCATAAAGTAGAATGGACGGCATGGATTTCTCCCCAAATAGCACGGTGGACCCCACGTAAGGTGCAAGTGCTCCTAGTGCACCCGTGCCCGCCATGCACCGGACGTGTTAATTCGGTCAGCAGCGGCTGACCCACGTTTTACTAAAAATAGAGAGATTTCTCTCTCCCTCTATTCTGCCAACCGACGGACGGATGTCTGTTGGGCACGCCCGTGGCCCACCATCACCACTTCAATGATAGATCCAAACCGTCCATCACGGTGAGACGTCGGTATCGAACGAAGCCTGGATGGTTTCACCCATTGGAATGCACGTACTGCTGCACAATCCTTGGCGCAGACAGGCCCTACAAACACATGGTTCCAAAAATGGAAATTTCTAGCTGACACGATCCGTGTGAGAAGAAGTCCTCCAATCCCAGCCCTTTATTTCAGCATATCCCAACCATTTGTCTGGGAAAATTCCCAGTCATCCGTTTGTTTAGGGTGTCCAACCAAAACCAATAGTCGATGGTGGTTCCTGCTCACTATTTTTGAAGGTGGTTTTGGGTAGATTCAATCCCCACCGTCGGCTCTCATCTGACGGCTCTAGAGAGCTAGGTCTTCTTACAAGTAGAGGAAAAAACATCTCTTCTCAGCAAACAACCCTTATCTCCTCTTCCCACAGCTGCTCGAGTAGGAAAACGGCTGTCACTTTCAAAGTCTGAACCCACCACCAAAGACCCTTCAAACCTTTGGTCCAACACATCACTAAGTTCCATTGCATTCTTTAGAACCCTTTCATGTCGTCGGAATGGAGAAAGAAGCAATAGGAAGACGTCCACCATTGCTACCCGAGGCTTCTTCCTCGTTTGGAAATGAGTCACACCACCTCGTCGCTCCGACTCGTGATGGGTCTTGGTCAGGTTGGACTCGTGTCTATCCAGAGAAGAAGAAAATGAAGATAGGAAGTGAAGGAAGATGGAAAAGAGACAGAGAAAAAGGAAGAGTGGGTGTACCGTTACCCCAGCCGACCCGAATCGGGCTGAGTTCTAGTTGGGCCTGTCCCATATAGGCTGGGCCTGGTTCGAACGATGCTGGGGTTCCAGCAGAGAAAGAAAAGGATGAGAGAGAGACAGAAACAGAGAGAGAAGGGCCACCTTTGCCATGCCGCACCTGAGATTCAAATCTCAGTGGGACGCACCCTGTTGAGACAAGTGGGCCACACCATAAATCTCTGTGGGCCCTACACATCGTAGGTGGGCCACGATTCAGATCTTAGTGGGGTCACTCTGCCCCAGCTGTGGGCTGCACCCTGCTCAATGCAGGTGGCCCGCACCTTGCACAACTGCAGTGGGCCCCACCGGGTTTAACAGCTCAGTGGGCCTCACTACAACTGCAGTGGGCCGCACTCTAGCAGCTTGAGGGCTGCCGAGTTGGGCTGAATTTAGGCCTGGGCTGAGCCAGATGACCAGCGGAAGTCCTGGGCCAAACCAGGCTTCCAGTTACAGCAAGTGGGCCGAGTTTGGGTTGGGTTTCAACCACCAAACTGGGCTGGGTTGTGGACAGATGCAGCCCCTGATTGAGCCGTGTTCTGGACCAAGAAATTTCCACCGTCTGGGCTGTAAGATGGACCGAAACTAGCCCCAACTTTGGGCCACGTTCACTTCATCTGCAATTCATGGATCTAGCCGACTAGCTCTTACAAATATGACCGGGTCTTCTTTGCCAACCAGGTATAAATTAAATAACTACATTTCTTTTTATGTGTGGCCCACTTTGATTTTAGACTTTGTTTGGTCGCCACTTAAAAGAAAATGCTATCATCTTGTTTTAGGTTAATTAAATATGGACCATTGTTTGTAGACCATAAATGAATTGAATAGAACAAGATTGTGCATTAAACGTGTTGAATTGTAGTCTGTTGTGTGAGATCTAGGCCATCGGTTGAGTAGAGCACATCGTGATTAATAGTAGATTTTGGTAATTATTGTTATCATTAGTGTTACTATAATCATTGCAATTATTAAATGTGGCTAGCCATTAGTATGTTAATTTGGATAGTATTAGTTAATATAGATATTATATATTAACATTTATCATGCTATTCCTATTTTGTCATTAGTAGGTTATTTATTATAAGAATAACGTTGTTAGTATTAATGGACAATTATTACTTATCTCTACTTGAATTTAATATTGTTATAAACTAATTATAGGAGTTAAAGTTCAAACTCTAAACCAAAGTCTAAGAATAGGTTAATGGATAAAACCCTAAACCTAAGTAAATCCAAACCCTAGGTTAAGATCTTAACCATGAATAGCAAATAAAGCTTGTATCTAACTATATAACTCTATAGTTTATGGTAGGATTTGGCTCTAAGGGAACATGCTTTCCCTGGCAATGCTAGTAGGCAATTCAAAACATAAGGTGATGATTCTTCCCCTTGAGCTTTCCATCTTATAATTAGCTTAAGTTATAGTTTTTATTTAAATTCATAATTAATATCTCCCTTTATAATCACATGTGTTAGCTGGTGGAAATCGAATTGCTGTATTACATGCTTTATGATTATCCTGTATAATTGTTCATGCTTGTGAATTTTCTTTTGTGGACTGCGTATGGAACTTAAACTGGTACATTAGTGAAAAATTCCCACATATGAATGTACACCCATACTTGGGATGTAACTTGACTAGTTGTGATCGTAATGGACCTTTGACTTGGTGATTATTGAGTGGTGGTCTAGATGGATCATTGATGTGGGCCTACCATCCAGGGTTGTTGTGTCCAATGGTTTTCAAGAATGGCCTTTTATCGCATGATTCTGATACTAGCCCTATGTGACCTACTTTGATATCGCCCTATGTGGCTTTGTTCTAGTATTTTCCCTATATGGGTTAGATGTTTTATACTGTGAAACCATGCGATGGTAAGCCCCGTATACTGTAATATGATTGGCCACTAGTCGACGGGTTTCCATTAAACATCCTAAGATGGTAGCCTCATGGGTAGGGAATGGTAGTCATGGGATACTATGCCCAAGCCGTCGGCCTACGCTGGGCCATGTGCTCCTCGTAGTGACCATGAGCTTATTTAAAATGGCTACTTGCAATTGGACTAATAACGGGTTGGCAAATCATGCATGCATAGCACATACCAGCATCTATTGCTGTCATACGTAACATACAGATTCTCCTGTCTGAATGTCTTACCTGAGGCACCAACCACCATCTGTTGTTATCGTATATTATTGTCATACATAACACACAGATTCACCTGTCTGGATGTCTTACCCGAGGCACCAACTACCATCTGTTGTTATTGTACATATTTGTCTATCTGGATGTTTTACCCGAGGTACAGACCGTCTGTATGTCTTACCCGGGTCGATGACTGCATGGGTGACGACCCCTATGTCCGTTTGGATGTCTTACCCGAGACAACATTTACATTTACGCATCCATGCATATAATAAGTCTGCATCTACTCTGTTTTGGTTATCTGGATGTTTTATACTATTTTTTACCTAATGCGGCGGTGTGTAATCTTGAGGGGAGTTCACACTGAGTTGGCTACTCATCCATCAAATATACAACCGTATAGGTAGCACAGGTGGCCCTGATGATGTTCACACTCATACTAGTGAGGGGCAGGCTATGGTTGACAAGGGTGCATGATTATATTTGCTAAGGGTTACTAAGGATTTCATATCTCAAATTTGTTACAATTTACTTTATTTCACATGTAATATTATTTCCTTTTGTAATGGTAAGAATGGGGACATTGGTTTATATAAGTCATTATGGGCAGCACTTGTATATTCTAAATGAAATTTGAAATTTTTCTTTATGCTTACTTGTCCATTCTACGCTCATCTGCTTACTCTGATAAAAGAAGAAGAAAAAAATATATTTGACCATCCTTTAAGGTTAACACTCAGGTTTTTGAGAAATGAGTTGTGTACTCGGGCTGAAGACTCGGGGCATTACAGGTGGGCCCTACCCTATTGTATGTGTTGTATACACACCGTTCATGGGACCCACTTAAATGTATGTATTCTATATCCACCGTTCGTCCATTTCTTGGACGTGGGCCCACCATGTTGTACGTGTTTCAGCCGCGTCGTTTGTCCATTTTCTGGATGTGGACCCCACCATAATGTATGTATTCTATCTGCACCATCCAGCGACAATGGGGTCCACCCGATGTGTTTCATCCATGCGGTCCAGTGGCAGTAGGTCCACTGTGATGTATTTTATCCATGTTGCCCAACAAATGTGGACCCCTCCGTGATGCATTTTATGTACATCGTCTCGATTTGTGGGACCCCACCTTGATATGTGTATTGTAGGGACACCACCCATCTATTTTTTTAGATTATAGGGGCTGACCCGTAAGGCCCGCCTTGCTGTATATGTTTGCATTTTGCCATTCTATTTTACTAAATCGTGGGCTGCCCCATTAGGCCCTATATGATATTTGTGTGGCCTATGAATGAGGCCCAATGTGATGTAATTATGGCCTATATGTGATGCGGCCCATAGTGATACATATGAGGCCCATATGATGAGGCCTGATGTGTTGTATATAAGGCCCATTTAGTGAGGCCCATTATGATGTATTTGTGGCCCATCTGATGAGGCTCGATGTGATGTATATATGGCCCATAAGTGAGGGCCGACGTGTTGTATATCAGACCCATGTGATGCGGCCAATGGTGATCTATGTGAGGCCCATTATGATGTATATGTGACCCATAAGTGAGGCCCGACATGTTGTATATTAGACCCATGTGACGCTGCCCATGGTGATGTATGTGAGGCCCATTATGATGTATATGTGACCCATAAGTGAGGCCCAACATATTGTATATCAGACCTATGAGATGTAGCCCAATTGTGATGTGATGAGGCCCATGTGATGAGGCTTATGCGATGTGGTCCATTGATGTATATTGAGCCCATGAGATGCGGCCCATTGCGATGTGAAGACCCATGTGATGCGGCCCATTTTGATGTGATGAGGCCCATGCAATGTAGCCCATTGATATGTATTAGGCTCATGTGATGTATTTGTGGCCCATGTGATACGGCCCAATGAGATGTGTATTGGGCCCTTATATGAGGCCATGGGCCCACTATATGTTAGGCTCTATGTGGGCCAGTCCTTGGGAGCAATGTTGGTTAAATGTCCACATTGATGGGCGATGATGGTTAAATGTCCACATTGTGACCTTCCCTTAGGCCTTTATTAAGCTATTCTCATTATTCTGGGCCAACTCAAATCATTGGGCACCATTGATGTTACATGATCCATCATCACCGTAGACGGATGGTTCTGTGCTATCGGATTTGACATATCCACGGCCGAGGGCCGATCTTTATATTTTGGTTTAGATCGGTTGTTTACCTATGGACCCTGCCTTGTATATAGGCCGATTATTGGTGCCGATTATTGATACTGGTTATCGATACCGATTATGAGTATGTGACAGCGTAGCATCATGATACATGCCCACATGCATCATTCGCATGTTTGTTATGAGATATGATTGACCATAGCATATGCCTTAGGGTAGGTTGTTTTTGGGACTCCCTGATAGGTGGAGTCATCTCACATGAGCGACGGTACGCACAGGATTGATGCATGATTGGCTGTATGACTAATGCATCTCTCATTTGTGTGACATGATCACTTGGCACCCTAGCGATATTAAGGCTGTGGCCTCCACAGGTTCATCGTGGATGGCCAGATGGGATACCTAAAATATTTAGTTCTAGCACTGTGGACATATAGGATGTCCTTGATTGAGAGTCCCAGAATCCTCTTGATACTGGAAGATATCCCAACGTCTAGACCGAGTGGATACATGAGCGCCCGAGTGCTGAATACCAGTAGACGGCATCTCCCACTGTGTTGTAGTCAGTTAGGAGGGGGTGTGGCCTTATCCGCCCAAGTGAGGGGGCTGTAAGCTAGGCTAAGTATGACCAACTCTTAAATGGGTCCGCTATCGACGAGCCGAGTAGGTGTTGACAGACTACTGGCTAGGCAGATAATGAGGTTTTTTCCACTCGCTGGTTGTGCGTCTAGGGAGGCGACATCCATTGTGAAGTGTACTAGACCCCGGTGATATCCCAGAGATGATCTGTACTGATATGTGGACTTACTTTGCAGGAGTTGCGTATTCAGTATTTGACTCATTCATTCACTCATTCACTATCCACTCGGGCCGATGGTGCGCAATCAAGTCATCGTGTGTACCTTCGCAGTGGCCAGGATTTTGGTTGAGGTGCGCAACCAACTTGAGATCAGCAGTTTACCACATTGAGTCTGGCTATCCAAATTTAGGTATGAGACTGGTTTAGATAGAAGCCCCTTGTGATGGACCCCATAGCCTGTGATACTACGTACTATCATCCCGACTTCACACTCCAGCTTGGTCATTTCATTTACACAGCATATTGCATTACATCCGAGGCATATGGCATTTTGGGTTGCTATATTTCTGCATTATATGTCCTAGATGAGGTTAACGGTATTCATGAACTCGTTAGAATTTGCATATTGCATGGCATCCTCAGTATATGATATTTGGCTTGCTATGTCTCCATATTACATAGTTGTTCTACATTGCTTCCTCAGTATATGATATTGGCTTATTATGTTTTTGCATCGCATGGCTCGGATAAGGTTGATGGTATTTATGGACTTACCGGCATGTTTCCGCATTGCTTTGATATTGCATACGTGACACTTACCTTGCGCACACACTTACACCAGCCTCTAAGCTTTCTATAAGCATATGCACAATAGATGCGTGCAGGTGGCGTTAGGTGGTAACAGTGTTGAGCTTGGAGCGTGTGGATGTCTCCTGGAGCTTCGCTTTTCGATATATGTATTTTCCTTTCAGCATCGTATTCAACTATTTATATTAGTTGATATGTGATGATGATGTTGCCTTTGTGATTTGGATAAACTTGTGGTTATGTTTCTTACGAGATAAATGTACGTTAGAAAATCCTCCTTGTAGGATCCTAGGATCAGAGTCTGGCGTAGGGCGCTGGGAGCCGAGAATGGGGTACTGCGGAGGCTGTAGGCACCAAATTCGGCGATCAGGAATTCTGTGAGCCTGGTTTCCGAGTTTGGGGCTTGACAAAAGACATTCATGAAATAAGGTTGTCCTGCCTAATATTTTACGTGAAGGTTGTCCTACGAATCATTTAGAATCAAGGTTTCAATACACATGAAATTGAGAATTTTGTATTCTTTACATATTCCATATTTATTTCAATTATTTAGCAGTCCTATTCACCTCCCCTTTAGGACATCACTAGCTCTCTCCTTTTCATATATTTTGAATGTCACATCTTAAGGAAGCCAACATTTTATGATTTTGGAAACATAGTTTGGAATTACGGGAAATTTATGTGGTTTGGATTGTTGATTGGTTGTGAAAAATCCATGTATGTTGGATTGATATGAATTACAGCGAATTCAAGTGGTTGGATTATTATTGATTGTGGATCCATATGTAGATAATATTGGTAGGATTCATGTGTAGCATCATGGTTAGGATATGATTGTCCATTTATGAATCGTGTCATTTGAAGGGTGAAAAGGGCGAGCCTCAAGTCCTAGAGGGGGGGGGGGGGGAGTGAATAGGACTATGCCAAATTAAAAAATAAATGTGGAAATATAATGCAAATAGCTGGAATATAAAGCAACCTCAAATGCACAAGTATTGAGAGGTTGATTCAAACCTTGTTGTAAGGACAACCTTACACCAAAAACTAATGGCTTATGGTAGGACAACTTGATTTCTAGAACGTCGGTAAGTATCAAAAACTCAAACCGATATAGAGGCTAAATAAATAAACCTAGATATTACAACATTCATCACAAAAGGATAAAATAGATTACAACATTCACACACATAATCAAATACAATCATCCACCACAACTACAAAAATTATAGTGGTTCGTGTGTGTACACCAACTGTTCGCAAATAGCCACACAACTACTCCACTCCTAATATCTACACCCATGAGATATTGGCTTTCACTAAGAAAGAAGGTTTTCCAAGGTTCACCTTAAAACCTTTACAACTGTTTTTTTCAATGGGCTATCACAATTAAAAACCCCACACACAGAGATTTTTTTGGCTATCTCAGTCAAAACCTAAACAAAAGATTTTCTGGCAATCTTACAAACCACAATGTAATAAATGAAATATACTTATCTGAAGAAAGATCTTCGATGTAGACGGTAGAACTACTTTATAGATGAGGATGTTCAAAGTTCAATCTCACAAAAAAAAGGGGTTCTAGGTCTGGATGAATTTTAAATTAAATCCAACCTTAGGCTACTTGGATTCAATTTCTTGGATCTCATAAAGTGTTAAATCAAAATCCCCTTTTTAAATATAATAGAATAGAATCAAGAGATCAAGAAATTAAATAACTAAGAAGCTATTAAAATAAATTTTAAATACCTCGCAATAGCTTCACAATAGTGAGGACTTATCTCTTAGAGTGGTGGCTTGAATTAGCTTGGAATGAATGAAAAATTCTGAGAAATGTCCACTATTTATAGGCTGCAAATTGGTTCACTTGATTGGTCCTGGGTTCGGCTCGACTGGTCCTAGCCAAACGAAATTTCAAATTTTCTGGCGCGATCGAATAAAACAGACCCTTGACTGATCAAGTGGCCAGCTCGACAAGTCGAGAACATAAAAATCATGTTGCTGGAGTTCGAGTCAAGCCCTGCTCGACTGTTCGAGCCAGACTCTACGACCGATCAAGAAGGGTACTTGACTGGTCGAAGAACAAACAACCTTATCCAATTTTTGGAGTAAAATCCCAAACTAGTCAAGAAAGACCCTAGACTGTCGAGCCAGTGCCTGGACTAGTCAAACCAAGACTAGGACTAGTCGAAGTAAAGTCTAAATTAAGTACAATGACCCAAATTAAATACACAATGTTAATGACCTAATCCTAAGGTCTTTCTAGGGTCATGTATACCTTAAATGTGAGTATTGAAATTTGAACCATTGGTCGCTTCGGTAGATAGGACACTTTGAAGCACATGAAGCTTGACCTTGAATTCTTGAACTTGTCTCGAACTTGTGTCTTGAGACTTGAGCAAATGTACTTGATCTTGAAGTAGTATACTTGAGCTTGAATTTGAGACTTGATCTTAAGCTTTAACATAAGCTTGAACTTTAAGCTCGAAGATTGAAGTAATGATGCACTTGAGCTTGAGTACCTGACTTGATGATCTTTAACTTGTTGTTGTAGTTGAACATGCGTACTTGTAGCACATATAACGTTGATGTAGATAACACTACGATCATCTTCGAATGAAGGTGAACTTTCCATCATTTTGAACTTGAAGGTGAACTTTCCATCTATCAAAACAAGTCAACCATACTGAAGTATTTTGGCACAACAAAAATTGACTACTCAAGGTGCTAGATTTACAACTCAGCACTTACAATCTCCCCCTTTGTCAAATTTGTGACAAAACCAACTTACATAAGATTAACCTATTTTAATACACAGATTCACTCCAGTTCAAACAAAATCTAACAACCACAAACTCCCCCTTAATCAACTCCCCTTCAACTTAAGCTCAGTAGAGACCTGTATTAAGATATACATATACATTTCCAAAAAAAAAAATTCCTTTCCACACAGTACATGCATATCCACATCTCTACATCTCATTTAAATAACCACATTATCATATAACAGAATAAGATATAAGCAATCAAATACCCAATTTCCCCCCCTTTTTGTCACAAAATGACAAAGGAAGAAAAGATAAAAATAAAAGAATGTGGAAGCTAATAAGTGAAGAGAGTAAGAAAGAGTGTGGAAGTTAGCAAATTAAACCATAATAAAATGAGTATCAACATCAAACTAACTTAAACATGTCCAAAATTCAGAGTCACCAAGCAAAGTTAAGTATTATAAGTCCAACAAAAGTAAACAAACTAATCAGAACTAGATGAAGAGGAAGGTGGAATGGATGGATCAACCTGGTGCAATCCCTTGTTTATGCGTCTAGGGTATTTACTCATATATTTCATTTGGTTATTTTGGAAAAATTTTAGTCCATCCACCTTCTCTTCCAGTGAGCAAAGGCGCTCATCAAAACCAGAAGGCTGAAAATCAGGATCGGCCTCAATGTCATCAGATTCTAATTCATTAAAAATATCATCCATATCAGTGTCAGTTGGCAGCGCATCTTCCTCTCCAACTTCTTCTCTAACTTCTCCAGCATCCCTATCAACTTGACCAGGTGCTAACTTCAAATTCATCTTGTTGATATTTGAATTATTAAATGGAAGATGAGAAGTAAGAGCTTCTTCAGGTGGCATGACCACAGAACGGTGTCATCAAATAAGCGAATGGAATATCATTACGCCCCGAATGAAGTCGAAATTGGATAATGAAATAGCAGATTAATGAAGAAAGACACACCGAAATGCCAGACACAACAGAATGAGGAATAAGCACAATAAAGGTAGTGTCACGCCCCAAATCCGAGAACGGATAGCTTTCACAATGCCTCGAATCCGGCACTCGACTTCCATACACCAAGTCCCAAGTTCGGCGCACCACAAGGAAGATTTTTTGACTGAATTTTTTTATATACATATAATAATACCTGAGCATGAAGATCCATGATCAAAATACCAAGTAACACTCTCCATTCTAAATATGGATGGTTACGAGTACAATGCTTTTCAAAAGGTACACAATGTCAACATTGTGAAATCGAAAAATAGATACAATGCATCGAGAAAGCTAAGTCTTCCAAGCTACTCCTACCCTAAAAAATGGGAAATAGGAAGCTTAGACAAAAAGTCTAGTGAGTACACACGTGTGTGTAGTGTGTCCTACATGCAAGCAAGATAAATATGCTACGAAGAAATCATGTATGGTGAAAGGCGTGTAGTACGTAAGGTATGATGCCGATGCCAATGCAATGCATGTGTAAGACCCCGTCTATTCCGTACGACTTTCTATGTTTATGTACATGATGATCTACGCCCTTAACTAAACCTGGACTGGCCGTTCATAAGTACATACACGACTGACCGGAACCCCAAGACCTCGAAACCTATCTCATATCGACCGCCCTGTCGCCGCGATTGTGGTGGTACCACCCGTACGTCTGTACGATACTCCGTTAGTGAGATATGCCGTGAAGAATAATTAGTGTATCATGTGCGCATGGCGCCATGTACTCCACTCCACACATGTGCACAACACATGTCATACACACATGTATATGCCACACATGGGTGAGAGAATCTCTACCCATGTGTGTGATGTCACACACCCATACCTCTCATCCCTCATGTGCATGAAAAGTCAACTCTCCTCCATGCCACACCTCATGCATGACATCATCACACCATGTCATCCCATACTTCTTTAATCCAACATTAATTACAAAGCTTGAATTAATTACCATAATCCTAGCATAAGCTAAGATTAATCACATTAGCCTAACTTAACCATATTTTATCTATTTCTCTACATAAACCCCTCCACCCCTTAGCCTTTCACCATTTTTCTACAACTAGAGAGAGAGAGAGAGAGAGAGAGAGAGAGAGAGAGAGGATTGATCTTGGTGGGCCATCAATCTCATCCCTTCCATCCATCTCAACCATCCATTCCATCAATTTCATCCATTCCATCCATCTAATTCATCAAGGTGAGTACACCCATCCACTCTTGGTTTGTTCTCTTTCTTATTGTATTTGTATGATTTTTAGTGGTGACGATTTGATGATAATCATGTGATTAATGGTGTGGATACATAAGAGAGTACATATAAAAAGATGATAAAAAAATGGTGATGATATGATGATAATGATGTGTTTAATGATGTGGATTCATGGGAAAAAATATATAAAAAGATTAAAATAAAAATAATTTATTAAAGACCTTATGTGGGACCCATTGATAATGGGCCCCACCAGAATTTTGTAGGCCATCCAAACTGCCCAAAGTGAGGCCATTGGGCTGGCTAAACACACACATGCACACACGTGCATACACACCACAGATTCAAAAAAAAAAAAGAGGGCTGGACGCTGACTGCTGCAGCGTCCAGACGCCCTGCCGCCGTTTGAAAGAAAAAAGAAGGGAAGAGGTGTGGGTCTACAACGGGCCCTACCCATGATGCATGTATTTAATCCACGCCGTCCATTCAATTTTCCATTTCATTATAGGTGTTGAGCCGAAAAATGAATCTAATCCAGTTCTCTGGTAGGCCACACCATCAAAAATCATGTGAAGACATGCTAAAACATATAAAAGTACTTGCTGGGGCCCACTTGAAATTTTTATGCTCTGAAACTTGGACTGACCCCTCCATCACATGGAACACACACAACAGATGGACTGGATTGTCCTGTTGTGGGCCCCAAATATTAAAAAAAAAAAAAAAAAAAACAAAAAAAAACAAACAAACAGCACTGACGCTGTTGCTGCCAGCGTCTGACGCTGCAGCAAGCAGCGTCTCTGCTGACGCTGGAAGGAGGTGGGCCCCACCACAGGCCTCACCATGATGTGTGTCGAACATCAGTCCCATGCATTTGATGGGTCCCGTTTAAAAATGAGCCACCCCCAAATTTCAGCCATACACGGAACTCAGGTGGCCCACACCATCAAAAAAAAAAAATAAAAACAAATTGATGAAGCTGAATAAATCAGCAATTTTATGGGTCCGATGACGTGGTATATGTTATATCTAAACCATCCATCCAGTTGGTGAGCATGTCCTAAGGCTTCAGAAAAAAAAAAAAAGATAGATATAACTATCAAGTGGGCCACACTACAAACGCACCAGGGATTGAACGACTACCATTGGAACCCTTTTTGGGTCATAGATGTTTTGGACCAATATGAAATTAGTTTTTCCCCTTAATTCAGGTCTTTGTGACCTTATGAACAGATTGGATGGAAAATAAATATTAAGGTGGACCCTGTAAAATTGTTTAACGGTGAAATCATTATCTCCACTACTGTTTGTGGCGAGGTCCAGATAATCTTTGGTTATGATTCATTTTTGGATAATTTTTTTTAAATGATCTCTAAAAAAAAAATAGATGAACGGTGTAAGTATAATAAATACATCACTTTAGGACCCATGTAACTTTGATCTTGTTAAACCATTCGTACAACTCGAAGCTCGAGCATGTAAAATCATATGTTAGGTTCACCTGAAATTTGGATGTATCTGAAACTTGATCTGACCCCTCAACCAAGTGGGACACACATAATGGATGGGCTGGATTTATGAACCACACCTCTGTGGGCCCAACAAATAATTATGAATATTTAAGGGAGGGTAACCCTCTTAACTTGTGTGTGGTATGGCCCACTTTGATGTAGGTGTTATGCCACTTAATCCACCATGGTTATGACATGAATTATATTCAAGATCCTCATCGTTTATCTATTTTATCAACCCTTTTGACGGTATGTTACCAAGACTCAGGCCCATCCAATGATTAGATAGCCGTACATTATGAAATAATGTAAATTGAACTCTCATCACTAAAAATTTATTATGGGTCATCCTGATGATGTATTAGATATTCAACCCATCTAGCCCATGTACCGGGTCCCCTTTAGGGCATTGTCCCAAAGATCAGTCAATCCAACCTGAATTGGACCATACAATATAAGGCTGTGAGAATAAGTACTTAACTATTGAATCCAACCTAAGGTCACCATGGTGTATCTATTTAATCCATGCAGACCATCCACTTCCTCATATCATTTTCGGATTTGGACTAGAATCAAAGCAGACCTAAGTCTTAAGTAGGTCACACACGACTTAACCTCATGGGAAAGCCCTATGAGCTCCACCACATAGAACTCATTGTAAATTCCATTGATGTGTGGGCCCAAGAATGTTAAGGCCCATTTTGAGTGAATGCCATGTGGGCCCATCAGTGGTAGCCTTGTTTGGGCCAACCATTGGGCCTCTTCGACAAGAGTTTGTAATCTCCATGAATTGAACATATGACGAACTGGTATTGTAATTTTTGAAGTAATGATGATTAATCCCTTAAATGAGCTGATTGTGGACAGCCCTTGATCATTTGGCACTTTGGTTAGAGTACGACCCTAAGTAATAGGATCATGTGACTTGTGTTTAAACCCTTAAACATGTTTAATTATAACAAATATGTAGACTCTAGTGGTGTGAGGGTGTGATATACCTGTTTGGTCCATTAATCATGTAGGTATTTGATGTATATATAGCCACCTAATCATAGGCAATGGTGGAGTATATGTAGTCATCTAATTGTATGAATGAGAAATACGTACAAGGCCACCTAACCGTATGAAATCAAGTGGCATTGATGGCCATTCAACAACGTAGGTTTGTGCTTATCGATATAGATATCGCTACTTGAATCACATATAACTAAGTTGTACACTAAACCGAATGTGATGTAGGGTTATGTTACCCAAGCTAATGCCATCAAGGTCATGGATTCTATACGCTGTGATCTCTAAACCGTAAATGGTACGATGAAATGTGGTTCTTGGCCCTTAACCATGCGACACCAACTATGAGCCATTAATTATGAGACGTGTGAAGTGGTTGTAGTATAAGACTCATCATAATTGGTGTAGCCATGTATTCGTGGCCTATGGGCAAGGCCCATTGAGATATATTTTCAGCCCATATGATGAAGCTCATTGTGATGTATTTTCGGCCCATGTGATGTGGGCCATAGTGATGTGTATTAGGCCCAAGTATGTGGCCTACCTGTGAAATAGATTTGAGGCCACTTGCAATGTATTCGAGGCCCATGGGCGAGGCCCAATTGTAATGTATTTGAGACCCATGGGTGTGGCTCATTGAGATGTTTTCGAGGCCCATGTGTAGGGCCCACCTATTGTGTATTTGAAGCTCCTGGGTTGTGAAGGCTGATGTGGTGTATTCATGGTCATGTGTCGAGGCCCATTGCGATGTGTAAGGCCCATATGATACGGCCCAATGTGATGTATATACGGCCCATGAGTGAGGCAAATGCGATGAATGCGTGGCCCTTGTGTGAGACACAAAGCGATGTATATGAGGACCAATGTGATGTGTGATTTCACCATGATGTATGTATTGATGTTTATGTGGGTCACTCCTTGGGAGAGATGTTGGTTAAATGTCCACATTGACGGGCAATGATGGTTGAATGTCCACATTGTGACCTTCCCTTAGGCCTTGTTAGGCCCATTCTCGCCGATTCCGATGGTCGATACCGATTATGAGTATGTGACAGCATAATATCATGATACATGCCCACACGCATCATCTGCATGTTTGTTATGAGATGTGGTTGATCATTGCATATGTCATTGAGCATGGTATTATGAGACTCCCTGCTAGGCGGAGATTATCTCACGGTATGCGCAAGATTGATGCATGACTGGATTGTATGACTCATGCATCTTGCATTATGATTACTGAACGCCCTAGCGATATCAAGGTCGTAGCCTCCATAGACATATCGTGGATGGTCGGATGGGACACCGGAAATGTTTGGTTCTAGCATACGGACGCCATAGATGTCCCTGGCTGAAAATCCCTAAACCTCCGTGGCCAGGAGACGCCCCAATGTCGAGACCAAGTGGATACATGAGCACCCGAGTGCCGAATACCAGGATGCCGCGTCTCCCACTGTGTCGTGGTCGGTTGGGAGGGGGTGTGGCCTTACCCGCCCGAGGGTAGGGGGCAATACTAGGCTAAGTTTGACCAGCTCGCGAATGGGTCCGCTATCGACATGCTGGATAGGTATTGGCAGACTATTGGCCAGGCGGATAGTGAGGTTTCTTACGCTCACTTGGACTGTGCGGCTAGGAGAGCGGCAGTGTCATTTGGAGTGTACTAAACCCCGGTGATGATCCCAGAGAGGAACTGTACTGATATGTGGATTTATTGAGTAAGATTTGCATAATCATTCATTCACTAACCACTCGAGCTGGTGGTGCGCAACTATTTATAGGTGTACCTTTGCAATGGCCAAGATTTCGGTTGGGGCGCGCGACTAACCTGAGATCAGGAGTTTACCACATTGAGTTTGACTATCCAAATTTAGGTATGGGACTGGTTTGGATAGAAGTCCCTTGTGATGGAACCCATAGCCTGCAACACTACGTACTATCATCCCGACTTCACACTCCAGCATGGCCATTCCATTCGCACCACATATTTCATTACATCTGCGGCATATAGCATTTTAGGTTACCTGTGTTTCTGCATTTATATGGTTTAGATACGACATCTGATATTTGACTCTTTATGACTCCTCATTTGTATAGTTGATCTGCATTGCGTATTCTGATATTGTTTGACTCCTAGACTTGTCAGTATTTCTGATATTGTATAATTATGGCATGACAATATGATGAAGATGATGTGATTACGGATGCGTGTAATACGGTTATGACTGTGGTATAGGAGAAATGAAAATATGACTTGGTGATGTTGGTAGCATTGACTTGGGGTATTACTATTATGCATATGCATTGCATTGGCATTGACATCATACTTTACGTGCTACATGCCTTTCACATATATAATTTCCTTATAACATATTTATCTTGCTTGCATGTAGGACACACTGCACACACGTGTGTACTCACTAGGCTTTTTGCCTAAGCTTCTTATTTCTCATTTTTTTCAGGGCTGGAGTAGCTTGGAAGACTTTGCCTTCTCAATGTATTGCATCTATTTTTCGATTTAACAATATTAACGTTGCGTACCTTTTGGAAAGCATTGTACTTGTAACCATCAAGATTTCTATTGGAGAATGTCGCTTGGTAATTTGATCATGGATCTTTATGCTCAGGTATTATTATATATGTATATAAAAAAATTCAGTCAAAAATCTTCCTTGTGGTGCGCCGAACTCGGGACTTGGTGTATGGAAGTCGAGTGCCGGATTCGGGGCATCACGGAACTATCCGTCCCCGGGTTTGGGGCGTGACAATATGCATCATCGTAATACTCTGAGTCAATGTTACCTGAAAGTGCCCTGGTTTGTCAAGTTACGTGAGTGTTATGTCAGATTGTCTACAGAGCCTGATAGAAAGATCAATCCAAGCGTCTGCCTCAACTGGATGTGTGCAAGCTCGTCACAGGTAAATCTAAAGCCTAACATCCCATGTCCCAAAACACCAGCTGATTAAAACCCTTAAAAACAAGTTAGAAAATCATAGGATTTTAAGGTAAGAAAACTTTTTTCAAAATAGGAAAATCTCTAAGTTTTTCTTGCCTTGTCGATTTTATCGAAACACCTTCGATATGACTGACCTACTCTGTCGATGTCCTCGATGCTTAAAAGATGTCATCGAAAAGAGGACAAAAATGTCCAGCAGCCACATGTATATCTGGATTGATTTATCAATGTATCAATCCATATATCGATATCAACGATACTTGAATTCTGAGTCCATCGATAGTGGCTCGATAAGATCGACAGGCAGGTTTCTAGCGCCACTGTTTTTTAAAGAAAATTTCAAATTCCTTCGATATATTGATACGCCTTCCGATATGATCTGAAATCAAATATCGATAAGATCGGAAGTTCATCGATGATATCGACCGTGGGCGCGCATGTCTTCCAGCAAATATTTCAGGTTGGTTTTTACTTTGATCGGGGGTCATTCGAGGAAATCGATATTCATATGTCGATGATATCGAGGCCGAGTCGATTGGATCGAATCTGGACACAATCTGTCCAACGAGCTTATTGGTAAATCTATAGGATTTATCGATCCCATCGACACTGCCTTCGATAACATCGATATGCAAATTCTGATGACATCGACTGACCCTCGATCATATCCTATAAACCTGAAATATTTCTTGTCAAGTCTCTCTCATTTTTCAAATGTCGATGGATCGAACCTATCATCGATGGAATCAGAGTTCGAAATCCAATGATATCGACAGTTGTTTCGATTCATCGACCAACTGAAAAAAGGTTTCAAAAGCGTATGACTTTGAGTTTGAGTCATCGAACAGACCATCGATGCTATCAAGAGGATACGCTCGATGATATCGAACCCTATAAGTGCTATGATTTAATTCCTCTTTGATTGTCAAATTTTGTGTGTCAAAACTTCTCCGTTTGTCATATGTTTATATCTTGATAAAATTTGTTCGAGACACTTCATTAACACTTGAAGACCAGCTCAAAGAATTCTTCATGCTTCATGATATTTCAAGCTTAAGAGAGAGAGCTCAAGGTCAAGACTCAAGTTCAAGTGCAAATTCAAGATTCAAATCTAAATCCGGGACTCAAGTACAACTCGAAGTTACATTGAAGCTTCTGAAGTAATCAAGCTACATCGAGAAGAAATCAAGCTTCGATTAAAGACTAAGCAAATGAAGTATTCAATGTTCATACTTCATGTTCCAGGTTTGATAGACCATTAGATTGACCTTAGGGTAGGTTACTTTGGATACATAATCCAAATGAACATCATTATATGATTTTGGTCTACTTTAAGACCAGTCCTAGACCCTGTTCGACCAGTCCTAGCACTGTCTTGACCAGTCTAAGAAGTTTCAAGACCAGTCCTAGAATTGTTGCAATTTATCGAATTTTCTGGTTCGGCTATGACCAGTCCTGGAGTCTGCTCGACCGGTCGTGGGATGGTCTTGACTCGACCTTCGACCAGTCGTAAGGCTACGACTCAAACTCTAGCGACTAAATCAAGTGTCGCACGACCAGTCGTAGAGGAGTCTCGACTGGTCGTGGAATGCCTTCGACCAGTCGTGGACTACCTACGACCGGTCGTACAATGGTCTGATGCGATCGCGCTCAAAAATTCAAAAATCAGTTTATTCCAAGACCAGCCGTGGTGACCCTAGGACCAGTCGAAGACGAACTTCTTCTGCTATAAATAGCACACGAATTTTATAGTTTTGATATAGAAAATCAAGTGAATTCAATGCTCCACTCTGAGAGAAGTTTGTGTTTAATTTTAAGCTATTTTGTACATAATTTCTTTCTCTTTTGATAGCTTATTTAATTTGATTTTGTTTCCGTATTCCAATCTGATTTGAAAAGAGGAATTGACTTATTCCTTCTTCTTGGAATCAAAATCAAATATAGCTGTAACGCCCTGAAAATCGGGGGTCGAGCATAAACTCAACTCCCGAGTTCCAGAACATCACTTATGCAACAAAAAGAATGATGATTGAATGTTGACTGTATTCGTGCATTGAACATGAGTGAGATTAAGCCAAAACAGCATATCATACTCCAGAGACAGTTAAATTTGCAAGCGGAAGACTGTGATAGATAGATAAAATATATAACTTATGATGAGTCTCCAGAGTGTGATAACATTACCAGGTTAAATAAATACAAGTACAGTTCTAAAATGTACCAAATGTGAGGAAGTGTAATGCCTCCTATCCCATGTACCATAGCCCCGTCAATACAATATCAGGTCTTCATTGACCTGCCAGAGAGATACAGATAGGAGAATTCCTCCTATCAACATAGAAGTAGTCCGGCTCTGCTTCACAAGCATCGCCACCACCTGAAACTCAACAAATCTGGTTGGTGTGTACAACACCGTCCCGTAACGTGGGAGTGAGTGATCAACTCAGTGGAACAGTAAAGCATAGGTTAACATGTTATCAATTCAATCAAGCAGTAATGATAAAGCAGTACAAATCAAACAATTCTAACTACTCTTATTAAATGCAAGAATGAAATGACATGATGCTGTATGCCCTTGCCAAACCACCCTCAAGCGACATCATCTTACGTTCGCGAATGCTTACTCCCTCAGTGCGCCACATCTACAAAGCACATGCGGTGCGATGATGCTCATGATTACCAAGTTTTTATTAGTCCATTTCAAACAGCAGTTTTAGGAAACTAAGGTACCTCCCTTGTATCATTCCCAAACATGATCCATTCTAGGGTCGTCAATCCTAGTTATTCTCATACGATGTTATGGTTTGAGAAACGTAGTGAAGGCATCGCAAATGGCTCATCACCCGTCAGCGCGGATACAGATCTCACCGTATGCGGCTCAATTGCTGGCCGTCAGCTCGAGTACAGGTCTCACCGTACTCGGCTCAATCACTAGCTGTCAGCTCAAGTACAGGTCTCACCGTACTCGGCTCAACTCACACTCTAGTTGCTGTGAAAGACTCGTGGCCAATCACAGACCCTTGGAGTGTACTCGATGATACCACGGAGGACTCGTCGCCCGTCAGCACGAGCACAGATCTCACCGTACTCGGCTCTCGCCGAAGTATCGACAGCTCGAATACAGTGTCCCATACCACCATATTCGGCTCACGAGTTGATTGCGCAATGGTCACTACGGGGAGGCACATGGCCCCAGCGTAGGCCGACAGCTCGACCACGGTGTCCCATACCACCATGCCCGGCTCATGCGACTTAGCGGATCTAGGTACCATGGTTAAACGGGGATCGCCACTGGTAAGTTTGGTACCCTAGGTTCAAGCAGTAACGACCAAACAGGGTGAACATGCATAAGGCAGATCGGGTTACTTGATGAGCTCGACTAGCACGATCGCCCGTTGAGCTGCACGACATGAAGTGCATAAACAACTTCGTGTGGCCTAGCCACTGCCGACAGGCAACGCACGACTCGAGTTCGTCGAACACATCCCACGTGGCAAATGAATCTCAGCCACGAGTTCAATCTCGTTACCGATTGCCTGGACTATAATCATAGCCCCAAACACAATCAATTACAGAGATATAAAGCAGTAATGGATCAGGATTCAAATCATACAATCAGTCTGGTATTATCCGTTTAGGGCTGCCAGGGCTGTTGCACGCACTCGTTGCTCCGCTCCCCCATCACCCATGACGGATCATACAACATAAATATAAATTTAAACATATGCATTACATAGTTAAAATCATAAAACAGTTGAGCATGTTATGAATCACAACACAAGCATGAGTTTGTACATGTTCAAATCCTAATCACACAACTATTAGAGGAGATCATACACATAGTGAAAAAAAGGTTGAGAATCATATCTCAACACCCTTATACTTTACAATTTGCTAACTACTACTCATTCAGACATTTCAAGAAACACTTAAACAAACATACATCAACATACACGACATATGTCGATCACATAGGCATTAGGCCAAATCCTTTCACTGGGGAGTTGCCCCAATCATAACACGCGTCCACCCACGACGGATAGTCATGGCAAGCAGGGATCCAAGTTCCATATCCATTCAGTCATTTCCACAAACACTTGGGCCACACATTTTAACATATATAGTGTATATTGGCCGTGGCGTGACTTAGGGCAAATCCTTTCGTCAAAGGGAGTATCGCCAATATAACAATCATGAATCCATGACAATTAGTCATGGCGAGCATGAATGAGAATTCCATACTCATTCAGCCATTTCCACAAACACTTAGAATACACTATTACAACATACATGGTGTATGTTAGTAAAACATGTATTAGGGTTATCCTTTAGCCAAGCTAGTATTTTATCCATGTATAATATATTACTACAGCAAATAATCATGATACATACATCTCCAAAATTTATACGTATACAGTATTTCTAGAATACACAATTTCAACATACGTAGCATTTACAAGTGAACATGTATTACGGCGATTCCTTTCGCCAAACTAGTATTTTATCCATATATAGTATAATCATACATTAAATAAACATGTCAAACACTTCTTCAAAAAAAATACGTATACGGTATTTCTACGTATATCTAGAGTATGTGAAATTCCATATTCTACAATGTTAATCGAAACAGGAAACGGAAAGCACTTTGTACATGTGCAATTGCATGCAGATCATGAATCTATCATTATCTGACATTGAAAGCATTGAAAAACGTAACCTATACACTTAAAGTCCTCACCTTTTGTCGTAGAATCGTAACGGAGTTGATAGGTTTGCTAAGCTTCCGTATACGGCAACTAGGCGACCTATAGAACGAAATAGGTTAGCTACTTCACAACCTACAACAGTCTAAACCCCAAAACAGATTAGGGTTAGAGTTTCTTACCTAGAAACGACGCCGGAAACGCCGGAAAAGCGTCAAGAAGGATGCGGTGGAGCATGGATAGCAGCAGGGAAGGACGGCAGGGAGATTCTCCCACATCTCCCACACTTTCTCTCTCTTTTCCCTCTCTCAAATTCCAAATTCGTATGGCTGCCATGAGAGAGGGTTTAAGGTCCTTATATAGCCTCAAAACTCACCGAAATAGACTCCTGTTCAAAGGTTACTGCTAATATAGGTAATTCGTCACTTTTCCAGCTCAAAAGAGAGGTTCTGGTGGCCCTCCTTGAGCCAAACGTCAGACTTAAGCTCACCATCTATGGATCTACGTTCTATTAAGTTTTCATTTCAGTGGGATTTCCAGATCACGCGTGGCAGACCAGTTTCAGTTCAACGGTCAGTGGGCCATGATCCGAAATTCCAAGTACATGTAAATGTTCCTGAAATTTTTCCTGATCCGAGGGTGTAATTTGGTCTGATTCTGACGGTCTGGTTGCTTAATACTGATGCGCAAGCGAATGGTGCCAGATCACTATTCCAGATATTTTAATTTCAAAGGGAATAGTGTTTTTCACACTCCCTCGCTCCGGATCGAAATAAATGGCCGTGGGACATCGGAATCGCCTGATTTTTGAGATGATTGTCAAGCCCAGTGAGGCGGTCCTAGTTCCTTAGCTTCGTGTTAATCGGACTCCCGATGTGCGGTTTAGACCTAATACGAAGTTTCGTTTCATTCCCGAGAGCAGACGGGAAATGAGTTTGGTTCTAAACTTTAGGGAAACCTAAAGTCACTAATTCTGCAAGTTTTGGGTCTTGCAGATCGTATTTAAAGCGATCCCAACGGATTTCATGGCTAACCGAGTTTAGTACTTAGTTAACTTTGTTAAATTTCTAAAGGATTTAATCCTAATTGTTTTCTGGTTGAGATGGTACTTAGGCCTTTGCAGTTTGTATATAAAGTGATCCAAGTTTTACTACTTAGCTAGTTTAAGATAGTGTCTAGGGCGAAAGTGCTTTGAAAAATTGAAAGCACAAGGTAGTGAAGGGTGTGATTTGTGAAGGAAATGGGTTCAAGAGCGATTTTAGACTGTGGGATTTAGTTTTGACACGTTGATAAGGTCTTAGGATCGACCCATTACCTTAGGACGTCTAATCCCAGGTTGGCAAAAATCCGGGATGTTACAATAGCTACGCCCAACTGATTTAAATCTAAAATAAATTAGAACTTAGAACCATATTAAAGTGAGTAGTGGACATTAAACTTCTATATTCGAACATCTACTCCAATTGGTTCTTCCGGACAGCTATAAGAGGAGAAATCCATGTATTTTACAATTCTGTAAATTCCATTTTGGTTTTTGTTTAGGATTCGCCAGAAAAATCTCAATTTGTGTGGTTATCTGAGGAGAGCTTGAAAACTCAGAAGTGTGGGTTTTTGAATTGTGTAAGCTCAAGATAAAAAGACACAATTGTAAAGGTTTTTGGTGAACCTGTGAAAACCTATTTGATAGTGAACGCTAATATCCCCTGTGTGAGGATATTAGGAGTGGAGTAGCATTCTGTGTGGCTGTTGAAGAACAGTTGGTGTACACATAGGCGAACCACTATAACTCTTTGTCTTGTGGATTGAATGCTTGCTTAATTTCCATATCTTTTATCATTCATTTGTGTGGAATGTACATGTGAATGTGAATGTTGTAACAATTTACATTTCAAACAATTATGGGATTGTTGTAATAAATTAGATCTATATTTCTGCACTTAATTTCAATTCTCTGCTATTCATTTATTTCTATTAAAATTGAGTTCTTGTTTCAAAAGAAGTTCTAGAAATAAGGTTGTCCTACCGTAAGCCCTTGTTTATTATGGTGTAAGGTTGTCCTTAGAACTGAATTTGTATCAATCTCTTAATACTTATTTATTAAGGTGATTTGATTTTAGCATTGTGAATTGATTTATAATTGTAAGGCTATTGATTTATTTTATTCCGCTGATTTTAATTTAATTTGGCATAGTCCTATTCACCCCCCCTCTAGGACATATAGCTTGGCCTTTTCAAACCCGCTCGATGATATCGAACTTAGTCATAAATGTGACTGTTTTATATCCGTTGGAACCTTTTGCCTATATATAGAGGACTTGTTTATTTTTTGCTGGGAGAGAAAGTAGAGAGAGCTTTTGAGTGTTTAACCTTAGATCATATACCCAAAGCCCTTTCTCTCAAAAAAGTTCATCCTCCAATCCACCCTCACCATTGATATTCAATAGAGTGGATTGGGGAATGAACTTCCGCATTCAAGGATCCTCCAGCTTCTACCTTAATGACAAATCATTAAGCTGGGATGCCTTGAATGCTTAGAAGATTGGAATCCCTCTATCTTCCTGATAGGAAAACACTTTGAGAGTAGGATTCCATCTTGACCTTGACCTAACCCGAAGCCGAGTATTGGTATATTATTTTGTATTGTAGATCAAGGGAGCAGAAGACTCTTCGTCAACAAGGAGGAAGAGATCTTCGGCATTGTGCTTATCGGGACTCATCAACTTATTTGTAAGTATCTAGAGTCCAAGAGGACACTTGTGATCATTCCTTTGTAAGATTGGGTCTTAAGTGGTTCTCATCCTTTGAAGTCCTCAAGGAGGCCTCCGGCGGGAGTGTATGTGGTGGGTGCATTGTGTGGACCCTTGCTCTATAGAGAGCATAAACATCTGGTTAAAGGTGAACCAGCAAAACCTTAGGTTTGAGGTCAACCGCTGTGAAACCTCGGGTTTGAGGTGAACCGTGTAGAAACCTCCAGTAGGGTCTTATAGAAGATACTTGGCCAATGTGCCTAAAAATGGGTGTGTTGTGTTGACCCTTGCTCGTGAGAGCATAAACATTCAGCCTCAGTGTAGGTTGTAAAGGTTGAAGGTGAACCTGATTTAAAACCTTAGGTTTGAGGTGAACCGCTATGAAACCTCCTTAGTGAAATCTGGTACACTTAAGGGTTGAGTGCGGTTACCGTTAGTAGAGTAGACAAGTCGTCGAACCACTATAAAAATGACTGTGTTTTAGATTGCTATTCTTCTGATTATGTGATTTACTTTAATATGTACACATCTGAATATCTGAGATTACACCTCACACACTTACACAGTCATGTCCATCATAAACTAGTTTGCATATTGTTTACTTCTTAAACAGTTTGTGATTGGATCCTCTACTGGGCTTGGAAGCCAGTAGAGTTATTTTTGAGTAATCCTAATATGTGCCTATTGTTAGGTTAGTGTAATAGGATTTTAAATAAATCATAAAAACTTTTAAAAGTCCTATTCACCCCCCTCTAGGACATATTGGCATATTCCTTCTTCAACTAGTGTAGTCTTCACCGCAATTTCAATTGGTATCAAAGCGGGTCTCTCTTTAAGGGCTTCACCGCCTAGAGAGTGATCTTGACTGAAGTTGAGAATATGGCTAAAGGAGAGGGCTCATCAGTCACTAGACCTCCAGTATTTGATGGCTCAAATTATGCATACTGGAAGGCTAGGATGCACTACTTTCTGAGATCTTTGGATCATGATGTTTGGGATATAGTTGAAAGTGGATACATGCCACCAACTGAATAAATTGTACTTGATAGTGGCATAACCATCACAAAAACCAAATCCAAAGAAAAGTGGACGGCGTTCGATAAAGAAAAATAGACTGCTGAAGCTAAAGCTATGAACGCCATCTATTATGCCGTGTCCCAGGATATATTCAATCAGATAAGTATGTGTGGGACATCCAAGGAAGCATGGGATCTATTGGAAACAACCCATGAAGGCACAAGCACTGTGAAAAGGTCTAAACTTCAACTCCTGACTTCATAGTTCGAAAGTCTCAGAATGGAAGAGCATGAGACATTTATGGAGTTTTTCACAAAGTTGAATATCATCTGTAACTCTGTGGGTGGATTGGGAGAAAAAGTTTCGGTACCAAAAATTTGTAGAGTGAATGGTTGTTTGATAGCTTAAGCTTTTAGAGTAAATGGTTGTTTGACAAATAGGCCCTTAGAGTTTTGGACCTAGAGTGGTGCTCCTAGATTTCGAAAGACCCGAGAGTATGGGAACTCCAACAAATTCATAATGTGAACCCTTGGACCTTCTTAGTTAGTATGAGCATGTGTGTAGTGCTCGAGTGTAGTGAAATTCAAGTTCGAGCAACTCAATTCCAATCAGACAGCGTTTGCCCCTAAGTGATAAACAATTTCTTGTATTATAAAGGGTATGACATCATCTGGTGTATGAGCGTAGACTTTGGATTACAACTATTGGATTAATACGACTCGTAAATTAAGACTAGGCTACTAGTGATACTAAGGAATGTAAAAATATTGATTATGCTATGATAATTGAATGATAGACTTAGTTCGTTGGCTTGACTAGGTTGGAGTGAGATCTTATTCCTTCGTTGAATCCCCCTAATACTTCTAGACTTATTTAATAACTCTTAGAAAAGTTGTTTTAACTTAGAAACTATTCATGCTTAGAGAAAAGTTATATATCCCTCTGATTAAACGTTAGATCAAATCAATACACTCCTTAGAATTTCCTTCTCAAGGACTTATTACCATCGGGAACACGGAGTAGAGACCTATATATAAGCGAGGTATTCGCGGTTTGAATTGAATTCTCAATCCTGGTAATTACCAATGAACTCTCTGCTCTGATCAAGCAGAAGGTCGGGATCGACTAGGATTAAGAACTGATACGACAAATTTTTTGTCCTCGCGAGGCAGAAGGTATATGTATCCGACTCAGACCCACTACACAACTTTCCTTCTGTGTTGTCCGAACCACTTACAACCAAAAGTTTGTTACTTCGTCTTTGAGAACTGTTAAGAATATAAAGCCAATAGCGATCTTCTTTTTAGGCCCAAGGAATTTCCCAAATGGGCAACAGACAGTTAGAAAATAGGTCCCAATCACATGTCGTGTTGGCATACATATTGTGCACATGAACTTAGAAAGATAGTCTGCCTGTTAACTTATTTTGTCGATTAAAGAGGATAAGTCGGGACCTTAATAAAAGTTCCTTCTTGAGTAGAATTAGACATCTGGCCACAAACTCACACCCGTCCCGGGAAACAATCACAGTACCCATCGTTTTAGCCCCTTTCTATAACTATAGATACCAGTGCCATAACACACATTACCAATAGAAGGAAGACCGACGTATTGACAGATCGTTTCCCATTTCCTGCCAAGAATAGGTCTAAATTACACCTCGTTCTGACGTACGGAGCGAGACATGGACTCTTGAGCCTTAAATTATTTTTAAAGGGGGTAGAAAGGTTATGAATGCAGTCGAGTTAGGGTGCAGCGGAAGCTTGGTGGGCCGATAGCCCACTGGCCCAGGATCGAATGAAATTGATCCAGACTATACGTAAAGATAGGTCACTAAATAGGATCTAAATCTTCCTTAGAATGTAAAGCAATTAGGGTTCAAGTATTAACCAATTTCATATTACAGAATAGGCCTAACAATGGGTACGAACTGAATTACAATAGCCGAGGTCGGTTTATCCACAAATGTGCTCATTGGATATGAACCCAATAGAAGCCTTATCCAAATTTAAGGTGATCGGACTACAGAGTTACTGAAATATACAACTGTGAAGCATTCACGGCTTGACCCAGTTCTCAATCTTGGGCGACTACTAATGGACTCACTGCTTGACCGAGTAGAAGACCAGGAGCCACCAGGACTAGGAAGGGATACGATGAGCTTTCTACCCTGGCCAGGTAGATGATCGATGTATCGGGATCAAGCCCACTATAACTGTAACGCCCTGAAAATCGGGGGTCGAGTATAACTCAACTCCCGAGTTCCAACGCATCACTTATGCAACATAAATAATGCTGATTAAATGTTGTCTGTGTTAGAACAATAAACATGAGTGAGATTATACCAAAAATAGTAATTCATACTCCAGATCATTTGTATAAAGGCAAGCGGAAGACTGAACTGCATATACATGTATGTAAAGAAACAAAATCATTTTGTTCTCCAGAGTATGAATCTATCTGAGTCACCATATACATATGTTTATTTTGTGAACAAAATGTCAAAAATAAACTAAGAAGTGATCCCTGCAAATCCCGTCAATCCAACAGCCTAGTCGAAGCTGCCAGAGTACTGTATATAAGAGAACTCCTCCTGGTCCTCGTCATAATCAGGCTTCGCTTCTTGAGTCGTCGGCTCGTCTAAACCTGAGACAGAGTCTGGTTGGTGTGCGCAACACCGTCCCGTAACATGGGAGTGAGTAGCTAACTCAATGGAAGAATAAAGAATAAGTTAACATGTTATCAATACAGTCAAGTAGTAATGATAAAGCAGTAAAATCAAACACTCCTAACTACTCTTATTAATGCAAGTATGGATGTAGGTATGATGGATGCCCTCACCACACCCTCCCTCATGCGACACTATCTCACGTTCGCAGCATGCTTTCATCCCTCAGTGCTCCACATCTTCCAGGCACATGCAATGCATGATGAGCATGATTACCGAGTTTTTAATTAGTCCATTTCAAATAGCAGTATTGGGAAACTAAGGTACCTCCCTTGTATCATTCCCAAACATGATCCATTATAGGGTCGTCAGTCCTAGTTAATATCAGACGATAGTGTGTTTTCTAGGTCACTGCAAAGGCTGCCGGGCTGTTACGAACAAAGGTTACACCACTCCCCCATCACCTCTTAAACGATTCATCACAATACAGAAACAAGCCTAGTTCGTACTCTATATATCGCGGCAAACTCTAAGGCTCACCGCTATTTCAGAGTATGCTCGAGGTCACTACAAAGGACTGCTAGGGCTGTTGCTCGCATTCGTTGCACCACTCCCCCATCACCTTATCAATGTAGGCCGACAACACGAATATAGTGTCCCATACCACCATAATCGGCTCACAAGTCTGGTTGCTCACTGGTCACTACGGGGAGGCACGTGGCCCCAGCGTAGGCCGACAACTCGACCACGGTGTCCCATACCACCATGCCCGGCTCATGAGTCTTAGCGGATCGAGGTGCCATGGTTAACGGGATTCCATTAGTAAGATTGATACCCTAGGTTCAAGCAGTAGCGACCAAACATGGTGAACATACAGTAGACATATCGGGTTACTTGACGTGCTCGGCTAGCTCGGTCACACAACAAGTTGAGCGATATGAAGCGCAGAAGCACTTCGTGTGGCCAACCACTATCGCCAACCGAAGTACGACACGGGTTCGCCAAACACATCATATGTGGCGAGATGAATCTTAACCATGATCCAAAGTCTGGTACCGAATGTCTGGACTATAGACATAGTCCCAAACTCAATCAATTCTCATCCATAGCATGTGGAGTAAAGCATGATAAACAAAGTAATTTCAGTATGTTAACAACATATCATAAAGCATGTTATAAAGCATGTTATAAAGCATATTGTAAAACACTATGTAAACAACAATACAAATACATGTGCTTCCTAAGTAAGTGCCTAAAGTAAACAGCCACATGGAGGAGCTCATACAGGTTCCTAAGGTAGCTGAGAACCCCATCTCAACACCTACCTAAGGCACTAACATCTAAGCACTTACTCTTACAAGCATTTTCACAAACACTTAGAGTACACTATTTCAACATACAAGACGTATGTTAGTAAAATATGCATTAGGGCTATCCTTTCGCCAAGCGAGTATTTTATTTATGTATATCATATTTATACAGCAAATAATCATGACAAATACATCTCCAAAATTTATACGTATATGGTATTTTCTAGAATACACAATTTCAACAAACATAGTGTATATAAGCAAACATGTATTATGGCGATCCCTTTCGCCAAACAAGTATTTTATCTATATACCATATATTCATACGACAAATAATCATGGCAAACACATTTCCAAAATTTGTACGTATGCGGTATTTCTACGTATACCTAGAGTATGTAAAATTTCATATTCTACATCTTTTATCGAAACAGGAAACAGAAAGCACTTTGTACATGTGCAATTACATGCAGATCATGAATCTATCATTATCTGACAATGAAAGCGTTGAAAACCATAACCTATACACCTAAAGTCCGCACCTTGCACCTTGGAATCTCAATGGATCAGCAAGGTTTGATGGGCTTCCCTATTCGGCAGTTTTATAGCCTAAAGAGTGAAACCGGTTAGCTATTTCATAACCTATAACCTTCACACCCCAAAACAGATCTAGGGTTAGGGTTTCTTACCTTAAAACGGAGTCGGTATCGCCGGGAAAGCGTCAAGGAAGGGGTGGTGCAGCCTGTGTGGTGATTGGAAACAGTAGGAGGGAGATTCTCCCACAACTCTCAAGCTTTCTCTTTCTTTTTCTCTCTTCTTCTTAGGGTTTATCCCAAATTCATATGGCTGTGAGAGAGGCTGCCCTAAGGTCCTTCTATAGCCTAAAAACTCTCTGGAATAGACTTATGTTCAAGGTATACTTATATTATAATCAAATTGACATTGTTTCAGCTCAACGGAGGTTTTCTGGTGGGCCTCCTTGAGCCAAAAGTCGGACTTAAGCTCACCCATCCTGGATCTAGATGAAGTTAAGTTTTCATTCCAGTAGGGTTTCCAGATCACGCGTGGCGGACCAGTTTCAGTTCAACGGTCAGCGGACTTCGATCACAATTCCAAGTACATGTAAATGTTTATGAAATTTTTCCTGATCCGAGGGTGTATTTGGGTCAGATTCTGACGGTCTGGTTGCTTATAAAATGTCCGCAAGTGATACGTGCCAGATCACTATTCAAGATATTTATTTTGTAAAGAAAACAAGAGTTTTCACACTCCCTCATTTCGGACTCGAGCGAACGGCCGTGGGACACTGTCTGGACTTGATTTCCGAGATGGTTATCAAGCGTAGCGAGATGGTCCTAATTCCTTAACTTCGTATTATTCGGACTCCCGTTGTGCGGTCTAGACCTGATACGGAGTTTCAATTCGTTCCCGAGAGCAGTCGGGTAATGAGTTTGATCCTAGACTTTAGGGTAACCTAGCGTCAATGATTCTACAAGTTTTGGGTCTTGCAGATCGTATTTAAAGCGATTCCAACAGATTTCATAGTTAATCTAGTTTAGCACTTAGTTAACTTTGTTAAATTTCTAAAGGATTTAATCCGAAGTGATTTCTGGTCGAGGTGGTACTTGAGCCATAGTACAGAAAGTTACGAGTCGTTACAATCTACCCCCCTTAAACAAAAATTTCATCCTCGAAATTTGTACCTTTTCGTATTCCTCGAGAATCTGAGGGTAGTTCTTTCTGACCTCGGCCTCAGTCTCCCAAGTAGCTTCCTCCTCTTAATGATGCGTCCATAGTACCTTTACAAGTGGAATGACCTTGCTACGCAGTACCTGCTCCTTCCTGTCAAGGATACGCGTCGGGCGCAACTCATACGTAGCATCGTCGCTCAGCTGTACCTACTCCCATCTGATGATATGTGAAGGATCAGGAATGTACTTGTTCAACATAGATACATGAAATACGTTGTGTACAACTGAAAGTGGCGTGGGCAAAGCGAGACGATACGCCACATCACCCACTCGATCCAGTATCTGAAATGGATCGATAAACCTCGGTGTGAGTTTCCCCTTCTTCCCAAACCGAAGGACTCCCTTCATAGGGAAAACTCGGAGAAATACATGATCCCCGACCTCAAACTCAAGCGGTCGCCACCTCGTATCGGCGTAACTCTTCTGCCTGCTCTGCGCTGTAAGAAGTCGACGCCTGATAATGTCGACCTTCTTTGTAGTCGCCTGTACCAACTCCGGGCCAATCAGACTACGCTCGCCAACCTCAGCCCAACAATGCGGTGCTCTGCAAGGACGACCATACAGGGCCTCATATGGCGTCATATCAATACTCGCCTGGAAGCTGTTGTTGTAGGCGAACTCTGCGTAAGGAAGACAGTCATCCCAGCTGTCCTTGAAGTCCAACACACATGCCCGCAACATATCCTCCAGAATCTGATTCACCCGCTCTGTCTGCCCATCAGTCTGAGGATGAAACGCCGTACTGAACTTCAACTTCACACCCATCGCTTCCTGTATACAAGTCCAGAAGATAGATGTGAACCGAGTGTCTCTGTCTGGCACGATCTATAAAGGAACTCCATGCAACGGACGATCTCTCTGATGTACAATCTAGCCAGCTTGTCTGCAGAGTTTGTAACTCTGATAGGGAGGAAATGGGCCGATTTGGTCAACCGGTCCACAATCACTCAAATGGAATCGTGTCCCTTCCTCGTCTTCGGCAGTCCTGATATGAAATCCATGGAGATGAAGTCCCACTTCCACTCTGCTATGGGCATGGGCTGAAGCAGTCTAAGAGGTCGGCGATGTTCTGCCTTGACCTGCTGGCACGTCAGACAACGAGACACATACTCAGCGATATGGGCCTTCATGTTATCCCACTAATACGACTGTCTCATATCCTGGTACATCTTCGTGCTACTAGGATGCATCCCAAGTTTCGAGTTATGGGCAGGCTCGAGAAGCTCGTGTCTCAAGTCAGGCATGTCAGGAACGCATAGGCGGCCATGGAATCATAGACCCCCATCAGAACCAACTCTCCACTCGGAGTCCTCGGCGTCGCTAGCTTGCTCTCGAAGCTCAAACAGCCGCACATTGTCCTCCTGGGCCTCAATGATCCTGTCGTCAATAAGTGGTCGCACCCGAACGTGCGCAACACACTCAAATGGCTCCTCCACAATGAGTCTCTACTCGAAGTCCCGCACGAACTCAACTATGTCCCACTCAGCTTTCATCAACGGTGCCGCAAATGCTATAGCCTTCTTGCGGCTCAACGCGTCTGCCACAAGGTTTACCTTGCCAGGATGGTAGGAAACCTCGAACTTGAAGTCCTTCAAGGTCTCCATCCATCGGCGTTGTCTCATATTCAAGTCTCGCTGCGTGAATATGTACTTAAGACTCTTGTGGTCGCAGAAAAGCTCGAACTCCTCTCCATAGAGGTAATGTCTCTAGAGCTTCAATGCAAATATCACAGCTGCCAACTCCAGGTCGTGTGTAGGGTAATTCTCCTCGTGCTTCCTTAATTGTCTCGAGGCATACGAAATCACCCTGTCCTTCTGCATCAGGACACAACCCAAACCAACGCGAGACGCGTCAGTGTATATCGTGTATTTCCCCCCTTGCTCTTGCAATACTAGCACAGGGGCGGACGTCAACTTGTCCTTCAGCTCCTTGAAAGCTGCTTCCGCCTTCTCATTTCAGGCGAACTTCAGGTCCTTCCGTGTCAACTGAGACAACGGTCTGGCAATCTTCGAGAAATCCTGAATGAAGCATCTGTAATACCCTGCTAGACCAAGGAAACTCCTCACCTCGGTAACTGACCCAGGTTGCTGCCAATCCTGAACCGCGGTTACATTAGCAAGGTCCACTGCTATCCCATCCTTGGACACCACATGTCCGAGGAACTTGACTTCCTCCTGCCAGAAGTTGCACTTCTTATACTGTGCGAACAACTGGTTCTGCTTTAACGTACCCAACACCGCTCTCAGGTGCTCCTCGTGCTCCTCCCGACTCGTAGAATATATCAAAATGTCATCAATAAAGACGATGACGAATCGATATAGGAATGGCCAAAATACCCAGTTCATCAGGTCCATGAACACGACTGGTGCGTTCGTAAGGCCGAACGACATCACTAGAAACTCATAGTGCCCAAAGCATGTCCTGAAAGCTGTCTTCTGCACGTCCTCATCTCTGACGCGCAACTGGTGGTACCCCGACTGTAGATCAATCTTCGAAAAATACTTTGCCCCCCTCAACTGATCAAACAGATTATCTATCCTGGGCAAAGGATACTTGTTCTTCACCATGACCTGGTTCAACCTACGGTAATCAATACATAACCGTAGTGACCCGTTCTTCTTCTTCACAAATAGTACAGGTGCTCCCCAAGGAGACACACTAGGTCGTATGAACCCTTCTCTACAAGCTTGTCAATCTGTCTCCGCAGCTCCTCCATCTCACATGAAGGCATACGATAAGTCGGCAATGAGATGGGTGTCCCACCAGGCGTAAGATCAATTATAAAATCGATCTCGCGCCGAGGAGGTAAACCAGGAATAGTCTTAAACACATCTATAAATTCCTGAACCACCGGCGTATCTTCCAATGTCGGACCATCGATCGGCGCTAATAAAACAGTATAACTGCCAACACGGCAGGGCCAACTGACCTGCACTGGAAACGTGAAAGCTGTGCCGTCAGATTCATAGGCAGTCACGATCCGAGTATCACTATCTATCTCTGCCCTCATCTTAGCGAGCCAGTCCATACCGAGGATAACGTCGTAGTGCCATAGTGGAGTAATAATGAGGTCGACGAGTACTGTGCTGCTACCCAAATCCACAGAGCAACCCTTACATAACCGTGCGACATCCGAAAAAGTCCCAATGGCCGAAGTGAGTCTCAATCCCTTAGTGGGAATAATACGCAAAGATAGACGTTTTACTGCCCCACAAGAAATAATAGAAGTAGTGGACCCAGTGTCCACTAACAAGGAAACAGAAGTACCGTGAATGTGAGCCGTACCCTCAAAAGCTGTCGGGGCCGAAATCGTCGTCTCAGGTGCCTCAGCAACAAGCGTATGCACTCGAGCCTGCTGCTGATGGTTCGGCTGTGGAGTCAAGGGCTGTTGAGGCGGCCAGAAGCGTGACACAGGAAGTCTAAAAGAAGGATGAGCATGAGAAGTCTGTAGCGGTGGAGTCGATAATGCCTGTGGGCGAGTACGACCAATCATCTGCGGCGGAGAGAAACCACTATCCTTCATCCGCGTGAAGCAACTCCCAATAGGGTGACCCTGTTTCCCGCAATACGTACAGGTCACAATAGGGCGCCTCATCGGAGCCACTGGCGCTGCGATCCTGGGAGGCAAGTCAACACGAGGCCTCTTGCCTAGGATAGGCCTGCTTTGTACCTCCTGTCGTGGTCTCGCAACCATAGCACCATGAGAACGGGCCAATCAGTCCACATCCTACTCGGCCGTCATAGACATGTGAACTAGTGCCGCATAAGTAGGTATACTGATGCAGCATATCTTTAACCGTATGTCAGGTCGTAAACCTCCAGAAAAATGACGCATCTGCATCTGCTCGTTGACAAGGATAGTCAGGACAAAATGGCCCAACTCTGTGAAGCAGTGCTCGTACTCAGTAACCGTCATGCCTCCCTGCTTGAGGCGTAGAAACTCATCCTCCCGCTCATGTTTGTAAGTCTGCGGGTAATATTTCTCATGGAACCGGAACTCGAATGCCTCCTAGGTCCACACATAATCCTCTGTGACAGACCGCAACACGCTATCCCACCATAAACTGGCCTCCCTCTCGAACATGAAAGAGGCTAACTCGACCTGCTCTGCCTGAGTACAGTGCAGCATCCATAGCAACTTGGAGATGCGGTCAAGCCAAAACTCTGCCTCCTTGGGTCTGTGAGAACCCATGAATGAGGGAGGCCTCAAGCGCTGAAATCGCTCGAGTAAGCCGCGGGTACTAACATCTCCAGTAGGAGGTGCGACGGGTGTGGGCAGACGCACATCCTCAAACTGAGCAGGAGGCTCCGAATGCTCAGCAGGACGTGCAGATGTCGTAGGTGGAGTCACACTACCACCTTGGGATAAGGCCTCAGCAATAGTGACCATAAGAAGTTGTTGTTGCTGCTGCTGTATCTGCTGCTGCTGCATTTGCTGCTGATGCATCATCAACATCAACTGCTCGATCCTGTCCGTAGGCAGAGCATCTTGTGAGTCATGCTGCGCAGATGATGATGCCCGGTACTGCTCACGAACCGGGGCCGTGTAAGGTGGCAGTCCACCGGTAGGACCAGCAGGAGGCTGATCAGAATCTAACCCACGGTTCGCAGGACCACCTCCACCAGAAGGAGTCTGATCCATCGAGCCAGTAAGACGGAGGTGTACCGTGCTCCGCGTATACTGTCACGGCATGCCCTATACAACATAGGGTACAAAATTGGTGAGATAAAGCATAGCAACGCATCATATAAGCATTTTAAGCATTCCACACATCTCATAGCAAAAGAGGCTACATGCTTTTCATTTACCCAAAATTGTCATAATACATGGAATACAGAGTTACATGAATCATGACAGAAATTACATGCGAGCCAATACATCTACAACATCAAACACTTAAAACATATAACTAACTACTACATCATCAACATGAAACATAAACCTACTACAGAGGAAACCAAAACAACTACAAGCAGCAGTATGGATGTTATGCACCCGAATCAGGCGATGGAGGAGGGGCATTCTTGTCCTGTAGACAACACGGGAAGACGTTCAAGGTGCAAGACACCTTGCTGAGCTTGGTTTGGACCCGCCCGACTTCCTGTTGTAGGGCTGCTTGGCCCTCCTCAAGATGGGCTAAACGCGCATCTATGGCAGCCCGATCCATGTCCTGCTCCTGAGTCGCAGGAGATGAACTCTCCTCTGTGTCCTGGGCCTCAGGTTCCTCTTCCTCTTCTTCAGCTTCACTCCCATCTTCACTCTTGTCTTCTTCGCTCTCAATCTCATCCTCACTCTCCCCATGTCGGGCCCGTTGTCGCTGTGCCCCAAGTTTCATCTGCTTGAGAGTATTCTCGTCGATTTGGTGGACCGATACTGGCATTTCTACCCCCAGACTATAGCCACACTCCCGTGCAATCCTGCATATGAGTCGGCCGAAAGGAAGCGAATCAGAGCTCCTGGTGGAGCGTGCAATATTCACGATCTGTCGCAACATGAATGTGAGTACACACAAGTTCGCCCTCTGCCCCACTTGGTACAGAAAGTTAACCATAAGTCGCGTACAATCGCTGCGATTACTGTGCATGGGGTAAAGGTTGTATGTGAAGATGTGATGTAGTAGGCGGAAGTTGTTTGACATGAGGGACGCTAGCAGGCTTTTGTTCGGCTGCCACTCAGCTAGTCGGCCACCACAAAGGTATTGTGTGCGACAATCCCTTTCACGAGCAGTCTCCAAATTCAGCTCACTAGCATGTACGTCACCAAGGGGAATATTCATAAGCCGTGCGATCACCCTCACATCAATGGTGACGAACAGATCCACCCCAACTAAGAGCCGGAACTGCAAAGGTTCTAGTGTAGGCTCACGAATGTTGGCGTAGAAGGCTCTGACAGTGCCGGAATTGGCGCGACCTCTGACCTCAAATAGCGGACCCCAGAGGGCCGCCTCCACTTGCTCGAACAAATAGTATTCCCCAAATAGCCGACCATCCACCTAGGCTTCAAAAAGAACTCTGCGGTCCTCATAAACTCCATGAGGTAGCGCCGCCAACTGTACCCGTTCAGCAGGGATCCTGGGATTAAGGTCCCGCTTCGTGCGAAACTCCCGGGCAAAGCTCGAGCTAGCGGCGATGTCTCTCGACCGCCTTGATCGTGTAGGGCGACTAGGCCCGGCCTCATCAGCGGCACTCTTTTTCTTGCCCATCAGAGAGAGGATGGTGGAGATGGAGAAAATGGCCGTCACAACTTCAAAAAGGGCTATGAAAAAAGACGGAATAGGGGAGAAAGGGCTGGGAATATGGTTTCTCTATGGATTTAGTGCCCAACAGATCTTGTAGGGGCCCAAAAGATAGAGCATTAAAAAGGAGAATGGAGAGAACAGGTGGGTGAGGAAACTGTAAGTGCTATGGTCTCATGCTCCTTTGGTTGTCAAATTTTGATGTGTCAAAACATCTATCTGTGTCCTGTACTTGTATGATGATTTATATGAATTCAAGACACTGCATACACTCTTCAAGAAGCTACATGTTGAAGTCTCAAGAAGCTACATGTTGAAGCCTCAAGAAGCTACAATGTTGAAGTTAAAGTCTGAAGAAGCAACGCATGAAGTAGTTTTATGTTGATGAAGATCTCAAGTTTAAAGCTACAACAAGTTCAAGATCTCAAGCCTGATATGGCTCAAGATCTCAAGCCTGATATGGTTCAAAATATCTACATTCGTTGAATGGTTGAAGTTCAATGTCCATACGACATGGTTCAGGTTTGAATGACCTTAGGTTGACCCTTTAAGTAGGTCACTTTGGATACATAAATCAAATATTTATTTTACATAAGTTTGGTCTATTCTAAGACCAGTCCTAGCTCTTGTTCGACCAGTCCTAGCATTGGTTCGACTAGTCCAAGAAATTCCACGACAAGTCCTAAGTTGTTGAAGATTTTTTGGAATTTTTGGTACGCCCACGACCAGTCCTGGAGGTCCTTCGACCGGTCGTAGGTGTGGCTTCGACTCGTCCACAACCAGTCGTGGAGCTACGACTCAAAGTCCAGCAACGTAATCCTTGGTCCTACAACCAGTCGTAGGGATCTACGACCAGTCGTAGGTGACCCACGACCAGTCGTAGGCTACTCACGACCAGTCGTGGAACGACTTTCAAAGATCGTGCTTAATTTTTCAAAAATCTGTTAGAGCTACGACCAGTCGTAGGTTTCTAAGACCAGTCGTAGGAGCGATTTTTGCTTCTATAAATTGAAGACGAAATTCAGAGTTTTCACACTTCAACTCGATTCAATTCAAGAATTTTCAAGTGATCACTCTGAGATAAGTCTGTGTTTATTTTAAGCTACATTGTGCTTATTTTATATTCCTTTTTGCTAGCTTATTTAATTTGATTTTGTTTCTATATTCCAATCTTATTTGAAAAGAGGAATTATTTTATTCCTTCTTCTTGGAATCAAAATCAAATATAGCTACGCCCAACGAGTTAAATCTAAAATCTATTAGAATTTAGAACCTTATGAATGTGAGTATTGGAAATTGAACTTTGACATTCAATCATCTACTCCGATTGGTTCTACCGGGCTGCTACGAAAAGGAGAAATCCAGGTATTTTACAATTCTGTAAAATTTCATTTCTTTTGGTTTTGTTTGAGGTTAAGCCAGAAAAATCTCATTGTACTGGTTTTGTTTGAGGTTGAACCAGAAAAATCTCATTGTATTGGTTGTCTGAGGAAAACCAGAAAACTCAGAAAAGAGGGGTTTTTGAATTGTGTAAGCCCAAGTGAAAAAGACACAATTGTAAAGGTTTTTGGTGAACCTGTGAAAACCTATTTGATAGTGAACGCTAATATCCCCTGTGTGAGGATATTAGGAGTAGAGTAGCTTTTTGTGTGGCTGTTGGAAAACAGTTGGTGTACACACAGGTGAACCACTATAACTCTTTGTCTTGTGGATTGAATGCTTGCTTAATTTTCATATCTTTTATCATTCGATTGTGTGGAATGTACAAGTGGATGTGAATGTTGTAACTATTTACATTTCAAGCAAGTGTGGGGATTGTTGTAATAATTTAGATCTTACTTCTGCATTTAATTTCAATTCCTTGCTATTTCATTTACTTATATTAAAATTGAGTCCTTGATCCAAAAGAGGTTCTAGAAATAAGGTTGTCCTACCATAAGCCCTTGTTTATTATGGTGTAAGGTTGTCCTTAGAACTGAATTTGTATCAATCTCTCAATACCTATTTATCAAGGTGATTTAAATTTAGTTTTGTGAATTGATTCAGATTGTAAGGCTATTGGTTTAATTTATTTCCGCTAATTTTATTTTAAATTTGGCATAGTCCTATTCACCCCCCCCCTCTAGGACATATAGCTTGGCCTTTTCAGAAACTCCCACAAGTTTTGGAGCTCCAAAGGCATGTGGGGCGTCCAATTGAGAGAAACGAAGAGGGAATGGAGAGGGGGGCTGCGACGCACGATGGAAAAGGGTAGGCTGTGGTCGAAAACAGTAGAGAAGAGGGTTGGAGAGGCGATTTGCGAGAGAGGGCAGCAATGCAAGAGGAAAAAATGGCTTGGGGAGGGCGTTTGTGAAGGAGGTGCGATTTTAGGTGATGGGAATGGGATGGCGTGGGTACTAGGGGGTTTATAAAACCCCCAAACATAATCGGCCCAGGCCGCGGGCCCGGCCCAGCCAGAAAATCGGCGAGGCCTCGCCAAAAAATTTTGGGATTTCAAAACGGGGCCCCCATGGTCTTGTTCGTACAGTCCCCTAGGCCCCAAAAATCACTGGGTCCCACCGTGGGTACCCCTAGATTAACGTGGGTAGGCCCTCGACCTCGATTCGCTCTATTTCGGGCACTTTCGGGCACTTTCAGACACGCACTGACATTTGTAGATTTTTGACTGCTGGGGTAAGGTGCATTGTGATCTAGACATGTCAATATACGGTCTAGAAGTGATTTGGGATCGATACGTGCAGTCAGGATCGAGTGCAAACTCGATCAAAATGCTTATTTTCGATGAACTTCGCCGAATGGCGAAATCGGGAAAACCTAGGACTGTTTCTATATTTTTCTCACACCCTCGTAGGTTGTAATGCGTCAGCGTACGTCGTGGGAATATAACTCAGGTCCGGTTTAATCAAAATCATGCTCTGATACCAACTTGTAATGCCCTGAAAATTGGGGGTCGAGTATAACTCAATTCCCGAGTTCCAACGCATCACTTATGCAACATAAATAATGCTGATTAAATGTTGTCTGTGTTAGAATAATAAACATGAGTGAGATTATACCAAAAATAGTAATTCATACTCCAGATCATTTGTATAAAGGCGAGCGGAAGACTGAACTGCATATACATGTATGTAAAGAAACAAAATCATTTTGTTCTCCAGAGTATGAATCTATCTGAGTCACCATATACATATGTTTGTTTTGTGCACAAAATGTTTAAAATAAACTAAGAAGTGATCCCTGCAAATCCCGTCAATCCGGCAGCCTAGTCGAAGTTGCCAGAGTACTGCATATAAGAGAACTCCTCCTAGTCCTCGTCATAATCAGGCTCCTCCTCCTGAGTCGTCAGCTCGTCTAAACCTGAGACAGAGTCTGGTTGGTGTGCGCAACACCGTCCCATAACGTGGGAGTGAGTAGCTAACTCAGTGGAATAATAAAGCATAGGTTAACATGTTATCAATACAGTCAGGCAGTAATGATAAAGTAGTAAAATCAAACACTCCTAACTACTCTTATTAATACAAGTATGGATGCAGGTATGATGGATGCCCTCACCACATCCTCCCTCGTGCGACACCATCTCACGTTCGCGGCATGCTTTCATCCCTCAGTGCTCCACATCTTCAAGGCACATGCAATGCATGATGAGCATGATTACCGAGTTTTTAATTAGTGCATTTCAAACAGCAGGATTGGGAAACTAAGCTACCTCCCTTGTATCATTCCCAAACATGATCCATTCTAGGGTCGTCAGTCCTAGTTAATATCAGACGATAGTGTGTTTTCTAGGTCACTGCAAAGGCTGCTAGGGCTGTTACGCATAAAGGTTACACCACTCCCCCATCACCTCTTAAACGATTCATCACAATACAGAAACAGGCCTAGTTCATACTCTATATACCGCGGCAAACTCTAAGGCTCACCGCGATTTCAGAGTATGCTCGAGGTCACTACAAAGGGCTGCCAGGGCTGTTGCTCGCATTGGTTGCACCACTCTCCCATCACCTTATCAATGTAGGCCGACAACACGAATATAGTGTCCCATACCACCATAATAGGTTCACGAGTCTGGTTGCTCACTGGTCACTGCGGGGAGGCACGTGGCCCCAGCGTAGGCTGACAGCTCGACCACGGTGTCCCATACCACCATGCCCGGCTCATGAGTCTTAGCAGATCGAGGTACCATGGTTAACGGGATTCTACTAGTAAGATTGGTACCCTAGGTTCAAGCAGTAGCGACCAAACATGGTGAACATACAGTAGACATATAGGGTTACTTGACGTGCTCGGCTAGCTCGATCACACAACAAGTTAAGCGATATGAAGCGCAGAAACACTTCGTGTGCACAACCACTATCGCCAACCGAAGTACGATACGGGTTCGCCAAACACATCATATGTGGCGAGATGAATCTCAACCACGATCCCAAGTCTGGTACCGAATGTCTGGACTATAGACATAGTCCTAAACTCATTCAATTCTCATCCATAGCATGTGGAGTAAAGCATGATAAACAAAGTAATTTCAGTATGTTAACAACATATCATAAAGCATGTTATAAAGCATGTTATAAAGCATATTGTAAAACACTATGTAAACAACAATACAGATACATGTGCTTCCTAAGTAAGTGCCTAAAGTAAACAGCCACATGGAGGAGCTCATACAGGTTTCTAAGGTAGCTGAGAACCCTATCTCAGCACCTACCTAAGGCACTAACATCTAAGCACTTACTCTCACAAGCATTTTCTCAAACACTTAGAGTACACTATTTCAACATACATGACGTATGTTAGTAAAATATGCATTAGGGCTATCCTTTCGCCGAGCGAGTATTTTATCTATGTATATCATATTCATACAGCAAATAATCATGACAAATACATCTCCAAAATTTATACGTATACGGTATTTTCTAGAATAAACAATTTCAACATACATAGTGTATATGAGCAAACATGTATTATGGCGACCCCTTTCGCCAAACAAGTATTTTATCTATATACCATATATTCATACAACAAATAATCATGTCAAACACATTTCCAAAATTTGTACGTATACGGTATTTCTACGTATACCTAGAGTATGTAAAATTTCATATTCTACATCTTTAATCGAAACAGGAAACAGAAAGCACTTTGTACATGTGCAATTACATGCAGATCATGAATCTATCATTATTTGACATTGAAAGGATTGAAAACCATAACCTATACACCTAAAGTCCGCACCTTGCACCTTGGAATCTCAACGGATCAGCAAGGTTTGATGGGCTTCCATATTCAGCAGTTTTATAGCCTAAAGAATGAAACCGGTTAGCTATTTCATAATCTATAACCTTCACACCCCAAAACAGATCTAGGGTTAGGGTTTCTTACCTTAAAATGGAGTCGGTATCGCCGGGAAAGCGTCAAGGAAGGGGTGGTGCAGCCCGTGTGGTAATTGAAAATAGTAGGAGGGAGATTCTCCCACAACTCTCAAGCTTTCTCTCTCTTTTTCTCTCTTCTTCTTAGGGTTTATCCCAAATTCGTATGGCTGTGAGAGAGGCTGCCCTAAGGTCCTTATATAGCCTAAAAACTCTCTGGAATGGACTTATGTTCAAGGTATACTTATATTATAATCCAATCGACATTGTTTCAGCTCAACGGAGGGTTTCTGGTGGGCCTCCTTGAGCCAAAAGTCAGACTTAAGCTCACCCATCCTGGATCTAGATGAAGTTAAGTTTTCGTTCCAGTAGGGTTTCCAGATCACGCGTGGCGGTCCAGTTTCAGTTCAACGGTCAGCGGACTTCGATCAGCAATTCCAAGTACATGTAAATGTTTATGAAAATTTTCCTGATCCGAGGGTGTATTTGGGTCAGATTCTGACGGTCTGGTTGCTTATAAAATGTCCGCAAGCGATACGTGTCAAATCACTATTCAAGATATTTATTTTGTAAAGAAAACAAGAGTTTTCACACTCCCTTGCTCCGGACTCAAGCGAACGGCCGTGGGACACTGTCTGGACTTGATTTCCGAGATGGTTGTCAAGCCCACCGAGACGGTCCTTAACTTCGTATTATTCAGACTCCCGATGTGCGGTCTAGACCTGATACGGAGTTTCAATTCATTCCCGAGAGCAGTCGGGTAATGAGTTTGATCCTAGACTTTTGGGTAACCTAGCGTCAATGATTCTACAAGTTTTGGGTCTTACAGATCATATTTAAAGTGATTCCAATGGATTTCATGGCTAATCTAGTTTAGCACTTAGTTAACTTTGTTAAATTTCTAAAGGATTTAATCCTAAGTGATTTCTGGTCGAGGTGGTACTCGAGCCATAGTACGGAAAATTACGAGTTGTTACAATAACCGTCTCTCCGTTTTGGTCAAACATTGAAAACAACTATCTTACTCTAACTAGTTGGGAATCGAAGTCAAGACTCCACAGCTATCTTACTCTAACTAGTTGGGAATTGAAGTCAAGACTCCAAATAGGGAAAGAAATCCATTGTAGCAAACCATCAGGATAAAAGCAAGGGATAAAGAAATAAATTTTTAAGGGGGGTAGCCTAAAATGTACTAGACTAGTATACACAAGATACACCCTACCACGCATAGAGACTTGAAATTAATAAGTCTTAGGCAAATGAAATAATAGATTCTTACTTATTACCCTTAGCCAATTTCGGGGACGAAATTATTTTTAAGGGGGGTAGATTGTAACATTCCGAATTTTTTCCAACCTGGAATTAGACGTCCTTAGGTAATGGGTCTATCCTAACGCCTTATTAACTTGTCAGAACTCAATCCCATAGTCTAAAATCGCTTTTTAACCCTTTTCCTTCACAAATCTCACCTTTCACTACCTTATCATTCAAAAGTAACTAAGTGCTAAACTAGATTAGCTACGAAATCCGCTTGATCCACTTTAAATACGATCTGCAAGACCCAAAACTTGTAGAATCATTGACGCTACATTACCCTATAAGCTAGGATCAATCTCATTACCCGGCTGCTCTCGGGAGCATCACGAAACTCTGTATCAGATCTGGACCGCACATCGAAAGTCCAATTAACATGAAGTTAAACGGTTAGAACCACCTTGCTGGGCTTGACAGCCATCTCGGAAATCAAATCCAGATAGTGTCTGGGGGCTATTCGCTTGAGCCCGGAGTGAAGAGTGTAAGAAACGTGAAATTAATTAGAAATAAAGTCCAATTTTAAGTAATCTGAGACTTGTCGCTTGTGGGCCAAATATATGCATTCAGACCGTCGAAATCTAACCCAAATACACCCTCGGATTAGGAGAAATTTCATACACATGGCAGTGTACTTGTGGCCCTGATCGAGTCTCAGTGACCGTTGAACTGAAACTGGTCGCCACGGACGATCTGTAAATCCGATCAGACCGAAAACGTAACTCGACATAGATCCAATGTCTGTGAGCTTAAGTCTGACTTTTGGCTCAAGGGGGCTTCCAGAAGTGCTCCGTTGAGACGGAACTGTCCGTATTTGGACATAACCTAAGTATACCTTGGCCCTGGGTCTAATTTGGTGAGTTTTGGGCCTATATAAGGACCTTAAACCCTCACTCTCTCATCCCATACGAATTTGAGAAAAACCTAGGAGAGAGAAGAGAGAAAAGAGAGAGAAAGTGTGAGAGAAGTGAGAGATTCTTCCTGATGCTCTACCCTGCTATCCTACGTGATTAATCATCATGATCTAACCGCTTTTCCGGTGATTCCGGCTTCGTTCGTAAGTAAGAAAACCTAACCCTAAGCTATTTTAGAGTTTCCAAGAGTATAGGTGATGGAATAGCTGACCTATTTCATGATTCAGGTTGTCGTTGTGCCGCAGACAAAGGCGTTGGGTTCAAACTAATTTCGGTTCAAGTTTACCGACAAAAGGTGCGCACTTTAGACGTATAGGTTATGGTTTTCAATGCTTTCAATGTCAGATAATGATAGATTCATGATCTGGATGTTATTGCACATGTACAAAGTGTTGTCCGTTTCATTTTTCAGATATACGTTAACTATGTTGAATATACTGTATTCCTCGTATTTGTAGAAAATACCGTATATGTATGAAATACGGATTTGTGCTTGCCATGATTAATTGCTGTCTATGTATTCTAAATACAGGTGTATCAACTTTTGGGTGAACGGATTAGCCTAACACCTGTTATATTAACATACGTCGTGTAGGTAATAGTTGTAGCCTAAGTGTTTGCAGAAATGTTCGAATGAATATGGAACTATGATTTATGCTTGCCATGACTATTGGTCGTGAATGCATGATCGTGGTTCATGTGGCAATCCTTTGTGAAAGGATTCGCTACGACTTGTGTTTTAACTAGCATATTATAGGTACGTTGGAGTGTGTAGTCTAAGTGTTTGTAAAAATGCTTGTGTAGATATGTACTTAATCTAGTAGTGCCTTGAGTAGGTGTTGAGATAGGAATCTCAACTACCTTAGTGATGTGTATGAGTTCCTTCATGTAAGTTGTTTAGTTTAATCACTTACTGGTTTATGAAACGTATGTGTTTGGATTTCCTGTTTGCATTGTGTTTTATAACATGCTTGTTAATATGTTTGAATTACTTGTTTATTTAATTCTGCTCTGACTACTTCACATGTTTAAGTTGTATTCCATAAAATCCGTGAAGAGCGATGGGGGAGTGGTGTAACGATTCCGTGCAACAGCCCTGAGAGCCCTAAGCGGACAATATCAGACTTTGATTATGTGATTTGAAATATTGATCCGTTACTGCTTTAACTATCTGTAATTGAATATGATTGGGGCTATTGTATAGTCCAGGCAATCGGTAATAGGCCTCAAGTTCGTGGCTGAGATTTGTTCGCCACGAAGGATGAGTTTGACGAACCCGAGCCGTACTTCGGTTGGCGACAGTGGTTAGGCCACGCGAAGGGCTTATGCACTTCATGTCATTCAACTTGTCGTGCGCTCGTGCTGGTTGAGCTCGTCAAGTAACCTGATCTGTCTAATGTAGTTCACCATGTTTAGACGCTACTACTTGAACCTAAGGTACCAAATTTACCAGTGTAACCCCGTTAACCTTGGTACCTCGATCCGCTAAGACTCATGAGCTGGGCATGGTGGTATGGGACATCGTGGTCAAGCTGTCGGCCTACGCTAGGGCGATGTGCCTCCCCGTAGTAACCAGTGAGAAACCCAGACTCGTGATCTGAATATGGTAGTATGAGACACTGTATTCGAGCTGTCGGCCTACACTGTTTTGATGGGTGATGGCAGAGTGGTGTAACGATTCCGTGTAACAGCCCTGACAGCCTTGACTATACCCGGTGTAGTGACCTCGAGCATACTCTGAATCTACAGCAAGACGACGAGCCTTCCTACAGTAAATAGAGTATAAAGTAGGCCTATATTGATAAGGTGATGGGGGAGTGGTGCAACGAGTGCGTGTAACAGCCCTGACAGCCCTTTACAGCGACCTAGAACCGCATCATCGTATGAGAGTATCTAGGACTGATGACCCTAGAATGGATCATTGTTTGGAAATGATATAAGGGAGGTAGCTTAGTTTCCCAAATCCTGCTGTATGAAAAGGACTAATAACAACTCAGTAATCATGTTCATATCGCACTGCATGTGCCTGGAAGATGTGGAGCACTGAGGGATGAAAGCATGCAGCGGACGTAAGATGGTGTCGCACGAGGGAGCATGTTGGCGAGGGCATGCATCATGACTGCATTCATACTTGCATTAATAAGAGTATTTAGGAGTGTTCGATTGTACTGCTTTATCATTACTGCTTGACTGAATTGATAACATGTTAACCTATGCTTTATTGTTCCACTGAGTTGATCACTCACTCCCACGTTATGGGACGGTGTTGTACACACCAACCAGACTCTTTTTGAGTTTCAGGTGGCGACGATGCTTATGAGGCGGAGCCAGACCTTTGCGATGACAATGATGCTTGCTTGTATATACTGTATTCTGACGGATTCATGTGAGTCGTGTCTTGATCGACGGGGTTACAGGGATGTTGACTAGATGCCCTTGCACTTGCTATTTGGTTTTGAATCGCACATGTATATTCATTTTTTTTATCCATGTTGGGATATATACATGTATTATCTAACCTGGTATCATTATCACACTCTGGAGGCATCCCACAGTTTACATATTTTATATATATCTATCACAGTCTTCCGCTTGCAAATTTCACTTGTCTCTGGAGTATGATATGTTGTTTGGCTTAATCTCACTCATGTTTAATGCACTAATACAGACAACATTCAAACATCATTCATTATCTTGCATAAGTGATGCGTTGGGACTTGGGAGTTGAGTTTATGCTCGACCCCCGATTTTCAGGGCGTTACACCGTCTATACTCACAAGTGGGCCCCAGATCATCCATCCAACGGTTCAAATCATCACCAGAAATTTCTAAAAAAGAAATGAAAAAACATAAAAAAAATCAAAACAAATAAAGATCTAAGGGTGGGGCCCTTTTCTTATCACACCCCACTACACCAACAACAAAAGAAAAATGAATGAAAAACACAAATATATATATATATATATATATATATATATATATATATATATATATATATATATATATATATATATATATATATATATACAAGAATGATCCAACCAACCATTTGGAACAAAAACAAATAAGTGCAACAAGATCCAACGATCAGATCAATCAAGATGGTCCAACGGTCCTAAGCATGGCCCTCTCCAAGCCCAAGAGGAAAATCCAACCCATCAAAAGCTCCCAATAACGAACGGCCCAACAAGTTCCAGCAAGAGCTTAAGGGCCAAGATTACCTGAAGTTGGGGAAATTAAGAAAAATGCAAAAAAGGGCTTAAGAAACCTCTCCAAAATAGCTCCAAGGACCACAATGGGTCCCTGGACGTCTCAAAACCAGATTCAAATAAGGAAGGAGGTTGCATCAGACGGACCATGCATGGCTCAGACCGTTGGACAAAAGGGGCGACCAGCGGTAGCCGGACTGCCGCCTGCGGCTGTTCGATCGCCGCCCGACCAAAAGCATGCATGGGGCAACGGGCCGTCCCCTAGGGCGGTCTAAACAATCGGTTTTTCCTTCTAACCGCTGGACAATACGTAAAAAATTTCCAAAAACAACCCCCAACTTTTCAAAATTACCAAAACAACCCCCAAGTTTTCAAAATTACCAAAACCACCCCCCGAATTTTCAAAATTACCCAAAAAAAACTCTAAAAAATTCCAAAAAATCCCCCAAAAATTCCCAAAAAAAAAAATCCCAAAAATCCCGAAAGTTACCAAAAATTGCCAAATTAACACAAAATAAATCCCCAGTGAGTATGGCCTCGAAAAGATTTGTCTCTCCTAAATCACTAACTCCATTAATTTATTAGTGGAGGCCATATGACTTGACTGCAAATAAAAACTGGACGACGACGCCCACCCACTTGATCGAACGGATATTTCTTAAAATCCAAGAATCTTTTCAAATAAAATCCCTAAGGAATCTAGCTTCAAAGGGAATAGATTTTCAAACTAAAGTTTCTAAAAAAAAATAAAAATGCACGCGATTTGCAATACACTGAAGAATCTTCCATATTCTCCAGTTGCGGTCAGTGCAAATAGCTAAATAAGATTCGATCTCTTCCGGTTTCCAGGGAGGATGATCGAATCCGTACATGATACATGTACGATTGCCCCGATCTCTATATCTGGACAGTCGTATGAATGCTAGTAAGAAATGAGTGGATCAATCTCTGTAAAGAATAATCAAACTCAAAGTGACAAAAATCCATTGTAACCAAAGTATCAGAATCAGCAGACTGCATAACAAAAGATTACTTGTACATACCTAGTCTGGGATGTTCAGAAAATTTGATCGAGTCCAAGTCGGCGTAGTGAGTTCCCCATAAGGCCTCACCAACGCGGAGAGCAGCTAACCACTTTGACGATCAAACGGAACGAATACCCCTAGGGTGATTACGTAGTAAAGGAAACGACAGACCAAATAGTATGAGAATCCTTGTAAAGCCGCGACGAATGCTCAGAGGCCCTTACTTTTCAAACTTACTCTTCGATGCTATCAACAATCTGACGTGAAAGAGTTGTGATTGGTGACCCGTAAAACCGCGACGAATGCGCAGGGGACAATCACAAGTTTTCCTCAACCCTCGTGATGTGTGCAAGTCATCTTTTTCCAAACAGTCAACTGATAATGATACAATGGCAAGCAACAGATTCGAATCATTATCCTTTCCGATCAGAAGGCTGGGGTGTCCACTTGCTTTCGCCTTCGCTTGCTTCCAACCTCGGCCAAAGAGGGGCATCTGTAGACACCCCACCCAGGCTAACATCTTTAGAAGGCTAAGACTATCCAGGAACCATGGTCATACCTTGGACAAAACCCTAATCCCAGCCTAAACCAAACCATGACCCAAAAGTCTCTAAAACTCCCAATCCATAACCTGAAACCATAATCCAAACTGTTTAGCACGCATACAGCCTCGCCTATATCTTATACCTTGGCCAGAACCCTCTATCCATACCTAAATCCACCACTTTCAATCCCAAAAACCCAAAACGGAGACCACTAGACGAACCAGAGCACCACACGAAGCACACACATACGAGTCCAGCCCGAACCAGGCCCGGGCGGTAGTCTGACTACCTCCTGCGGCACTCTGACTACCGCCGCTTTCGGCCCGAGTGTGGACAGCTGTCCAAGTGTCCAAAAGTCAACTTTCCTTCAAAATTACCCCCCTACCTTCACTATTTACCAATTACTAGCCCCATAAGCCAATGAGAGAATGCCATGTGACATCTCTCTCCTCTCCACCAACCACCACTTGCCACCTCAGCATTTACCCCTCCCAAAGCCAAAAATTACAACAATGCCATTGGAGAAGGCTATAAATAGCCCTCTCCCTTTCTCATTTCAACAATAACTAAGAGAGGGAGTGAGAGAGAGAGAGAGAGTGGGAGAGAAAGAGAGTGAGGGAAAGGGAAGGAGCTCCCAAGCCTCTCAAAAGACAGATTTTTCCAGCCACCCCGTAGCCCTCAACTCAACCCTTCCAACCCATAAGCCTAACCCAAATTGGTCATGGTCCACTTTATGTTTTAGCCTACTCAAGATTAAGCCAAAGGTCCATCATCCCACAAGCACTCATCATGACATCTACTCCCTTCTCAACCCCCACACTTCTCTAGATCTCTAGTGAACGTATGCTTTGTGACTTGTCGTACATCGAATCCAGTCACATCAGAAATTCCTAGTGACTTAGTCCACTTTTCTTTTCCTTTTCAAATAAGCATCATCACATCCACCCTCTAGACACATTATCGGATGTATGCTCTATGGCCTGCCAAAATCTCGGATCTTGCTACATCAGAAATCCACGTGTGACTAGTCCCATCATGACCACAGCATCATCATCATCCCTTGAGATCATTTTACTACACTAAGTAGAGACCGTACATTTGTATGGGCGGAGAGGGTGCCTAACACCTTCCCTCTTTATAACTGAGATCCCTTACCTGGAATCTCTGATCACAGACCAGGGGTTAATTTAAGGAAGGAGAGTCTTCGAATTTCTCTAACCTTAACGTGTTTCGTGGTTCTAGCCGACTGCGGGATTCTAAGACTTTTCAGCTAGTGACGACTCCAACAATTACCAAATCAGCCTAATCCCATCCCAAATACATAAATCAGCATGGGCGCCGAATTCCAGTGTCCACAGTAAGATTTTTGAATTGTGTAAGCCCACTTGAAAGACATAATTGTGAGGGTTTTAGGTGAACCTTGAAAAACCTATTTCTTAGTGAACGCTAATATCCATTGTGTGAGGATATTAGGAGTGGAGTAGTTGTGTGGTTGTTTTTCTAAACAGTTGGTGTACACACAAGAAAACTACTATAATTTCTGGTCTTGTCGTGATTAATTGATTATTTCATTTTGTGGATGTTGTAATTTTCCTTTATGCATTTGTGGAGAATGTTGTAATTTCTTTTATGCAACTGTGGGAATGTTGTAATAGCTTGTTATTTCCTTTGCTATTTATTTCTTTATTCCTCTGTATTAGTTTGAGATTTTGATACACAAACCGTTCTAGGAATTAGGTTGTCCTACCATAACCCATTGGTTATTGGTGTAAGGTTGTCCTTAGAACAACATCTGTATCAACTCTCAATACTTGTACACTTGAGGTTGTTTTACATTTCTGCATTGTGGGATTGTTTAAGTGCTATCTTTATTTATATTTATTTAAATTTCACATTTAATTTTTAATTTGACATAGTCCTATTCACCCCCCCCCTCTAGGACTCTTAGCTCGACCTTTTCAAGTGGTATCAAAGCCTAATAGCTCGTTTTAGTTATTATTTCTTTTGGATTAATTTCCTGAGCTAATCGATCTGAGCTTTTTAAGATGTCAAATTTTGATAGCCTTTCAATCACTAGGCCTCCACCATTTGATGGCTCCAATTATGCCTATTGGAAAGCCAGGATGAGAATTTTCTTAAAATCCATGTATGAGAGTGTGTGGCAAGCCACAGTGACTAATTGTACCCCTCCTACCACTGAAGTAACTGGTACTGACGGATCCAAAACTATGAAAGTCACACCTTATTTCTCTTGGATCACTTTTCAGAAAAGTGAGAGTAGTGCCAATGCAAAGGCTCTAAATGTAATTACTTGCACACTATCACTGGATGAATTCAAAAGAATTATATCTTGTGATACTGCAAAGCAAGCCTGGGATATTTTAGAAATGACACACGAGGGAAGGTCAGACTAAATTTGAGTCGGTCAGGTAAGGTAGGGTGTTCTCCTTTCCTAACTTTAGTGAGTCTTTCATTCACTAGCCTTATGGCGAAGCAAGGGATAGGAGCTATTAGCTGCTAATGAAGATCGTTCCACCCCTATTCCCTTTAAAGCCCAGAGACAACCTTTGACGGAAGATGCAAGAGTCGCAGAACAGCTTTATTAAGGGCCTTAGAAGATCTTCTCATATCAGGAAGCCGAATCAAAAGTACATACAAGTTGACTGTGTAGACAGGGCGACCCCCTACGACCCCCCATACCCCCCCCCCCTCCCCCCCACGAAGAAGTAGTTGGAGCCGGGCTCCGAACTATTTCGGTTTGGCTTTATTTCATGCTTATAAGAGTGGTCGACTCGAATATCCCTTTCCCTCATCTCCCTAAACGAGTGATTGGCCGACGAGATGAAGGAAGGAGTGGCTTTCACAACAAAAGAGTGCTTGCCCTAGGATAGAGTGTCTGCTATTGGAAATAGACCCGTTCCTATTCCTGACAATGAATGGTAATGTCCTTTGAGGTTTTCGGTTCATAAGACCTACTAATGGAGCTAAGAAGAGAGCCCGCTCCGTCGCTTTCCTTATGGCTTGCTTGTTAGCTGACATGGGAGAACAACAATTGTCAAGAAATCTAAAGTTCAAATCCTCACAACCAAATTTGAGGAAATACGTATGGAAGAAAGTGAAACTTTCATGGACTTCTATACAAGATTAAATGACATTGTCAACTCTATGTGGGGTCTTAGTGCTAGAATCCCAGAAAGTAAAGTCTGTGCAAAGATACTACGCTCACTGCCTGGACGGTTCAATTCAAAGGTGACTGCGATCCAGGAACTTCGTGATACGGATAATATGAGGGTAGAAGAATTAGTCGTCTCATTACAAACCTATGAGTTAAACTTTAAAGCTCCTAAAGGTAAATTCATCACCCTAAAATCTTCTAAAAGTATTTCTCAAGAAAATGCTAGTAATTTTGATTTAGAAAATTCTGAAGATGATATGGCCCTTTTAGCTAAAAAGTTTTATAAGATTTTCAAAAGTAAAAAGAGGGTTGATTTTCAAAAACCTAATGAAAAGAAAAGATCTAAATCTAAAACCTGGAAATCTTTAAAAGACAGTCAATGTTACAACTGCCATGAATATGGGCATTTAACAAACAAATGTCCTGAAAAGGACAAACCTAAAAGGAAAGGAATGTTGGCTACTTGGGATGAATCTTCCTACTCTAAAGCCTCTTCTGAGTCAGAAGATTTTGAAACCGAGTCGGATAATGAAGTCAAAGCCCTTATGACTCTAGCAAGTTCACTTTTTCAGATAATGATGATTCAACTAGTGAAGAAAATCTGAATAGTGATCATGAAAATGAAGAAGATCTTCAAGATGTTTATAATACCCTATACAAGGAAAGTTGTAAAATTGCTGTAAAACTAAAACTTCAGAAAGAAAAGTTTTCAAAACTTAAAGAAAATTTTGATAATCTTGTTTTAGAAAAATCTCACATTTTAGATTGTTTTGAAAAAACTAAGTGCGACTTAGATTTCAAAACCTCCCAAGTTGAAAATTTAAAATCAGAAAATGAAAAGCTAAAAATTGAAGTTTCTTCACTTTTGAGTTTAAAAGACACATGAAAGTATGCCCAAGGTGATCCAAAATTAGAAAAACTCTTATCCGGATCCAAAAAATGTGGCGATCAATCCATATTGGTGTCACGCCCCGAACTCAGAAACCGGGCTCACAAAATTTTCGATCGCTGAATCCGATACCGACAGCCTCCGTAGTACCCCATTCTCGGCTCCCGACACCCATACACCATGTTCCGATCTTGGGATCCTACGAGGAGGATTTCAAATATGATTTTTGTTTTAGTATAAGCGTAACCATAAGCATAACCCATGAACAATAACCATAAGAACACCATCATAAAATCCACTATGATCAAAAACTTTAAGTACAGTGCGTATGGAGGGAAATACAAGATAATGATAATAACAGAAACTCCAAAAGCTCGACTTCACGCTCCAATTGTGATGAGGCTATGGCTACGTTCGAACGTCACCTGCACGCATCAATCATGCATAAGCTTATAGAAAGCTTAGAGGGCGGTGTAAGTGTGTGCGCAATATGAGCGTGCTTAGAATGCAAGATTAGAGTAATGCGGAATCATGCTGATGAGTACATGAATGCAATCAGCCGTACCAAGGCTATGCAATGCAGGATATGAATGTTATCGGCCATATCAAGACCATGCGATGCAGGAGCAACTCAAGCATACCAATCCACATCCAAATCCACATATCAATACAGCTCTGTAAGTGCTATGGTCTCATGCTCCTTTGGTTGTCAAATTTTGATGTGTCAAAACATCTATCTGTGTCTTGTGCTTGTATGGTGATTTATATGTATTCAAGACACTGCATAAACACTTCATGACATTATTGAAGTTTCGAGAAGCTACAATGTTGAAGTCTCAAGAAGGTACATTATTGAGGTTCAAGAAGCTACAATGTTGAAGTTCAAGTCTTAAGAAACAACTCAAGAAATGACTTTAAGACTAATAAGCAACGCATGAAGTAGTTTTTATGCTGATGAAGATCTCAAGAATGAAAGCTACAACAAGTTCAAGATCTCAAGCCTGATATGGTTCAAAAAAATCTACATTCGTTGAATGGTTGAAGTTCAATGTCCATACGACATGGTTCAGGTTTGAATGACCTTAGGTTGACCCTTTAAGTAGATCACTTTGGATACATAAATCAAATGTTTATTTTACATAAGTTTGGTCTATTCTACGACCAGTCCTAGCTCTTGTTCGACCAGTCCTAGCATTGGTTCGACTAGTCCAAGAAATTCCACGACCAGTCCTAAGTTGTTGAAGATTTTTCGGAATTTTTTGGTACACCCACGACCAGTCCTGGAGGTCCTTCGACCGGTCGTAGGTGTGGCTTCGACTCGTCCTCGGCCAGTCGTAGAGCTACGACTCAAAGTCCAGCAACCTAATCTATGGTCCTACAACCAGTTGTAGAGATCTACGACCAGTCGTAGGTGACCCACAACCAGTCGTAGGCTTCTCACGACCAGTCGTGGAACGACTTTCAAAGATCGCGCTCAATATTTCAAATATCCGTTAGAGCTACGACCAGTCGAAGGTTTCTAAGACCAGTCGTAGGAGCGATTTTTTCTTCTATAAATTGAAAACGAAATTCAGAGTTTTCACACATCAACTCGATTCAATTCAAGAAATTTCAAGTGATCACTCTGAGATAAGTCTGTGTTTATTTTAAGCTACATTGTGCTTATTTAATATTCCTTTTTGCTAGCTTATTTAATTTGATTTTGTTTCTGTATTCCAATCTTTTTTTTGAAAAGAGGAATTATCTTATTCCTTCTTCTTGGAATCAAAATCAAATATAGCTACGTCCAACTAGTTAAAATCTAAAATCAATTAGAATTTAGAACCATATGAATGTGAGTATTAGAAATTGAACTTTGACATTCTATCATTTACTCCGATTGGTTCTACCGGGCTGCTACGAAAAGGAGAAATCCAGGTATTTTACAATTCTGTAAAATTTATTTACTTTTGGTTTTGTTTGAGGTTAAACCAGAAAAATCTCATTGTATTGGTTATTTGAGGAGAGCCAGAAAACTCAGAAAAGAGGGGTTTTTGAATTGTGTAAGCCCAAGTGAAAAAGACACAATTGTAAAGGTTTTTGGTGAACCTGTGAAAACCTATTTGATAGTGAACGCTAATATCCCCTGTGTGAGGATATTAGGAGTGGAGTAGCTTTCTGTGTGGATGTTGAAAGACAGTTGGTGTACACACAGGCGAACCAATATAACTCTTTGTCTTGTGGATTGAATGCTTGCTTAATTTTCATATCTTTTATCATTCAATTGTGTGGAATATACAAGTGGATGTGAATGTTATAACTATTTACATTTCAAGCAAGTGTGGGGATTGTTGTAATAATTTAGATCTATACTTCTGCATTTAATTTCAATTCCTTGCTATTTCATTTACTTCTATTAAAATTGAGTCCTTGATCCAAAAGATGTTCTAGAAATAAGGTTGTCCTACCATAAGCCCTTATTTATTATGGTGTAAGGTTGTCCTTAGAATCGATTTTGTATCAATCTCTCAATACTTATTTATCAAGGTGATTTAAATTTAGCATTGTGAATTGATTTATAATTGTAAGGCTATTGGTTTACTTTATTTCCGCTGATTTTATTTTAAATTTGGCATAGTCCTATTCACCCCCCCCCCCCCCCCTCTAGGACATATAGCTTGGCCTTTTCAAGTGGTATCAGAGCCTAATAGCTCATTTTTGTTGCTTTTTATTTGGATTTATTTCCTGAGCTAACGATCTAAGCTATATAAAAAGATGTCAAATTTTGATAGCCTTTCAGTTACTAGGCCTCCACCCTTTGATGGCTCCAACTATGCCTATTGGAAAGCCAGAATGAGGATCTTCCTCAAATCAATGGATGAAAGTGTGTGGCAAGCCACAGTGACTGAATGGAATCCTCCTATCATGGAAGTAACTGGAGTTGATGGTTCAAAATCTATGAAAATTACACCGTATTTCCAATGGACCACACTTCAGAAAAATGAGAGTAGTGCTAATGCTAAAGCACTAAATGCAATCACTTGCGCACTATCACCGGATGAGTTCAAAAGAATCATATCCTGTGATACTGCAAAGCAAGCCTGGGATATTTTAGAAATGACACACAAAGGTACATCAATTGTCAAGAAATCTAAAGTCCAACTCCTCACAACTAAATTTGAAGAAATTCATATGGAGGAAAATGAAATGTTTATGGACTTTTACACTAGATTGAATGACATTGTAAACTCAATGTGGGGTCTTGGCGATAAGATCCCAGAAAGTAAAGTGTGTGCAAAAATACTACGCTCTCTTCCTGAACGGTTCAATTCTAAGGTAACCGCAATCCAGGAACTTCGTGATACGGATAATATGAGGGTAGAAGAATTAGTTGGTTCTTTACAAACCTATGAATTAAGTTTTAAAGCTCCTAAAGGTAAATCTATTGCTTTGAAGTCATATAAAAGTATTACTCAAGAAAATTCAGATTCAGAAAAGTCTGAAGATGATATGGCCCTTTTGGTGAAAAAGTTTTATAAGATTTTCAAAAGTAAGAAAAGAGTCGACTTTCAAAAGGCAAATGAAAAGAAACGTTCTAAACCTAAGTCTAAAACTTGGAAGTCATTGAAAGATAGTCAATGTTACAACTGTCAAGAATATGGGCATTTAGCAAACAAATGTCCTAAAAAGGACAGATCCAAAAGGAAGGGTATGTTGGCTACTTGGGATGAATCGTCTGATTCTGAAGCCTCTTCTGAATCAGAAAATTCAGAAACCGAGTCGGGCAGTGAACTTAAGGCCCTTATGACTCTAGCCAAGTTTACTTTTTAGATCACGATGATTCAACAAGTGAAGAAAATTTGGATAGTGATCATGAAAATGATGAAGATCTTCAAGATGCTTACAATGCCTTATATAAGGAAAGTTGTAAAATTGCTGTCAAACTTAAACTTCAAAAAGAAAAGTTTTTTAAACTTAAAGAATGTTTTGAAACCCTTGTTTTAGAAAAATCCCAAATTTCAGATTGTTTTGAAAAATCAAAGTGTGATCTGGAATTCAAAACCTCCCTGATTGAAAATTTGAAATCTGAAAATGAGAAACTTAAAAATGAAGTATCTTCTCTTCTGAGTTTGAAGGACACATGGAGATATGCCCAAGGTGATCCAAAATTAGAAAAATTATTATCCGGATCAAGAAAATGTGGCGATCGATCCGGGTTGGGCTATGATAAAAACACATCTCCTAAACAGAAGAATACTCCTTCCAATTTTGTGAAAGGAGAGACTTCTAACTTAAAAGGAAAAGGTACTAGTCAAGTTTTTTCTAAAAATACAAAAACTTTTCAAAAACCCAAAAGCAGCTATATAAACTTCAAAAATCAGATTCAAAACCCACTAGCTGAAAAAATTGTTGATTTACTTAAGGAACTATTAAAATCTAACTCAGTAGGTCACTCTTACAACTGTAAACAAAGAAGACCAACTATTCTCCTAAACCCAAAACAGTTCGGAAATGGGTTCCTAAGGTTGCCTGTTTGGTTGCTCACACTGCTTTCAAAGCTACAAGCCATTCGAAATGGTACCTAGATAGTTGATGTTCCAGACATATGACAGGCGACAAGGCACTATTCACCGATCTTAAAGATATGACTGATGGGTCAGTCACATTTGGTGATGGTAGCAACTGCAAGATAATTGGTAAAGGTACGGTGCAACTCTATAACCTTCCCTTATTTAAAAATGTTTTATATGTTGAGGGTTTAAAACATAACCTGTTGAGCATATCTCAAATATGCGATAACAACCATAATGTTAAATTTTCTAATCAAGGTTATGAAATTATAAACGAAAAGGGTTCTGTAATATTAACTGGTCGCAGAACTTCTGAAAACTGCTATATAGTAAGCAATGGTAGCTCATCTAAACAAACGTGCTACATGGTCCATACCGATGAGACAAAATTATGGCATAAACGCCTTGGACATGTACACTACCGAAATTTATACAGATTGAGCAAAAGTGAACTAATTAGAGGTCTACCTAAGATGCAAAAAGTAGACAAGATTTGTGGTGAATGCCAGTATGGTAAACAAACTAGGAGCTCTCACAAAAAGGTGAACTCCAATACCACCACAAGACCACTCGAGCTTCTCCACATGGATCTTATAGGACCAACAAGAACGGAAAGTCGAGGTGGCAAAAAGTACATCTTAGTTATTGTAGATGATTATACAAGATACACTTGGGTTTCATTCTTGAGAGACAAATCAGAAACCCTTGATGAAGTGAAAAAGATTATAAAACGGATTCAAACTGAAAAATGTTCTCAAGTCAACAAGATCCATAGTGATCATGGATCCGAATTCGAAAATAGCGGTTTTGAGAAATTCTGTAGCGATCAGGGAATATCGCATGAATTCTCTGCACCTAAAACTCCTCAACAAAATGGAATTGTCGAGAGAAAGAATAGAGTGCTTCAAGAAATGGGAAATGTTATGTTAAATAGCATGAAGCTCCCTAGGAATCTCTGGGCTGAAGCAGTGAATACAGCCTGCTACATTATTAACCGTGTTTATATTTGTAAATCTAATAATAAAACGGCTTATGAAATGTGGTTTGAGAAAAAGCCTTCTGTCAAATACTTTCGAGTTTTTGGCAGCAAGTGCTATATTTTGCGTGACCGTGAAAATTTGGGAAAGTTTGACACTAAAAGTGATGAAGGGATCTTTTTAGGATATTCTTTAAACAGTCGTGCATATCGTGTTCTGAACAACAGGACCGGTGTGATTCAAGAGTCAATAAATGTTGTGATTGACGATCTTTTGAATACACCTGTCCCTAGTTCAGATAATGATGAAGTGCTTATACTTGAAAAACAAGAAACTTCATCAAGTGAAACTAATTCTGAATTAAGGACTGTTAAAGATCATCCAACTTCTCAAATACTTGGAAACCCTCTCACTGGTGTGCGCACTCGTAGACAATTAGAGGACATATGTAACTACGTATGCTTTACATCCCAGATTGAACTGGTTAACGTAAAAGAAGCACTTTCGGATGAAAACTGGATTCTTGCGATGCAAGAAGAACTTAATCAGTTTGTCAGAAATGATGTCTGGTACCTTGTTCCTAGACCTAAAGATAAACATATTATTGGAACAAAATGGATTTTCAAAAACAAATCTGATGAACTTGGAAATATTATTCGAAATAAAGCAAGACTAGTTGTACAGGGGTATACACAAATTGAAGGTATTGACTATAATGAAACATTTGCCCCTGTAGCTCGTCTTGAATCAATCAGACTTTTTATCTCCATTGCTTGTTTTAGGAAGATTAAAATTTACCAAATGGATGTAAAGAGTGTCTTTCTGAATGGTGATTTACATGAAGAGGTATATGTTGAACAACCTACAGGGTTTAAAGATCCTAAATTTATTGATCATATGTATCGTCTTAAGAAGGCTCTTTATGGTCTGAAACAAGCTCCCAGAGCATGGTACGAAAAACTGACTAAGTTTTTACTGAGTCATAATTTTCAGATGGGATGTGTTGATAAGACGCTCTTTGTTAAGAAACATAACGATGATATTCTAATGGTTCAAATATATGTTGACGATATTATTTATGGATCAACTTGTACTAACATGACTGTTGAGTTTGCAGATTTGATGAAGTCTAAATTCGAAATGAGCATGGTTGGAGAATTAAACTATTTCCTAGGGTTGCAAGTAAAACAACAACCTGATGGAATTTTTATCTCTCAAACCAAATATGCTCTGAATTTAATTAAGAAATTTGGATTTGAGAAAGGTAAAAATTTTGATACTCCTATGAGTACAACTTTGAGACTCTCAAAAGACTCTACAGGTAATGATGTGGATCCTAAATTGTATCGTAGTTTGATTGGTAGTTTGCTTTATTTGACTGCTAGTAGACCAGATATCGCTTTGAGTGTTGGTATTTGTGCTCGTTATCAATCAAATCCTAAAGAATCTCACTTAACTGCTGTTAAGCGGATTATGCGATATGTCGCAAGTTCTACTAAACTGGGTCTCTAGTATCCACATGAGACTAATGTTCAATTAGCCGGGTACGCAGATGCTGACTGGGCTGGAAACATTGATGATAGGAAATCAACCAGTGGTGATTGTTTCTACATTGAAAATTGTCTTGTTTCTTGGATTAGCAAGAAGCAAAGTTCTATATCGCTATCAACAGCTGAGGCTGAATACATTGCTGCTGGAAATGCATGTACTCAACTTGTTTGGATGAAACGTATGTTAAGCGATTATGGAATTACTCAAGATTCTATGATTTTATTTTGTGATAATTCCAGTGCAATAAATATCTCTAAAAATCCAGTTCAGCATTCACGTACTAAGCATATTGACATTAGATTTCATTACATTCGTGAATTAGTGGAAGAAAAATTAATATATTTGGATTACATTCCAACCGAGACTCAACTTGCGGACATTTTCACTAAACCGCTCGACAAAAGCAGGTTTAATAAATTAAAGTTTGATCTCGGTATGTGCAATTTAAATTGAATTTGCATGATTTGGTGTATCATAATGTACATAAGCTTGATGTTTTATTTGCTTAAATTTGAAAATTATTTGAAAAAAAATTGCAAATTTTGAGTCGGTACTCGACCAGTCGTGAGTGTACACGACCGGTCGTGATACGACCGGTCGAACACTTACACGACCGGTCGTGAAACTCGTGATTTCACTTTATTTTGGGGATTTGACTCTTCTTCTTCATTTCCTTTTTACTCTCCAATGGTCCTAGCTTCGACCGGTCGAACCCACCTTCATGGTACTTCAAGGTTAGTGGTTCGTTTGCAATTTTCTTGTAGATTCTTGTTATTGGTGTTTCAAATCTCATTCTTGTAGAATCTATTTGGTCGTTCATTGCAAGTTTGGGGTTTTATCTTGAAAAATCTGTTCTATCAAAACCCCATTTCTTCTATCTTGCATCTTTTTGTTTCCTTGAGTCCTCCTTTGAAAATGGATGCTAGAGGTAAAAAGAAAACTACACGAGGTCCCTCTTCATCTAGATCAGCATCTATTGCACAACATCATCTTCGCTCTCCCTAAAATGATCCTTCTAATGCTCGGGATTTGCGTATGCGCAATATTATTGTTGAGCATCCTGTTAATGTTAATCACATTGCTTCATTTGGTATCCTTCCTCTTTTGGAATCTGTGGGATGGGATAACATCTTACATTGGGGTGGAGCTGCATACCAGTCCATTGCCCAATCCATGTTTGCATGTATCTGTGATTTTTCTCTTGAGAATTTAACTTTTAAAATTGATACTCAAGAAGGATTATTTTCAGTGGATCGACATTTGATTGCTCACATTATGGAAATACCTATCAATGATGAGGGCATTCCAATTCATATTTTACATGACAGACTCTCAGAATCTGAACAAAAAATGCTTACTAGAGATTTATGTAATTTGGATGTTCACTGGACTCATAAAGGTCATGCACTTCCCTTAAGGTACTTGTTACCCAGACACAGAGTACTTCATAGGATTTTCATCTCAAATCTTTATCCACGTTCTGGTAATAAAACCGAACTCACTGCTTTCATGGTTCGTGTTTTGCATTCTGTCATCTCTGGTGCAAAAATATGTCTACCTTCTTTAATTTGTCATTCCATTATTTTGTCTCGTCACCATCCAGGACATAGTGATATTCCCTTTGGTTATTTGTTGACTATGCTGGCAAATTATATGCTCGTGGCTATGCCTGCTAGAGAAAAACCCATCCATCATCTCCCTTTTAATAATTCCAATATTAACAAGATGAATTTAGAATTGGCTGATGGCCAAGTGGATGCTGGTAGCAGTGGTGCTGAAGCAGGAAATGCAGATCAAGCTGGTGATCTTCCTAAAGATGTGAATATGGATGATTTATTTGAAGAACTTGAGTCAGACTCGGCTGATGATCCTGATTTTCAGCCTTCTGATTTTGATGAGAGATTGAATTCCCTTCAAGAGCAGGTGGCTCAAATTCGTGTTACCCAAGACACGCAATTTTCTTATTTACGCAAATATATGAGGCGGGTTGCTAGGGGTTTACACAAAATTGATCCATCTAATCCTGCTCCCTCTTCTGGTTCTGACTGAATTTTTGATGGGTCTGTAATATTTTTTTAAGTCTGAACTTTACATGCTTACTGACTTTTTGAATTATGCACTATGCTCTCTTGAATCAACTCCTATTTTCATTATCATTGTTGCTCTTCTTCCTTTGTCATTTTGTGTCAAAAAGGGGGAGAAGTTTTGGGAGGCTTTGGTTTAATTTGAATTTAATGATTATGATGTGCTCCTATTACTCAGGGGGAGTTAAGCTTCTCAGGGGTAGTTATGGGAGAATGATGCTAGTTATTACTTATCATATCTATATAACTGTGCATGCTTCTCTATTTTGAACCTGTTGTGCCTGTACTTCTCTTATTTCTATTGGAAGTATTATTATTTGGGTGTTTTGTCACAAATTTGACAAAGGGGGAGATTGTAAGTGATATGGTCTCATGCTCCTTTGGTTGTCAAATTTTGATGTGTCAAAACATCTATCTGTGTCTTGTGCTTGTATGGTGATTTATATGTATTCAAGACACTGCATAAACACTTCATGACATTATTGAAGTTTCAAGAAGCTACAATGTTGAAGTCTCAAGAAGCTACATTATTGAAGTTCAAGAAGCTACAATGTTGAAGTTCAAGTCTTAAGAAACAACTCAAGAAATGGCTTCAAGACTAATAAGCAACGCATGAAGTAGTTTTTATGCTGATGAAGATCTCAAGAATGAAAGCTACAACAAGTTCAAGATCTCAAGCCTGATATGGTTCAAAAAAATCTACATTCGTTGAATGGTTGAAGTTCAATGTCCATACGACATGGTTCAGGTTTGAATGACCTTAGGTTGACCCTTTAAGTAGGTCACTTTGGATACATAAATCAAATGTTTATTTTACATAAGTTTGGTCTATTCTACGACCAGTCCTAGCTCTTGTTCGACCAGTCCTAGCATTGGTTCGACTAGTCCAAGAAATTCCACGACCAGTCCTAAGTTGTTAAAGATTTTTCAGAATTTTTTGGTACACCCATGACCAGTCCTGGAGGTCCTTCGACCGGTCGTAGGTGTGGCTTCGACTCGTCCTCGACCAGTCGTAGAGCTACGACTCAAAGTCCAGCAACCTAATCTATGGTCCTACGACCAGTCGTAGAGATCTACGACCAGTCGTAGGTGACCCACGACCGGTCGTAGGCTTCTCACGACCAGTCGTGGAACGACTTTCAAAGATCGCGTTCAATATTTCAAATATCCGTTAGAGCTACGACCAGTCGAAGGTTTCTAAGACCAGTCGTAGGAGCGATTTTTGCTTCTATAAATTGAAAACGAAATTCAGAGTTTTCACACTTCAACTCGATTCAATTCAAGAAATTTCAAGTGATCACTCTTAGATAAGTCTGTGTTTATTTTAAGCTACATTGTGCTTATTTAATATTCCTTTTTGCTAGCATATTTAATTTGATTTTGTTTCTGTATTCCAATCTTTTTTTTGAAAAGAAGAATTATCTTATTCCTTCTTCTTGGAATCAAAATCAAATATAGTTACGCCCAACTAGTTAAAATCTAAAATCAATTAGAATTTAGAACCATATGAATGTGAGTATTGGAAATTGAACTTTGACATTCAATCATCTACTCCGATTGGTTCTACCGGGCTGCTACGAAAAGGAGAAATCTAGGTATTTTACAATTCTGTAAAATTTATTTACTTTTGATTTTGTTTGAGGTTAAGCCAGAAAAATCTCATTGTATTGGTTTTGTTTGAGGTTAAGCCAGAAAAATCTCATTGTATTGGTTATCTGAGGAGAGCCAGAAAACTCAGAAAAGATGGGTTTTTGAATTGTGTAAGCCCAAGTGAAAAAGACACAATTGTAAAGGTTTTTGGTGAACCTGTGAAAACCTATTTGATAGTGAACGCTAATATCCCCTGTGTGAGGATATTAGGAGTGGAGTAGCTTTCTGTGTGGCTGTTGAAAGACAGTTGGTGTACACACAGGCGAACCACTATAACTCTTTGTCTTGTGGATTGAATGCTTGCTTAATTTTCATATCTTTTATCATTCAATTGTGTGGAATGTACAAGTGGATGTGAATGTTGTAACTATTTACATTTCAAGCAAGTGTGGGGATTGTTGTAATAATTTAGATCTATACTTCTGCATTTAATTTCAATTCCTTGCTATTTCATTTACTTCTATTAAAATTGAGTCCTTGATCCAAAAGATGTTCTAGAAATAAGGTTGTCCTACCATAAGCCCTTGTTTATTATGGTGTAAGGTTGTCCTTAGAACTGAATTTGTATCAATCTCTCAATACTTATTTATCAAGGTGATTTAAATTTAGCATTGTGAATTGATTTATAATTGTAAGGCTATTGGTTTACTTTATTTCCGCTGATTTTATTTTAAATTTGGCATAGTCCTATTCACCCCCCCCCCTCTAGGACATATAGCTTGGCCTTTTCAAGCTCATCAAATATTAGTACAGTTCTTATTCTGGATAATCACCGGGGTTTAGTACACTCCAAATGGCATGCCCATTTCCCAGGCGTGTAGTCCAAGTGAGCGTAAGAAACCTCACTATCCGCCTGGCCAATAGTCTGCCAATATCTATCCAGCACGTCGATAGCGGACCCATTCATGAGCTGGTCAAACTCAGCATAGTAATGCCCCTTACCCTCGGGCGAGTAAGGCCACACCCCTTTCCAACCGACCACGACACAGTGGGAGACGCGACCTCCTAGTATTCGGCCCTCGTGTGCTCATATATCTACCATCGGGTTTAGGGATTTTCACCTAGGGACATCTATGGCACCCTGATGCTAGAGACAATATTTCAGGTATTCAATCCAACCACCACGATGTGTCTGTGGGGCTATGGCCCTGATGTCACTAGGGCATACTATAATCACAATCACACAAATGCAAGTGCATGAATAACCCTACCAAACATGCAACAATCCTACACGTACCACGCGCTCATGTAGGGCAACTCCGCCTATCAGGGAGCACATAAACAATCTGCCTGAAGGCATATGCTATGATTGATCACTCCACATATCAAGCATACATATGATGCGTCATGGAACTATACCAAACGTGTTATATGGTGTTGGGCTCTGCTCATAACAAAAATGGGCCTAGATGGCCTACACACTATAAGTATGGGCCTATAAATGGGCCCTAGGGAGAGTGACAATGCGGACATCTAACCAACATCATCCTTACAATGTGGGCATCAAACCATCATTGCTCCTAAGGCACGACCTGTCATGAACATCATTACATAAACCATGGTGAAATCACACATTACAATGGGCCTTATGTACATCCCGTTGGGCCTCAACCCATGGGCCTCAGGTACATCAAATGGGCCGCATCATGTGGGCCTCATATATATATCAAAGTGGGCCTCAACAACGGGCCACAAATACATCAAGATGGGCCTAATCACATGGGCCTCATATATTCCAAAAACAAAAGTCATATTGAAGGATTATTTGGACCATACCCCAAGTGACAGTGGAGATAATAATTCCCACAATTAGATAAATCACAGGGCCCACCATAAAGTTTATTTTTTTTCCAACCAATCCAATCATAAGGTCATAAAGACCTGGATTAAGAGGGAAAATAAATATCATGTGGGTCCAAACTTTGAAGTTCAAGGGTTTAATGGTGGACGTTCAAACCCACTGTTTCCTGTAATGTGGTCCACTTGATCCTAGATTTGTCTCATTTTTAGTCTCAAGCCTTAGGATGAGCTTTTAGAATGGTTGGACGGTTTGGATGCAACACATGCATCATGGTGGGTCCCATAGATGGACGACGTGGAGGAAATAGGTGGGACCCACAGAACTTGGTGACGCCACTACAACAGATATGCAGCTGGAGTGGGTACACCAGTTGTCCCACCTCCCACGATGTGGGACGGTGTGGGATACAATACATACATCAGTGGGTCCCACGTGGGGCCCACCATAACGTTAACTTTCCATCCCATCTGTTAATAAGGTCACGTAGACCTGGATGCGGAGGAAAAACAAATTTCATAATGGTCTAAAATTTTTGGGACACCCAAAAGGGGTTTCAATGGCAGACGTTCAATCACCTCTGTTTCCTATGACGTGGGCCACCTGAGTGTTGTATACGGCTGATTCTTGGAGGGGGGCCCACTGCCCCTAAAGGGGCCACCAATGCATGGTGTTGATGTCCAACACATATCATGGTGGGGCCCATGGCTGGGACCCCTGTTCCCTACCTCCTTCACGCCCATGGCAACAGCGTCCTACGCTGCTGCATTCTTTATTTATTATTTTTTTTTGAAAAATGAATTTTTCTGGATTTTCCCAAGTGGGGCCCACCTCAGAAAAATCCAACCCAACCATTAGTTTCTATGGCTCAATACAAACCCATCAAGCCCAATATTCGATGGGTTTTGGTGTACAGAAACATCAGGGTGTATTTCAACAGTAAAAAAATACTATTCCCTATGCTATGGCCCACCAGAAAGTCGGATTAGCCTCATTTTTTAGCTCAACGCCTAAAATGGGTTGAGAAGTAGGATGGACGGTGAAGATTAAATCAATACATCAAGGTGGGGCCTGCATGAGTGGTCCACCAAAGCTTGTTGAATCAAGCTAATATTTATATTTTTTATATTTAATTTAATTTTATTTTTGTGTTGCTGCCCGTCAGCACACCACAATGTTAGTTCACACATTACCGTGGGGCCACGTCCAGCGTCCCTGGATGCTGGACGGCGTGGAAACAACACAGCATCATGGTGGGTCCCACATGGACGTGCCCCACCATGTATATATATATATATTAATATAATATAAATATATCATATATATTTCAGTCCAGCGGGTGGGACTTCTTATCGTCTCAACGGTAGACGACAGATCTCCCTGAAATGTGGTGGGCCACACCGTCTGATGGTTGGAGTAGATTTAACATATCGGTGGGGCCCACTTCATTCTAAGGGGGAGAGAGAGAGAAGGAGAGAGAGATATACACGTGAAGGGGAGGGACCCCGCCACTATTGGGCCCTCCCAAATACAATGCATACATCAAGTGGGTCGCACAACAAGTGGGCCCTTAAAAATTGAAATTAACGGTGGATCACCCACCTATTGCACTCCTCCTTGATCCCTTGGACTCCTATGCTCCTTGCCTTCACTTTTGATGGTGGTTGATGGAGTTTTGATGGTGGGAATGAGAGATGAGAGGGCCACACTTGTTGATTTGGGAGAGCTTGGGAAGATTTGGACGTGGGGTATTGTAACAGCCCGAATTTTTTCCAACCTGGGATTAGACGTCCTTAGGCAATGGGTCGATCCTAACACCTTATTAACTTGTCAAAACTCAGTCCCAAAGGCTAAAATCGCTTGTGAACCCATTTCTTTCACAAATCCCACCCTTCACCACCTTGTTCCTTAAATTTTTCTAAGTACTTTCACCCTAGACACTATCTTAAACTGGCTAAGTAGTATAACTTGGATCACTTTATATATAAACTACAAAGGCCCAGGTACCACCTCAGATAGAAATTACTCAGGACTAAACCCTTTAGAAATTAGGCGAGGATTAGCCAGTGTGAAACTAGAGTACCTGTGAAATTAGCACCAATCACTTTAAATACGATCTGTAAGACCCAAAAGTTGTAGAATCATTGACGCTAGGGTACCCTAAAATCTAGGATCAATCTCATTACCCGTCTGCTCTCGGGAGCATCACAAAACTCCGTATCAGATCTGGACCGCATGTCGGAAGTCCGATTAACACGAAGTTAAGGAATTAGGACCGCCTTGCTGGGCTTGACAACCATCTCGAAAATCAAATCCAGACAGTGTCCCACGGCTATTCGCTTGAGTTCGGAGCGAGAGAGTGTGAAAACACTTGTTTTCTTTACAAAATAAATATCTTGAATAGTAATCTGGCACGTGTTGCTTGCGGATCAGTTTTAAGCAACCAGACCGTCAGAATCAGACCAAATTACACCCTCGGATCAGGAGAAATTTCATACACATTTACATGTACTCGGAATCTCCGATCGAGATCCGCTGACCGTTGAACTGAAACTGGTCTGCCACGCGTGATCTGGAATCCCGACCGAAATGAAAACTTAACTAAATGTAGATCCGGTGTTAGTGAGCTTAAGTCTGACCTTTGGCTCAAGGAGGCCCGCCAGAAGTCCTCCGTTGAGCTGAAACAGATCCGCTTTGGTTATAACCTAAGTATACTTTGACCTGGAGTCTATTTCGATTAGTTTTTAGGCTATATAAGGACCTTAAACCCTCTCTCATGGCAGCCATACGAATTTGAGAGAAATCCTAGAGAGAGAAGAGAGAAAAGAGAGAGAAAGTGTGGGAGTTGTGGGAGGTTCTCCCTGACATGCTTCCCTGCCGTTATGCAAGCACAACCACTCCATTCTAATCGCTTTCCCGGCGATTTTAGCTCCGTTTCTAGGTAAGAAACCCTAACCCTAATCTGTTTTGAGATTTTGATAGTTGCAGGTTATGAAATAGCTAACCTGTTTCGTTCTATAGGTTGCCAAACGGCCAAATACGAAAGCTTAGCAAACCTATTGGATTCGTTACGATTCTACGACAAAAGGTGCGAACTTTAGGTGTATAGGTTATAGTTTTCAATACTTTCAATGTCAGATAATGATAGATTCATGATCTGCATGCAATTTGCACATGTACAAAGTGCTATCTGATTTCCGTTTCGATTAAAGATGTAAATTATGGAATTTTACATATTCTAGGTATTCGTAGAAAATACCGTATACGTATAAATTTTGGAAATGTGTTTGACATGATTATTTGTTGTATCAATATATTATATATGCGTAAAATACTTGCTTGGCGAAAGGATAGCCCTAATACATGTTTTGCTAACATACACCATGTATGTTGTAATAGTGTATTCTAAGTGTTTGTGAAAATGGCTGAATGAGTATAGAATTCTCATTCATGTTCGCCATGACTAATTGTCATAGATATATGGTTGTTGTATTGGCGATACCCCTTTGACGAAAGGATTTGCCCTGAATCAAGCCACGGCCACTATACGCTATATATGTTGAAATGTGTAGCCCAAGTGTTTATGAAAATGTTCAAATGAATATGGAACTTGGATTCCTACTTTCCATGACTATCCGTCGTGGGTGTACGCGTGTTATGATTGGGGCAACTCCCTAGTGAAAGGATTTGGCCTAATACTTATGTGAACAACATATGTCATGCATGTTGATGTATGAAGTCTAAGTGTTTGTTGATATGTTTGAATGAGTAGTAGTTAGTAAATTGTAATGTATAAGGGTGTTGAGATATGATTCTCAACTCCTTTAACTATGTGTATGATTTCCTTGGATAGCTGTGTGATTAAAAATTGAATATGCACAAACTCATGCTTGTGTTGTGCTTCATAACATGCTCAACCGATTGTATGATTTTATCTATGTAATGCATATGCTTAAATTCATGTTTACGTTATATGATCGGTCATGGGTGATGGGGGAGTGGTGTAACGATTCCGTGCAACAGCCCTGGTAGCCCTAAACAGATAATACCAGACCCTGATTGTATGAGTTGAATCTTGATCCACTACTGCTTTATCTATCTGCAATTGATTGTGTTTGGGGCTATGATTATAGTCCAGACAATCGGTAACGAAAATGAATGCGTGGCTGAGATTCATTTGCCACGTGAGATGTGTTCGACGAACTCGAGTCGTACTTCGGTTGGCGATAGTGGTTGGCCACACGAAGTGCTTATGCGCTTCACATCGTTCAACTTGTTGTGCGCTCGAGCTAGCCGAGTTCGTCAAGTAACCCGATCTGTCTAATGTATGTTTACCATGTTTGGTCATCACTGCTTGAACTTAAGGTACCAAACTTACCAGTGAAATCTCTTTTAACCATGGTACCTCGATCCGCTAAGACTCATGAGCTGGGCATGGTGGTATGGGACACCATGGTCGAGCTGTCGGCCTACGCTGGGGCCACGTGCCTCCCCGTAGTGACCAGTGAGCAACCGGACTCGTGAGCCGATTATGGTGGTATGGGACAATATCTTCGTGCTGTCGGCCTACATTGATTAGGTGATGGGGGAGTGGTATAACGATTTCGTGTAACAGCCCTGACAACCCTTTGTAGTGACCTCGAGCATACTCTGAATTGCGGTGAGACGACGAGTTTTGCCGCAGTGTATAGAGTATGAACTAGGCCTGTATCTGTATAGTGATGAACCGTTAAAATGGTGATGGGGGAGTGGTGTAACGATTCCGTGTAACAGCCCTGGCAGCCCTTGCAGCAACCTAGAAAACACACCATCATTTGAGATTAAATAGGACTGACGACCCTAGAATGGATCATGTTTGGGAATGATACAAGGGAGGTACCTTAGTTTCCCAATACTGCTGTTTGAAATGGACTAATAATAACTCGGTAATCATGCTCATCATGCATTGCATGTGCTTGGAAGATGTGGAGCACTGAGGGATAAAAGCATGCCGCGAACGAAGAGGGTGTCGCATGAGGGAGTATGTCAGTGAGGGCATACATCATGACTACATTCATACTTGCATTAATAAGAGTAGTTAGGGGTTTTGATTTTACTACTTTATCATTACTGCTTGACTGAATTGATAACATGTTAACTTATGCTTTATTGTTCCACTGAGTTGATCACTCACTCCCACGTTACGGGACGGTGTTGTACACACCAACCAGATTTGTTGAGTTTCAGGTGATGGCAATGCTCATGAAGCTCTCTGACAGGTTTATGAAGAGGAGTTCTCCTACTCGTAGCTCTCTGACAGGTTTATGAAGACCTGTTATTGTATTGACAGGGCTATGATACTTGGGATAGAAGACATTACACTTACACATTTGGTATATTTTAAAAATGTACTTGAAATTTATTAACCTGGTAATGTTATCACACTCTGGAGACTCACCACAGTTTTTATATATTTTATATATCTATCACAGTCTTCCGCTTGCTAATTCACTGTCTCTGGAGTATGATATTCTGTTTTGGCTTAATCTCACTCATGTTCAATGCACTAATACAGACAACATTCAATCATCATTATCTATGTTGCATAAGTGATGTTCTGGGAACTCGGATGTTGAGTTATGCTCGACCCCCGATTTTTCGGGATGTTACAGGTATTGTTGCTTGGGAGGTTGTTTTGAGAAATGAGAGAGAGAGAGAGAGGAGTGATGTGATGAAAAGGTGGAGTGATGGGTGATGGGTGGAGTGATGGAGTTGTAAGAAAGGGATGGGTGGAGAGAGAGAGATTTGACTTTGGGAATGGAAAGGAATGGGTTGTTTGTACTTGTGGTAGGTGTGTACTTGACTTGATTGATTGATTGATTGATTGATTGATGCGATATGTTGTAGAGATTCCCTCGAAACTCATAACGCGCGGCATTTTCCTCGAAATGAACGTGGGCCCACATCTTCTAGCCTGGGTATCAGATCGGTGCGTGAGTCACGGCGTTGGAATCGCCGCGACGGCGCGGTTGTCAAGGTACAGGTTTCAGTTTAAGCTGACTTTGGTATGCAGGACTCGGCTTAGGATCGCATGCAAACATCGGATACGGGTCGAGGGTTGCCGAAATTCGACCGGGAGGACCGCGGAAGCCTATGAAACGGTACGGACTAGGATACGGGTCTTACAATTGGGCTACGACAAAAGTATTCCTCCTAAACATAAGAATACTCTACCTAAATTTGTGAAAGGGGAGTCTTCAAACACAAAAGGAAAAAGTCTGAATCAAAACTATTCTAAAAAGGCTAAGACTTTTCAAACCTTAAAACCTAAAAGCAACCATATCAACTATAAAAATCAGAATCATAATCCTTTAGCTAAGAAAATTGTTGATTTACTTAAAGAGCTCTTAAAATATAACTCAATGGGTCGGTCTTATAACAACTACAAATATAAGAAGACCAACTATACTCTTAAACCCAAGACTGTAATGAAATGGGTGCCTAAGGCTACTTGCTTGGTTGCCCACACTGCTTTCAAAGCTACAAGCCATTCAAAGTGGTACCTAGATGGTGGATGCTCTAGACACATGACAGGTGACAAAGTTCTGTTCACCAATCTTAAAGATATGACTGATGGTTCAGTCACATTCGGTGATGGTAGAAATTGCAAAATTGTTGGCCAAGGTACGGTTCAACTCTTTAACCTCCCTCTATTTGAGAATGTTTTATATGTAGAAGGGTTAGAACACAATTTATTAAACATCTCTCAAATATGCGATAATAATCGTAGTGTAAAATTTACTAATCAAGGTTGTGAAATTTTAAATAAAAATAGTTCTGTAATATTAACTGGTCGCAGAACTTCTGAAAACTGCTATATTGTTTGTGATTCAAGCTCATCTAATCTATCGTGCTACATGGTCCATACCGATGAGACCGAGTTATGGTATAAATGCCTTGGACATATGTACACTACCGCAACTTGTATAGATTGAGTAAAAGAGAGTTGATAAGAGGCTTACCCAAAATACAGAAAATAGATAAGATATGTGGCAAATGCCAGATCGGCAAACAAACCAGGAGTACTCACAAAAAGGTGAACTCCAATGCCACATCTAAACCACTCGAACTTCTCCATATGGATCCTATTGGAGCAACCAGAATGGAGAGTCGAGGTGGCAAGAAGTATATACTGGTAATTATTGATGACTTTACCAGATATACGTGGGTAGTCTTCTTAAGGGACAAATCAGAAACTCTCGATGAAGTAAAAAGGGTACTTAAACGTATCTAAACGGAAAAATGATCTCAAGTTTGTAAGATCCGTAGTGATCATGGATCAGAATTTGAGAATAACAGTTTTGAGAAGTTTTGCAGTGATCAGGGAATATCACATGAATTCTCTACGCCCAAAACACCACAACAAAGTGGTATAGTAGAAAGAAAAAATAGAGTGCTTCAAGAAATGGCAAATGTAATATTAAATAGTATGAAGCTCCCTAAAAATCTTTAGGCAGAAGCCGTAAATACTGCTTGTTATATAATTAACCGCGTTTATACTAAAACATCAAATGGTAAAATGGCTTATGAAATATGGTTTGATAAGAAGCCTACTATTAAATACTTTTGAGTTTTTGGCAGCAAGTGCTACATTTACGTGACCGAGAAAATATGGGTAAGTTTGACACCAAAAGTGATGAAGGGATATTTTTAGGGTATGCTCTGAATAGTCGAGTGTATCGAGTTCTTAATAAGAGGACCGGTGTAATTGAATAGTCCATTAATATGGTTATTGATGATCACTTGAATACACCTGTCTCTAGTTCAGAAAATGATGAAGTTCTTCTAATTGATAAACCAGACTCTTCATCAAGTCAACATAACACTGAACTAAGGACAGTTAAAGACCATCCAACTAATTGGAATCTTGGAAACCCTCTTTCTGGTGTACGCACTCGTAAACAGCTAGAAGATATGTGTAATTACGTGTGCTTTACATCTTCAATAGAACCGGCTAACATAAAAGAAGCTCTTACTGACGAAAATTGGATTGTAGCGATGCAAGAAGAGTTCAATCAATTTGTCAAAAAATGATGGTTGGTACTTAGTTCCTAGACCGAAAGATAAACACATTATCAGAACGAAATGGATTTTCAAAAATAATTCTGATGAACTTGATAATATTATTAGAAACAAGGCTAGGCTGATTGTACAGGGGTACACTCAAATTGAAGGCATCGATTATGATGAAACCTTTGCCCCAGTAGCTCGTATTGAATCAATCAGACTATTTTATCCATTACATGCTTTAGAAAGTTCAAAATATACCAAATGGATGTAAAGAGTGCTTTCTTAAATGACGATTTGCATGAAGAAGTGTATGTTAAACAACCAATGGGTTTTGAAGACCCTAAGAATGCTGATCATGTATACCTCCTAAAAAAGGCCCTTTATGGTTTGAAACAAGCTCCTAGGGCATGGTACGAAAAGTTGACCAAGTTTCTACTAAGTCATAATTTTATAATGGGAAGTGTTGATAAGACATTGTTTGTAAAGAAACATGATGATCACATTTTAATAGTGCAAATTTATGATATTATTTATGGATCTACCTGTGCTAACATGACTGCTGAGTTTGCAAATCTTATGAAGTCTAAGTTCGAAATAAGCATGGTTGGAGAATTGAATTATTTCCTAGGGTTGCAAGTAAAACAACTACTTGATGGTTTCTTTATCTGTCAAACTAAATATACTCTGAACTTAGTTAACAAGTTCAGATTTGAGAGTGGGAAAAATTTTGATACTCCTATGAGTACTACTTTAAAACTCTTAAAAGATTCTACAGGTAAGAGTGTGGACCCTAAGCAATATCGCAGTATGATAGGAAGTTTACTTTATTTAACTGCGAGCCGACCTGATGTTGCATTTAGCGTAGGAATTTGCGCTAGATATCAATCTGACCTTAAAGAGTCACATTTAATTGTTGTTAAGCGGATTATGCGATATATCGCTAGTTTAACAAATCTTGGTCTCTAGTATCCACATGATACTAGTGTGCAATTAGCTAGTTACACCGATGCTGATTGGGCTGGTAACATTGATGACCAAAAATTAACCAGGGGTGGTTGTTTTTATGTAGGGAACTGTTTAGTTTTTTGGTAAAGTAAGAAATAAAGTTCTGTATCTCTCTTAACTGCTGAGGCTGAATACATTGCGGCAGGTAATGCATGTACTTAGCTTGTATGGATGAAAAGAATGCTAAGCGATTACGGAATTACGCAAGATATTATGGTTTTATATTGTGATAATTCAAGCACAATTAATATCTCCAAAAATCAAATCCAGCATTCACGAACTAAGCATATTGACATTAGATATCACTATATTCATGAATTAGTGGAAGACAAGACAACTTCCTTGGAATATATTCTGACTGAGACTCAACTTGCTGACATATTCACAAAACCGCTTGACAAAAACAAGTTTGCTAAATTGATATTTGATCTTCGTATGTGCAATTTGAATTGTTAATTTATGTATTTCTGTATCACAATGTATATATTTGTTATTTTAAATGTTTAAAATTTCAAATTTTATGAAAATTGCACATTTTAGGCTGTGCACGACCAGTCAAACCCATCTTCTATTTCTTTAAGGTTAGTGGATTATTTTTATTTTTCTTGTAGATTCAAGTCCTTTGCACTCCCTTTTCATCATTTGTGTGGTTTATTTCTTGATTTATAGTAGTTTTTAGGGTTTTCTTCTAAAAAATCTGATCTATTGGAAACCACTCTACCTCTCTTGTAATTTCTTTGTTTCTTGATATCTTTGGTGCAAATGGAATGTAGAACCAAGAAGAAAGGATCTCGTGGTCCTTCTACTTCTCAGTGCGCCACCTTCGGTTGTCCGAAGATGATCCCTCTTATGTACGGGATATTAGGTTGCACAATGTTATAGTAGAACGACCTGTTAATGTTGATTATTTAGCTTTGTTTGATATCCTTCCTCTCCTTTAGTCTGTAGGATGGGATAACATACTACATTGGGGTGGGTCGGCATACCGCTCCATTGCGCAGGCTATGTATGCTTGCATTACTGATTTTTCTATTGAAATTCTGACATTCACTATCTCAACCAGAGAAGGTCTAGTTGATGTGGATCGTCATCTTATCTCTGGATTAATGGATTTACCAGTAAATGATGAAGGTATTCCCATTAGCACTCTAGTGGCAAAACCATCTAAAACTGCGAAGCGAATGCTTACTTGAGATTTATGCAATATAGATGTGGAATGGAATACTGTTGGAAATGCGCTTGCCTCAAAGTATTTATTACCCAAATACAGAGTCCTTCATAGGATATTCATTTCGAATGTTAATCCTCGTTCTGTTAACAAAACCGAACTCACTACGTTCATGGTCTGTATTCTTCATTCCATCATTTCTGGTACCTCTGTATGTCTTCCTTGATTTGTCATTGCATCATTCAGTTCCGTTTCCATCCAGGACACAATGACATTCCCTGCCCTTATCTTATGATTGTGTTGGCCACCCATAGTTTAGTGGCCATGCCTGTAGGAGAAGCTCTCATTCACCACCTACCATTCAACAACTCCAATATTAACAAGATGAATTTGAAGCTGGCCCCAGGACAAGTCAATGTGGGTACTGGTAGAGCTGATGCCACAAATGAAGAGGAAGGTGATTTGCCTCTAGATGACATCAATATGGATGATATTTTTGATGAAATCGAATCCGACTCAGCAAATGATCCTGATTATTAGCCATCTGACTTTGATGCGCGTTTGTGCTCACTTGAGGAGAAGGTTGAAAACATGAATGTGTCCCATGATTTACAATTCAAATATATGTGCAAATATCTTAGGCGCCTTAATAAGGGACTTCATCAAATTGATCCTACCATACCTACTCCTTCATCGGGTTTTGATTAGTATTTGATTATGTGGTTTGTAATAACTTTTAAGATACTTGGATTTCTTTTGTTTTCTGGGCTTGAACATGCTTGAACATGCTTGCTTATGAATTTGGTTATCTTGATAATCTAGATCATATATTTTCTTCTTCCTCGTTACTCTTCTTATTCTTCCTTATTTATCTACTTCCATTATCATTTATTGGTTCCTTCCTTTGTCATATTGTGACAAAAGGGGGGAGAATTTTATCATGTGTAGATTGTGGATTGTGCGTTGTGGATTGTGGACAGGTAACTATCCATTATTTTATTTTATTTTTGTAAGGGGGAGTAAGTAAGGGGGAGTATTGTTGGGGGAGTAGATGCGAATTGTTTTGACCTGTTTATAACTGGTGCATGATTCTTTAACCAGGTTGTATCTGGTTTCTATTGATAACTGATGCATGATTCTTTATTGCGCATATCTTAGTCCTGTTTAACCAGGTTGTAACTGGTTTATATTTTCTAGCTCCTATGATTGTCAATTTTGTAGTACCAAAACTTCTTGAAATTTGTGTCTTGTGTAGCACATCTACATATTCAATACTGTGCATCTCATGTACAAGAACTAAGGTCTTTACCTCAAGAACTTCAAATGCAAGATCAAGAGATATACATGCTCAAGTACAACACCATGTGATAGTTCACTCTTTCAAGGTTTCAAAGCTACATCTAAAGGCAAGACAATAGTCTTTACTTTGGTACTCAAAGCTCAAGATGAAATACAAGTCAAGTACTTCAATTTCAAGCTTCAAAAGGTCTCAAGTTTAAGCTTCATCATATGTCAAGATCTTAAGCTTAGTGAACTTCAAAGAACAACTATCAACTGAAGCAAAAGAAGATTCAATGTTCAAACATTGCTTATGAGGTATGAATAACCCTAGATTGACCATAGGATAGGTAATTTTGAATACATAATTTAATTGGTTCACTTTATAAGTGCATAGTCTGTTTTTCGACTAGTCTTAGACTAAGTTCGACTAGTCCTAGTACTGGCTTGACCAGTCCAAGAAATTCTCGACCAGTCCTAAGTTTGTTACTAATTTTCAGGATTTTTTGTTAAAGCCTCGACCAGTCCTGGAGACTGCTCGACCAGTCGAGTGAACAGTGCTCGACCAGTCCTACAGGCTCGACTCAAAGTCCAGCAACTAAATTGAGTCCCACACGACCAGTCGTGGGCAAGACTCGACCGGTCGTGGAGGCCACTCGACCGGTCGAGCAGGTCCTTCGACCAGTCGTGGAACGACTTGATCTTATCGCGCCCAAATTTTTAAAAGTTTGTTGGTCCTTCGACCAGTCGAGCCGACATCTGGACCAGTCGAAGGTGAGATTTCTGCACTTATAAATAGAGCATGATTTTTAGAGTTTGATATCCAATTCAAGCAAAATCAATACGCCGCTCTAAGAGATAAGTTAGTGATATTCTTAAGCTATTTAGTGCTCATTTTATATTCTCTTTAATTAGCTTTCTTTGCATTTGATTTTGAGTTTTTACATTCCAATCTTATTTGAAAGAGGGATTGAAGTTTTCCCATTTCTTGGAATCAAAATCAAATCAAGCAAGCCCAAGGTGATTTAATCTAAAATCAATTTAGAACTTAGAACCATTTCATAAGTGAGTGTGAACATTGAACATCTACGTTGAACTTCTACTTCGAATTGGTTCTTCCGGGCTACATCAAAAGGAGAATATTTAGATAAGTATTTTACAGTTTTGTAAATTCCTTCTTTCGGTTTCATTGAGATTGTGCTAGAAAAATCTATTTCTTTTGGTTTGTCTGAGGTGATCCAGAAAACTTAGAGTGTGGTGTTTTTGAATTGTGTAAGCCCACTTGAAAGACACAATTGTGAGGGTTTTAGGTGAACCTTGAAAAACCTATTTCTTAGTGAATGTTAATATCCACTGTGTGAGGATATTAGGAGTGGAGTAGTTGTGTGACTGTTTTTCTAAATAGTTGGTGTACACACAAGCGAACCACTACAATTTCTGGTCTTGTTGTGATTGATTGATTATTTCATTTTGTGGATGTTGTAATTTTCCTTTATGCATTTGTGGAGAATGTTGTAATTTCTTTTATGCAAGTGTGGGAATGTTGTAATAGCTTAGTTATTTCCGTTGCTATTTATTTATTTATTCCTCTGTATCGGTTTGAGATTTTGATACACATACCGTTCTAGGAATCAGGTTGTCCTACCATAAGCCATTAGTTTTTAGTGTAAGGTTGTCCTTAGAACAACATCTGTATCAACCCCTCAATACTTGTACACTTGAGGTTGTTTTACATTTCTACATTGTGGGATTGTTTAAGTGCTATCTTTATTTATATTTGTTTAAATTTTGTATTTAATTTTTAATTTGGCATAGTCCTATTCACCCCCCCCCCCTCTAGGACTCTTAGCTTGGCCTTTTTAAACCGAAACTTAGTCCCACCCATTCTAAAATAGCACTTAGGCGATTGTAACGACTCAAAAATTTCCGTACAATGGTTCGATACCACTTTGACCAGAAATCACTTAGGGTTAAATCCTTTAGAAATTTGACAAAGTTAACAAAGTGCTAAACTAGATTATCCATGAAATCCATTTGAATCGCTTTAAATACGATCTGCAAGACCCAAAACTTGTAGAATCATTGATGCTAGGTTACCCTAAAGTCTAGGATCAAACTCATTACCCGACTGCTCTCAGGAACACATTGAAACTCCGTATCAGGTCTAGACCGCACATTGGGAGTCCGAATAATACGAAGTTAAGAAATTAGGACCGCCTCGCTGGGCTTGACAATCATCTCGGAAATCAAATCCAGACAGTGTCCCACGGCTGTTCGTTTGAGTCCGGAGCGAGAGAGTGTGAAAACACTTGTTTTCTTTACAAAATAAATATCTTGAATAGTGATCTGGCACGTGTTACTTGCGGTCAATTTGTAAGTTACCAGACCGTCAGAATCTGACCCAAATACACCCTCGGATTAAGAAAAATTTCATAAACATTTACATGTACTTGGAATTTCGCATCGAGACCCGCTGACCGTTGAACTGAAACTGGTCCACCAAGCGTGATCTAGAAACCCTACTGGAACGAAAACTTAACTCTACCTAGATCCAAGGTTGGTGAGTTTAAGTCTGACTTTTGGCTCAAGGAGGCCCGCCAGAAGTGCTCCGTTGAGATGGTAAGGTATCGCTTTGGTTATAACCTAAGTATACTTTGTCCCCAAATCTATTTCAGAAAGTTTTTAGGCTATATAAGGACCTTAAAATCCTCTCTCTCACAGCCATACGAATTTGAGAAAAACCCTAAGTGAGAAGAGAGAAAAAGAGAGAGAAAGCTAGAGAGAAGTGGGAGAATCTCCCTACTATCGTTCCCTGCCGCTACATAAGCTGCACCACCTGATTCTCATCGCTTTCCCGGCAATACCGACTTCGTTTCTTTGTAAGAAACCCTAACCCTAATCTGTTTTGGGGTGTGAAGGTTATAGGTTATAAAATAGCTAACCGGTTTCATTCTTTAGGCTACAAAACAACTGAATACGGAAGCCTAACAAACCTAGCTGATTCGTTGCGATTCTACGGTATAAGGTGATGACTTTAGGTAGGTTACGGTTTTCAACGCTTTCAATGTTAGATAATGATAGATTCATGATCTACATGTAATTGCACATGTACAAAATGCTGTCTGTTTTTCGTTTCGATTAAAGATGAAAAATATGGAATTCTACATACTCTAGGTATTTGTAGAAAGTACCGTATACGTATAAATTTTGAAAATGTATTTGACATGATTATTTGTTGTATAAATATATTATATGTGGATAAATTACTTGTTTGGCGAAAGGACTCGCCCTAATACATGTTTTGCTTATATACACTATGTATGTTGAAATTGTGTATTCTAGAAAATACCATATACGTATAAAGTTTGGAGATGTATTTGTCATGATTATTTGCTGTATGAATATATTATACATGGATAAAATACTTGCTTGGCGAAAGGATAGCCCTAATGCATGTTTTACTAACATACATCATGTATGTTGAAATAGTGTATTCTAAGTGTTTGTGAAAATGCTTGTGAGAGTAAGTGCTTGGATGTTAGTGCCTTAGGTAGGTGTTGAGATGGGGTTCTCAACTACCTTAGAGACATGTATGATTTCCTCCATGTGGTTGTTTACTTTAAACACTTATGAAATATATGTGTTTGTATTCCTATTTATATAGTGCTTCATAATATGCTTTATAACATGCTTGTAACATGTTTTATAACATGCTTTATGACATGCTTGTTAACATGCTAAAATTGCTTTGTTTATTATGCTTTACACCACATGCTATGAGTAAGGATTGATTGAGTTTGGGACTATGTCTATAATCCAGACAATCGGTACCAAACTTGAGATCGTGGTTGAGATTCATGTCGCCACGAGAGATGTGTTTGACAAACCCAAGTCGTACTTCAGTTGGCGACAGTGGTTAGGCCACACGAAGTGCTTATGCACTTCTTGTCGTTCAGTTGATTGTGCGCTCGAGCTAGTCAGGCCCGTCAAATAACCCGAAATGTCTAATGTATGTTCACCATGTTTGGTCATCACTGCTTGAACCTAAGGTACTAAACTTACCAGTGGAATCCCGTCAACCATGGTACCTCGATCCGCAAAGACTTATGAGCCGGGCATGGTGGTATGGGACACTGTAGTCAAGCTGTCAGCCTACGCTGGGGCCACGTGCCTCCCCGTAGTGACCAGTGAGCAACCAGACTCATGAGCCGATTATGGTGGTATGGGACACTATATTCGAGCTGTCGGCCTACATTGCTTGATGAGTGATGGGGGAGTGGTGCAACGATTCCATGTAACAGCCCTAGCAGCCCTGACCGCACCAGGTGTAGTGACCTCGAGCATACTCTAAATCTACGGTGAGGCGATGAGCTTTCCTGTAGTAACATAGTATAAACTAGGCATGTATTGATAAGGTGAGGGGGGAGTGGTGCAACGATTCCGTGTAACAACCCTTGCAACGACCTAGAAACATACCATCGTATGAGATTGTCTAGGACTGACGACCCTAGAATGGATCATGTTTGGGAATAATACGAGGGATGTACCTTAGTTTCCCAATCCTGCTGTTTGAAATGGACTAATAACAACTCGGTAATCATGCTAATCATGCATTGCATGTGCCTAGAAGATGTGGAGCACTGAGGAAAGCAAGCATGCCGCGAACGTAAGATGGTGTCGCATGAGGGAGTATGTCGGTGAAGGTATCCATCATGACTGCATTCATACTTGCATTAATAAGAGTAGCTAGGAGTGTTTGATTATACTGCTTGACTGAGTTGATAACATGTTAACCTATGCTTTATTGTTCCACTGAGTTAGGTACTCACTCCCATGTTACGGGACGGTGTTGTACACACCAACCAGACTCTGTCTCAAGTTTAGATGAGCTGGCGACTCAGGAGGCTGAGCCGGACTACGGTGAGGACCAGGACGAGTTCTCATTTATGCAGTATTCTGGCAGCTTCGATTAGACTGCCGGATTGATGGGATTTGCTAGGATTACATCCTTAGATGTATTTTTGACCTTTTTGAACATAAAACAGATATATGTATATGGTGACTCAGATGGGTTCATACTCTGGAGAATGAAATAATTTTGTATCTTTTACATACATGTATATACAGTTTCAGTCTTCCGCTTGCCTTTATACAATTGATCTGAAGTATGAATTACTGTTTTGGTATAATCTCACTCATGTTTATTGCTCTAACACAGACAACATTTAATCATCATTATCTATGTTGCATAAGTGATGCGTTGGAACTCGGGAGTTGAGTTCATACTCTACTCCCGAATTTCAGGGCGTTATAAGTTGGTATCAGAGCATGATTTTGATTAAACCGGACTTGAGTTATGTTCCCACGACGTATGCTGACGCATTAGAACTTAGGAGGGTGAGAGGAAAATATAGAAACAGTCCTAGGTTTTCCCAATTTCGCCATTTGGCGAAGTTCATCGAAAATGAGCATTTTGGTCGAGTTCGTACTCGATCCTGATCGCACGAGTCGATCCCAAATCACGTCTAGACCGTCTATTGACATGTTTAGATCACAATACACCTTATCCCAGCGGTCAAAAATCTGTAAATGTCGGTATGTGTCCGAAAGTACCTGAAACTACCCGAAATTGTGCGAATCAGGGTCGGGGGCCTACCCACATCAATATAGGGGTACCTAGGGCTTTTTGGGGCCTAGGGGACTGGAGGACCATGCCCATGAGGCCCCCCTTTGAAAATCAATTTTTTTTTTTCGGCGAGGCCTCGCCAGTTTTTAGGTTGGGTCGGGCCCGTGGCTCGGGCCGATCGCTTTTGGGGGTTTATACACCCCCTGACCTAGCTCCCATCCCATTTTCATCTCCCAAAACACTACCTCCTTTACAAACCTCCCCTCCAAGTCATTTTCTCTCTCCAAACTTGCTATTTCTCTTCAAAATCGCCCTTTCAATTGTCCTCCCTCCTGATTTTGACCACAACCTACCCATTCTCATCATGCACCGCAGTCCTTCTCTCCCTTCCCTCTTCATTTCTCTCATTTGGACCCCCACACTCCCATTTAGAGCTCAAAAATTGTGTGAGCTTCCTCACCCACCTGATCTCTCCATTTTCTTTCTTAAATCCCTATCTTTTGGGCCCCTACAACGTCTGTTGGGACCCAAGTCCGTGGAGAACCCATATTTCCATCCCCTTCTTTCTTTTTCCTTCATTTTTCATGGCCCTTTTTGAAGTCATTACGACCATTTTCTCCATCTCCACCATCCTCTCTCTGATGGGCAAAAGAAAGAGCGCCACTGATGAGGCTGGGCCTAGTCACCCTACATGATCAAGGCGGCCGAGAGACACCACCGCTAGCTCGAGCTTTGCCCAGGAATTTCGAACGAACCGGGACCTTGGTCCCCGGATCCCTGCCGAACGAGCTCAGTTGACGAGTATGAGAAACGTAGGGTTCTCTTTGAAGCCTAGGTGGATGGACGGCTCTTCGGGGAATACTACTTGTTCGAGCAAGTGGAGGTGGCCAACTGGGGTCCACTATTTGAGGCCAGAGGTCGCGCCAATCCTGGCACTGTCAGAGCCTTCTACGCCAACATTCGTGAGCCTACACTGGAACCCTTGCAGTTCCGGTTCTTGGTTGGGGTGGATCTGTTTGTCACTGTTGATGTGAGAGTGATTGCACGGCTTATGAATATGCCTCTTGGTGACGTACATGCTAGCGAGCAGAATTTGGGGACTGTTCGTGAAAGGGATCGTCGCACACGTTACCTTTGTGGTGGCCGACTGGCTGAGTGACAGCCGAACAAAAGCCTGCTAGCGTCCCACATATCAGATGACTTCCGCCTACTACATCATATCTTCACGTACAACCTCTACCCCATGTACAGTAATCGCAGCAAGTGCATGCGACTCATGGTAGACTTTCTGTACCAAGTGGGGTAGGGGGCGAACTTGTGTGTGCCTACATTCATGTTGCGACAGATCGTGAATATTGCATGCTCCACTAAGAGCTCTAATTCGGTTCCCTTCGGCCGACTCATATGCAGGATTGCATGGGAGTTTGGCTACAGTCTGGGGGTGGAAAGGCCAATACCGATCCACCAAATCGACGAAAGTACTCTCCATCAGATGGAACTTGGGGCGCGGCGACGACGGGCCCGACATGTGGAGAGTGAGGATGAAATAGTGAGCGAAGAAGACAAGAGTGAAGATGGGAGTGAAGCTGAAGAAGAAGAAGATGAGGAACCTAAGGCCCAGGACACAGAGGAGAGTTCACCTCCTATGGCTCAGGAGCAGGGCACCGATCGGGCTTCCATAGTTGCGCGTTTAGCCCATCTCGAGGAAGGCCAAGCCGCCCTGCAACAGGAAGTCGGGCGGGTCCGAACCAAGCTCAGCAAGGTATCTCGCACCTTGAAGGCCATCCTTTGCTGTCTACAGGACAAGAATGCTCCTCCTCCATCGCCTGATTCGGATGCCTAGTCATCCAAGTTGTTGTTTGTGGTTGTTTTGGTTACCGCATTAGGCGGTTTATGTTTTCATATTGATGATCTAGTAGTTAGTAATATGTTTTAAGTGTTTGATGTTGTGGATGTAATTGGCTTGCATGTAATTTCTGTCATGATTCATGTAACTTTGTATTCCATGTATTATGACAATTTTGGGTAAATGAAAAGCATGCGGCCTCTTTTGTTATGAGATGTGTGGAATGCTTTAGGTGCTTGAATAATGTGTTGCTATGCTTTATCTCACATAAGTTGCACCTTATGTTGTATAGGGCATGTCGCGGCAGTATACACGGAGCACGGCACACCTCCTTCTCACTGACTTGATGGACCAGAATCCTTCTGGTAGAGGTGGTCCTACGGACCGATGGTTAGACTCTGATCAGCCTCCTGCTGGTCCTACTGGTGGACTGCCACCTTATACACCCCTAGTTCGCAAGTAGCACCGGGCATCCTCATCCACACAGCATGACCCATAGGCTGCTCCACCTCTTGACAGGTTTGAGCCGTTGATGTTGATGATGCATCAGCAGCAGTACCAGCAGCTTATGGCCACTATTTCTAAGGCCTTGTCTCAGGGTGGGAGAGCGACTCCACCTCCGACATCTACACCCCCTACTGAGACTGTCGAGCCTCCTGCTCAGGTTGAGGCTATACCTCCCCCTGCGCCTGCTGTACCCCCTACTGGAGATGTCGATACTCGTGGCCTACTCGAGTGATTCTAGCGCTTGAGGCCTCCCACATTCACGGGTTCTCATAGACCCAAGGAGGCTGAGTTTTGGCTAGACCGCATCTCCAAGATGCTTCGGATGCTGCACTATACTGAGGCAGAGTAGGTCGAGTTGGCCACTTTCATGTTCGAGCGGGAGGCCAGCTTGTGGTGGGACAGTGTATTGCGGTCTGTCGATGTGGGCTATGTGTGGACTTGGGAAGCATTTGATTTCTGGTTCCACGAGAAGTATTACCCGCAGACCTACAGACACGAGCGGGAGGATGAGTTCCTACGCCTCAGGCAGGGAGGCATGACTGTTACTGAGTACGAGCATCGCTTCACTGAGTTGGGCCGCTTTGTCCCGACCATCCTTGTTGATGAGCAGATGCGGATGCGTCATTTTTCTTGCGGCTTGCGACCTGATATACGGTCGAAGATGTGTTGTATCAGTATATCTTCTTACGCGGTGCTAGTTCACATGTCTATGATGGCCGAGCAGGATGTTGATCGCTGACTCGTTCTCATGGTACTATGGTTACGAGACCCCGACCTGATGCTCAGGGTACGCCTTTCCTAGGCAAGAGGCCTCGTGCTGACTCGCCTCCCAAGATCGCAGCGCCAGTGGCTCCGGTGGGGTGCCCTATTGTGACCTGTAAGTATTGCGGGAGACAGGGTCATTCTGTTGGGAGCTGTTTCGCTCGGATGAAGGATAGTGGGTTCTCTCCGCCGCAGATGATCAGTCGTTCTTACCCACAGGCTATATCGACTCCACCACTTCGGACGGCACATGCACATCCGTCTTTCAGACCACCTGCACCTCGTTTTCGGCCGCCTCAACGGCCCATTGTACCTCAGCCTAACCGATCACAGCAGGCACGTGTTCATGCGCTTACAACAGAGGAACCAGATACTACACCTTCAGCACCTATAGCCTTCGAGGTCACTGCACATGTACAAGGTATTCCAGTCTTTCTATTGGTGGACACCGAGTCTACTACCTCTATTGTTTCATGTGCTGCGGTCAAGCGACTAGGGTTGGAAACTAGTCCTATGATTAGGATGAGACTCCTTATTGCCACAGGGACTTTCTCAAACTCCACTACGATGTGTAGGGGTTGTTCGATAGACCTAGGGAGCAAGACAGTAGCTGTTGACCTGTTGGTCACACCGCTCCATCATTATGATGTGATTCTCATCATGGACTGGCTCGTGGAGATGAAGGCCGAGATCGATTGTGATACTCGGATCGTGACAACACGTGGACTTGATGGCACGATCTTTACTTTCCCAGTGCAGGTCAGTTGGTATTATCGCATCAGTAGTTACGCTACCCTATTAGAGCAGGTTGATGGTCCAACATTGAAAAATACGCCTGTGGTTTGGGATTTTACAGGTGTGTTTGCAACGATTCCTGGTTTGCCACCTCGGTGCGAGATTGACTTCACCATTGATCTTACGCCTGGTGCGACGCCTATCTCATTGCCGACTTATCGTATGCCTCCATCTGACATGGAGGAACTGCGAAGACAGATTGACGAGCTAGTAGAGAAGGGTTTTATACGACCTAGTGTGTCTCCTTGGAGAGCACCTGTACTATATGTGAAGAAGAAGGACGGGTCGCTATGGTTATGTATTGATTACCGTAGGTTGAACCAAGTCACGGTGAAGAACAAGTATCCTTTACCCAGGATAGATGATCTGTTTGATCAGTTGAGGGGGGCGAAGTATTTTTCAAAGATTGATCTGCAGTCAGGGTATCACCAGTTGCGCGTCAGAGATGAAGACGTGCAGAAGACAGCTTTCAGGACATGTTTTGGGCACTACGAATTTCTGGTGATGTTGTTCGGTCTTACGAACGCACCAGCCGTGTTCATGGACCTGATGAACCGGGTATTTCGGCCATTCCTATACCGATTCGCCATCGTCTTTATTGATGACATTTTGATGCACTCTACGAGCCAGGAGGAGCACGAGGAGCACCTGAGAGCGGTGTTGGATACATTGAAGAAGAACCAGTTATTCGCACAGTATAAGAAGTGCGACTTCTAGCAGGAGGAAGTCAAGATCCTCGGACATGTGGTGTCCAAGGATGCGATAGCAGTGGACCTTACTAAGGTAGCCGCGGTTCAGGATTGGAAGCAGCCTGACTCAGTTACCGAGGTGAGGAGTTTCCTTGGTCTGGCAGGGTATTTTAGACGCTTCATTCGGAATTTCTCGAAGATTGCCAGGTCATTGTCTCAGTTGACACGGAAGGACCTGAAGTTCGCCTAGAATGAGAAGGCGGAAGCAGCCTTCAAGGAGCTGAAGGATAGGTTGACGTCCGCCCCTATGCTAGTATTGCCAGAGCAAGGGGTGAAGTACACGATATACACTGACGCGTCTCGCGTTGGTTTGGGTTGTGTCCTTATGCAGAAGGACAGGGTGATTTTGTATGCCTCGAGACAATTAAGGAAGCACGAGGAGAATTACCCTACACACGACCTAGAGTTGGCAGCTGTCATCTTTGCATTGAAGCTCTGGAGACATTACCTCTACGGAGAGGAGTTCGAGCTTTTCTGCGACCATAAGAGCCTTAAGTATATATTCACGCAGCGAGACTTGAATATGAGACAACGCCGATGGATGGAGACCTTGAAGGACTTCAAGTTCGAGGTTTCCTACCATACTGGCAAGGCGAACCTTGTGGCAGACGCGTTGAGCCGCAAGAAGGCTATAGCATTTGCGGCTCTGTTGATGATAGCAGAGTGGGACATGGTTGAGTTCGTGCTTGACTTTGAACAGAGACTCACCGTGGAGGAGCCATTTGAGTGTGTTGCACACGTTCGGGTGCGACCACTTATTGATGATAGGATTATTGAGGCCCATAAGGGCGATGAGCGGTTGTCTGAGCTTCGAGAGCAAGCTAGCGACGCCGAGGACTCCGAGTGGAGAGTTGGTTCTGATGGTGGTATACGATTCCATGGCCGCCTATGTGTTCATGATATTCCTGACTTGAGACAGGAGCTTCTCGAGTCTGCTCACAATACGAAGCTCGCAATGCATCCTGGTAGCACGAAGATGTACCAGGATATGAGACGGTCTTATTGGTGGGAAGGCATGAAGACCCACATTGCAGAGTATGTTTCTCGTTGTCTGACATGCTAGCAGGTCAAGGCAGAACATCGCCGACCTCCTGAACTGCTTCAGCCCATGCTCATAGCTGAATGGAAGTGGGACTTCATTTCCATAGATTTCATATCGGGGCTGCCGAAGACGAGGAAGGGACATGATTCCATTTGGGTGATTGTGGACCAGTTGACCAAATCGGCCCATTTCCTCCCTATCAGAGTCACGAACTCTGTAGACGAGCTGGTTAGGCTGTACATCAAAGAGATCATCCGTCTGCATGGGGTTCTTTTAGATATCGTGTCGGATAGAGACACTCGATTCACATCTATCTTCTGGACTCGTATCCAAGAAGCGATGAGTGTGAAATTGAAGTTCAGTACGGCGTTTCATTCTCAGACTGATGGGCAGATGAGCGGGTAAATCAGATTCTGGAGGATATGTTGCGAGCATGTGTGTTGGACTTCAAGGATAGTTGGGATAACTGTCTTTCTTACGCAGAGTTCGCCTACAACAACAGCTTCCAGGCGAGTATTGGTATGGCTCCATATGAGGCCCTGTATGGTCATCCTTGCAGAGTACTGCATTGTTGGGCTGAGGTTGGCGAGCATAGTCTGATTGGCCCAGAGTTGGTGCAGGTGACCTCAGAGAAGATCGACATTATCAGGCGTCAACTTCTTACAGCGCAAAGCAGGTAGAAGAGCTACACCGAAACGAGGCGGCGGCCGCTTGAGTTTGGGGTTGGAGACCATGTGTTCCTCAGAGTTTCCCCTATGAAGGGAGTCCTTCGGTTTGGGAAGAAGGGGAAGCTCACACCGAGGTTTATCGGTCCGTTTTAGATACTGGATCGAGTGGGTGTTGTGACATATCGTCTTGCTTTGTCCACACCACTTGCAGCTGTACACAACGTATTTCATGTATCTATGCTGAAGAAGTACGTTCTTGATCCTTCACATATTATCAGATGGGAGCAGGTACAGCTAAGCGAGGATGCTACGTATGAGCTGCGTCCGACGCGTATCCTTGACAAGAAGGAGCAGGTATTGCGTAGCAAGGTCATTCCACTTGTGAAGGTACTATGGACGCATCATTCAGAAGAGAAAGCTAAGTGGGAAACAGAGGCCAAGGTCAAAAAGAACTACCTTCAGATTCTCGAGGAATACGAAAATGTACAAATTTCGAGGACAAAATTTTTGTTTAAGGGGGATAGATTGTAATGACTCAAAAATTTCCGTACAATGGTTCGAGTACCACCTCGACCAAAAATCACTTAGGATTATATCCTTTAGAAATTTGACAAAGTTAACTAAGTGCTAAACTAGATTATCCATGAAATCCATTTGAATCGCTTTAAATACGATCTGCAAGACCCAAAACTTGTAGAATCATTGATGCTAGGTTACCCTAAAGTCTAGGATCAAACTCATTACCCGACTACTCTCTGGAACACATTGAAACTCCGTATTAAGTCTAGACCGCACATCTGGAGTCTGAATAATACGAAGTTAAGAAATTAGGACCGCCTCGCTGGGCTTGACTATCATCCGGAAATCAAAACCAGACAGTGTCCCACGGCTGTTCATTTGAGTCCGGAGCGAGAGAGTGTGAAAACACTTGTTTTCTTTACAAAATAAATATCTTGAATAGTGATCTGGCACGTGTTACTTGCGGTCAATTTGTAAGCTACCAGACCGTCAGAATCTGACCCAAATACACCCTCGGATCAGGAAAAATTTCATAAACATTTACATGTACTTGGAATTTCGAATCGAGACCCGCTGACCATTGAACTGAAACTGGTCCGCCACACGTGATCTGGAAACCCTACTTGAACGAAAACTTAACTCCACCTAGATCCAAGGTTGGTGAGCTTAAGTCTGACTTTTGGCTCAAGAAGGCTCGCCAGAAGTGCTCCGTTGAGCTGGTAAAGTATCGCTTTGGTTATAACCTAAGTATACCTTGTCCCGAAGTCTATTTCAAAGAGTTTTTAGGCTATATAAGGACCTTAGAATCCTCTCTCTCACAGCCATACGAATTTAAGAAAAACCCTAAGTGAGAAGAGAGAAAAAGAGAGAGAAAGCTAGAGAGAAGTGGGAGAATCTCCCTACTACTGTTCCCTGCCGCTACACAAGCTGCACCACCTGATTCTCATCGCTTTCCCGGCGATACCGACTTCGTTTCTAGGTAAGAAACCCTAACCCTAATCTGTTTTGGGGTGTGAAGGTTATAGGTTATGAAATAGCTAACCGGTTTCATTCTTTAGGCTACAAAACTGCCAAATACGGAAGCCTAACAAACCTAGCTGATTCGTTGCGATTCTACGATATAGGTGAGGACTTTAGGTATATAGGTTACGGTTTTCAACGCTTTCAATGTCAGATAATGCTAGATTTATGATCTACATGTAATTGCACATGTACAAAATGTTGTCTGTTTTCCGTTTCGATTAAAGATGAAAAATATGGAATTCTATATACTCTAGGTATTTGTAGAAAGTACCGTATATGTATAAATTTTGGAAATGTGTTTGACATGATTATTTGTTGTATAAATATATTATATGTGGATAAATTACTTGTTTGGTGAAAGGACTCGCCCTAATACATGTTTTGCTTATATACACTATGTATGTTGAAATTGTGTATTCTAGAAAATACCATATACGTATAAATTTTGGAGATGTATTTGTCATGATTATTTGCTGTATGAATATATTATACATGGATAAAATACTTGCTTGGCGAAAGGATAACCCTAATGCATATTTTACTAACATACATCATGTATGTTGAAATAGTGTATTCTAAGTGTTTGTGAAAATGTTTGTGAGAGTAAGTGCTTGGATGTTAGTAACTTAGGTAGGTGTTGAGACGGGGTTCTCAACTACCTTAGAGACATGTATGATTTCCTCCATATGGTTGTTTACTTTAACCACTTACTTATGAAATATATGTGTTTGTATTCCTATTTATATAGTGCTTCATAATATGCTTTATAACATGCTTGTAACATGTTTTATAACATGCTTTATGACATGCTTGTTAACATGCTAGAATTGCTTTGTTTATTATACTTTACATCACATGTTATGAGTAGGGATTGATTGAGTTTGGGACTATGTCTATAGTCCAGACAATCGGTACCAGACTTGAGATCGTGGTTGAGATTCATGTCGCCACGAGAGATGTGTTTGACGAACCGGAGTCGTACTTCAGTTGACGACAGTGGTTAGGCCACACGAAGTGCTTATGCACTTCATGTCGTTCAGTTGATTGTGCGCTCGAGCTAGTCAGGCTCGTCAAATAACCCGATATGTCTAATGTATGTTCACCATGTTTGGTCACCACTGCTTGAACCTAAGGTACCAAACTTACAAGTGGAATCCCGTCAACCATGGTACCTCGATCCGCTAATACTCATGAGCCGGGCATGGTGGTATGGGACACCGTGGTCGAGCTATCGGCCTACGCTGGGGCCACGTGCCTCCCCGTAGTGACCAGTGAGCAACCAGACTCGTGAGCTGATTATGGTGGTATGGGACACTATATTCGAGCTGTCGGCTTACATTGCTTGATGGGTGATGGGGGAGTGGTGCAACGATTCCGTGTAACAGCCCTAGCAGCCCTGACCGTACCAGGTGTAGTGACCTCGATCATACTCTAAATCTGCGGTGAGGCGATGAGCTTCCCGTAATAACAGAGTATAAACTAGGCCTGTATTGATAAGGTGAGGGGGGGAGTGGTGCAACGATTCCGTGTAACAGCCCTTGCAGCGACCTAGAAACATACCATCGTATGAGATTGTCTAGGACTGACGACCTTAGAATGGATCATGTTTGGGAATAATACGAGGGAGGTACCTTAGTTTCTCAATCCTGCTGTTTGAAATGGACTAATAACAACTCGATAATCATGCTCATCATGCATTGCATGTGCTTGGAAGATGTGGAGCACTGAGGAAAGCAAGCATGCCGTGAACGTAAGATGGTGTCGCATGAGGGAGTATGTCGGTGAGGGCATCCATCATGACTGCATTCATACTTGCATTAATAAGAGTAGCTAGGAGTGTTTGATTATACTGCTTTATCATTACTGCTTGACTGAGTCGATAACATGTTAACTTATGCTTTATTGTTCCACTGAGTTAACTACTCACTCCCACGTTATGGGACGGTGTTGTACACACCAACCAGACTCTATCTCAGGTTTAGATGAGCTGGCGACTCAGGAGGCTGAGCCGGACTATGGTGAGGACCAGGACGAGTTCTCATTTATGCAGTATTCTGGAGGCTTCGACTAGATTGCCGGATCGACGGGATTTGCTGGGATTACATCCTTAGATGTATTTTTGACCTTTTTGAACATAAAACAGATATATGTATATGGTGACTCAGATGGGTTCATACTCTGGAGAATGAAATGATTTTGTATATTTTACAAACATGTGTATACAGTTTCAGTCTTCCGCTTGCCTTTATACAATTGATCTGGAGTATGAATTACTGTTTTGGTATAATCTCACTCATGTTTATTGCTCTAACATAGACAACATTTAGTCATCATTATCTATGTTGCATAAGTAATGCGTTGGAACTCGAGAGTTGAGTTCATACTCGACCCCCAAATTTCAGAGCGTTACAGCGATGCTATGCTAACAACTATAAATAGATTGTTATTTTGATTAGCATGTGTCTATCAAATATGCTCATGAGAATTGCTCAAGCTTATAAATACTACAAATCCTGAATCAATATACAATTCTGAAGGTGTATATGTTCATACGTCTGTTTAGAAATGCGTTATCAAAAATAGATGCAAGAAAGGCGAAATGTTAAATTTCCTATTCAAATATAAAAAAATGTCAAGTTTGATCAGAACATCTGCTACTTTCTACTCTGAAGAGGTTGAATTTGCAATAATGATATGTTTGTCCTTTTGAAGAGAATGACGATGTCTTTCTGATGTTACAGGAGTATTGTCTCTTAAAATTTGTAAGGAAGGAGGATAGAATTGTGAAGAATCATCATTCACTTCTGGAAAATCCAAAGATTCATAAGTATTTTTCAAAGGCATATCAAAAGCTACCCATCCCTCAAGGGTAGCAACTGGTTTCATTTAAAAGATGTGCTCTATAGAAGAAATTTTCATGCAGAGTTAACCTGAGGAAGGGGCGCGATCTACCTCTTCGAAATGGCCATGCCTTGGTCTCTCTGGAAACTCCTTAGGTGAGGAGGGAGAATCCATACAACATGATCAACTGGATAACAATGTTTTATTAGATGATACTGATGAATCCACCATCGCATCCAACAATAAGAGGCACTGAAAGGGTAATCATAGCCGGGAATTATGATGTGCGATCCTGTGTGAACGATCAAAAGCTACTTCCATATCAAAGCCCAGTTATATGGTTCGATGCCGTAACTTCTAATTGCTCTGGTAACGATATCGAGAGTCTTCGGTACCGTTTGATCGAACTTGAATTGGCGAGCAAACCTGAAAATCGGGGGTCGAGTAGCAGCTCAACACCCGAGTTCCAAAACATCACTTATGCAACATAAATGCTTATGATTGAATGTTGTCTATGTTAGTGCATTAATCATGAGTGGGATTATACCAAAGCAGTAATTCATACTCCAGATCAAGTTATAAAACGCAAGCGGAAGACTGAAAGATGTACATAAATGTATATAAAGCTAGAAACGGTCACAATCGGTCTCCAGAGTATGAACACCTTACTGAGTCATCATATACATGTATTAGTTTCAAAATCAAAATGCCAAAAAAATGGTACAACTATAATAGTAAACCCTGTAGCCTCGTCATCTGAATGACCTAAGCGAAACCTCCAGAGAACTGCATGTAGGAGAACTCGTCCTGATCATCGTAGTAGTCAAGCACAGCCTCCTGCGTCTCGTCAACACCTGCATCTAAGACAGGATCTGGTTGGTGTGTACAACATCATTGCGTAACGTGGGAGTGAGTAGCTAACTTAGTGGAACGATAAAGCATAGGTTAACATGTTATCAATTTAGTCAAGCAGTAATGATAAAGCAATACAATCAAACTGTAACGCCCTGAAATTCGGGGGTCGAGTATGAACTCAGCTCCCGAGTTCCAATGCATCACTTATGCAACATACACAATGCTGGTTAAATGTTGTCTAAGTTAGCGCAATAAACATGAATGAGATTATACCAAAACAGTAATTCATACTCCAGTTCAATAGTATAAAGGCAAGCGGAAGACTGAAATTTTATATTCAAAGTATGTAAAGGAACAAAATTTTCTGAACTCCAGAGTATGAGTACTAACTGAGTACCAATATACATGTATTGTTTCTAAGTCAAAAATCAAAATACAATCCTCAAGAGAGGCCTTGAAAATCCCGCGATGCAGCCGGCCTAAGCAAAGCTGTCAGAATACTGCATAAAGGAGAACTCCTCCTGATCCTCATCAAAGTCGGGATCCGGCTCCTGAACCAAGGCGCCATCTACACCTGCGACAGAGTCTGGTGGGTGTTGCAAACACCGTCCCGTAACGTGGGAGTGAGTAGCTAACTCAGTGGAACAATAAAGCATAAGTTAACATGTTATCAAATCAATCAAGCAGTAATGATAAAGCAGTACAAATCAAACATTTCTAACTACTCTTGTTAAGTGCAAAAATGATATGACATGATGCTGTATGCCCTTGCCAAACCACCCTCAAGCGACATCATCTTACGTTCGCGAATGCTTACTCCCTCAGTGCGCCACATCTACAAAGCACATGCGGTGCGATGATGCTCATGATTACCAAATTTTTATTAGTCCATTTCAACCAGCAGGATTGGGAAACTAAGGTACCTCCCTTGTATCATTCCCAAACATGATCCATTCTAGGGTCGTCAATCCTAGTTAATCTCATACGATATTATGGTTTGAGAAGCGTAGTGAAGGCATCGCAAAGGGCTCGTCACCCGTCAGCGCGGATATAGATCTCACCGTATGCGGCTCAATTGCTGGCCGTCAGATCGAGTACAGGTCTCACCGTACTCGGCTCAATCACTAGCCGTCAGCTCGAGTACAGGTCTCACCGTACTCGGCTCAACTCATACTCTAGTTGCTGCGAAAGACTCGTCGCCAATTACAGACACTTGGAGTACACTCGATGATACTACGGAGGACTCGTCGTCCATCAGAGCGAGCACAGGTCTCACCGTACTTGGCTCTCGCCGTAAGTATCGACAGCTCGAATACAGTGTCCCATACCACCGTATTCGGCTCACGAGTTTAGTTGCGCAATGGTCACTACGGGGAGGCACATGGCCCCAGCGTAGGCCGACAGCTCGACTACGGTGTCCCATACCACCATGCCCGGCTCATGCGACTTAGCGGATCGAGGTACCATGGTTAAACGGGATCGCCACTGGTAAGTTTGGTACCCTAGGTTCAAGCAGTAGCGACCAAACATGGTGAACACACAATACATTTCGGTTTACTTGACGAGCCTGACTAGCTCGAGCGCACCACAAGTTGAGCGATATGGAGCGCAAAAGCACTCCATGTAGCCAACCACTATTGCCAACTGAGTACGACTCGGGTTCGCCAGGCACGTCCTTTGTGGCGATATGAATCTCAGCCACAACCGCAAATCTGGTACCGAATGTTTGGACTATAGGCATAGTCCCAAACTCAAACAGTTCTCATCAATAGCATGTGGAGTAAAGCATGATAAACAAGCAATACAAGCATGTTAGCAGGCATGTTATAAGCATGAAGTAAAACATGAAGTAAAGCATGTTGCAAAGCATGTTGTAAAGCATGTGGTAAAGCAATATCCACATAGGGATACAATTATATACACATTACAAGTGAGTGGTTCTAGCGAACCACCGCATGGAGGGGATCCTACATGTCTCTAAGGGCATCGGGAATCCCATATCAGCACCTCTCCAAGGCACTAATACATAAACATTTACACACACGAGCATTTACACAAATACTTAGAATACACTATTCCAACATACATGACGTATGTTAGCAAAATGCGTGTTAGGGCTGTCCCTACACCGCGTGAGTATTTTACCCATGTATCTCATAATCATACAGCAAATAATCATTACAATTGCATTTCCAAAATCCACACATATGCGGTATTTCTAGAATACACAATTTCAACATACTAGGCATTTACACACGAACATGTATTTCGGCGATTCCTTTCGCCAAACTAGTATTTTATCCATATGTTATATAATCATACATTAAATAAACATGTCAACCATTTTCCCAAAAAAAATACGTATACGATATTTCTACGTATATCTAGAGTATGTGAAATTCCATATTCTACAACGTTAATCGAAACAGGAAACGGAAAGCACTTTGTACATGTGCATTTACACGCAGATCATGAATCTATCATTATCTAACAATGAAAGCGTTGAAAAACGTAACTTATACACTTAAAGTCCTCACCTTGGCCCTTGGAATTCCAACGAATCAGCAAGGGTAATAGAGCTTCCGTATACGGGAGTTTCCTAGCCTAAAGAGCGGAATCGATTAGCTTTTTCATAACCTACAACGATCCTACCTCAAATCAGACCTAGGGTTAGGGTTTCTTACCTTCAAACGGGATGGATACCGCCGGAAAAACACCTAGAACGGAGCGGTGTAGGCCGTGTGATGAATGGAAGCAGCAGGAGGAAGATCGCCTACAAACACTAAGCCCTTCTCTCTCTTTTCTCTCTCTCTCTCTAGGGTTTTTCTTCCAAATTCGTATGGCTGTGAGAGGGGCTGTTCTAAGCCCCTTTTATAGCCAAAAACATTCCCAAAATAGACTCAGGTTCAAGGGTGACTGCATATATAGGCATTTCGCCACTTTTCCAGCTCAAAAGGGGGGTTCTGGTGGCCCTCCTTGAGCCAAACGTCAGACTTAAGCTCACCACCTATGGATCTACGTGGGATTACGGTTTCGACTCGATCGGATTCCCAGATCGCACGTGGCGGACCACTTTCAGTTCAACGGTCAGTGGGCCACGATCAGAAATTCCAAGTACATGTAAATGTTCCTGAAATTTTTCTTAATCCGAGGGTGTAATTTGGTCTGATTCTGACGGTCAGGTTGCTTAATACTGACGCGCAAGCGAATGGTGCCAGATCACTATTCCAGATATTTATTTTGGGATGGAAATAGTGTTTTTCACACTCCCTTGCTCCGGATCGAAACGAATGGCCGTGGGACATCGGAATCATCTGATTTTTGAGATGATTGTCAAGCCCAGTGGGCGGTCCTAGTTCCTTAGCTTCGTGTTAATCGGACTCCCGATGCATGATCTAGACCCAATACGAAGTTTCGTTTCATTCCCGAGAGCAGCCGGGTAATGAGTTTGGTTCTAAACCTTAGGGTAACCTAGAGTCACTTGTTTTGCAAGTTTTGGGTCTTGCAGATCGTATTTAAAGCGATCCCAACGGATTTCATGGCTAACCGAGTTTAGTACTTAGTTAACTTTGTTAAATTTCTAAAGGATTTAATCCTACGTGATTTCTGGTCGAGGTGGTACTCGACCCAATGTACGAAAATTTACAGGTCGTTACACAAACACTCCTAAATACTCTTATTAATGTAAGTATGGAATGCAGTCATGATGCATGCCCTCACCTTCACTCCCTCGTGCGACGCCATCTTACGTCCGCGACATGCTTTCATCCCTCAGTGTTCTTCAACCCGGGGCACATGCAATGCTATGTTATGAGAGTGATTACCGAGTTGTTATTAGTCCTTTTCTTACAGCAGTGTTGGAAAACTAAGGTAACTCCCTTATATCATTCTCAAACAATGATCCATTCTAAGGTCGTCAGTTCTAGATAATCTCATACGATGGTGCGGTTCTAGGTCACTGCAAAGGGCTGTCAGGGCTGTTACACGCACTCATTACACTACTCCCTCATCACCCTACATGGCTAATCATTAAATCAGTACAGGCCTATTTGTACTCTCGTTGCTATGGAAGGGTCATCGCCTCTATGTAGGTTTAGAATACGCTTGAGGTCACTACAAAGGGCTGCCAGGGCTGTTACACGAAATCGTTGCACCACTCCCCCATCACCAAATCAGTGTAGGCCGACAACTCGAATACAATGTCCCATACCACCGTATTTGGCTCACGAGTCTGGGTTGCTCACTGGTCACTACGGGGCGACACATCGCTTTTGAGGGTCAAATATTGCATATCAGACCCAGTTATTGCCTAGAATTACAAGCATGATACCGTTTAATGGCCCGATTTAATCATGTTTGTGATGCAGAGTGTATTTATGAGCATGGACTGAAAAAGGGTGCTGAAAGCATGGATTTAACGCCCTGATGACACCAAAGGCAAGGGACGAACTCCAGGGGACAAAGATCAAGAAATTCACAAGCCAGAGATCAAAGGAAATCAAGCCGTTCACGTTAAAGAGGCCTGAAAGGTGTCTAAAATGCAAGAGCACAGGGTTACTGCCATCCGATTGATACGAGACTTCATACATGGGATGTGAACCATAAATCAACCGTACATATTAAATTTAAACCATTGAAGATCTCAGGAAGTGGGCCAACGGACAGATCATCCCATAGATCTATGAATTGGGGCCCACCTGATATCTAGATCTTCTTCAATGTTGGTCTCAACTCATTAAATGAGCTGACAAAGTAGATGAGTGGAGAGGATTTCTCATGAGCATAAAGGTGGGACCCACTTTGAGGAGTGGGAGTGCACACTAGTTGTGCACTTTCAGTGCACCAAACCGATGGAATCGGTTAGCAGGCGCTGACCCGATTTCTGTTTTCAAAATGGAGACAGCGTTCACTGTTCGCAACAGGGAGTTGCGCTCAACTCCTGGTGGGCCACCATCATCATGAATTTCGATGATCCACACCGTTCATTAGATTCATGAGGCCAAACCGACCGTTCCTTGATCTACAGACAGAATTCTGCAGTTATTTGGTGTCCTTGAAGGATTCAAACGGAAGATGGACGGCGAACTAAATCAGTCCGTGGGCCACATCAAAAGGAAACCAAAACCATTCATGTCTGTCTGGTTTTTCAAGAGAAATGCAATGAACGGAGTAGATTTTGCAATATGACATTGGAGTGGGACCCACCATCCTCACAGCGTAAAGACTTCCGCAAATCCCTGTTTCACGTCCAGACGCTGCCGAATGTTGCGGGTTGTTGTGTGATCTTGGTAAAGATCTGAAGGCTGATCTGAACCGTCTATCATGTAGACCACCCCGAAACGTCCCAAGGAACGTTAATTTTTTGAAAAGATAGGTAAGAAAAAAGAAGTTCTAGGCGTTGTCTTCAGGCTGCGAAAGGAGTTACGCGCACGGCTTGTTGCGTAAACTGGGTCAATTCGTCCGATTTTCCACCAACTCACAGCTCTCCACCACTTCCGGCCAACCTCTAGAACCTATTTAAGAGAAAGAGAGAACGTCAGAAGAGGGGAGTTTTTGAAGATTTTTATTTTTCTTAGTTTTATTTACTATTTTTCTTTATGCTTAATTTTGAGGATAGCTTGATCATGGTCGGCTAAACCTCTTAGCTAGGGCTAAGAGGTGAAGCTTGTAGTGAGATGGGAGACTCTATTTTGTGCCTTTAATTTAATTTATGAACTGAACTTGATTTTAGTTTGATTTTAAGGGAATGCTTTTAGTTTTTAATGGTCTGTTGTGACTGAAATTACAATGGGTCTGCAATGGCTTTGAGCATGTTCTTTTCTTTTTTATGTTTATGATGTCAGGAAGCCCTGCTGTTCACCATCGTCTCCTGGGCATGGTTGGATGTCGGTACCCTTCCTAACCTTCATAACATGTGATTGGTTGGTAATTAGTTTAATTATGTTGTTTACTTTGTCTCCTGGGCATTGTTTGGTGATGGAATCCATTTTAATTCATATACCTTTCATCTATTGAAAACTATATCAAGGGAAGTTCAGTTAATTTTCATGGTTACACTCTTCAACTGGATGAAGATGGGACTCTAAGTCCAGTTGAGTTTTTGATGCAGGCATAAGATCTCCCTGATCTCTACAAGTGGATCCTCTGAATCCCTAGTGTCTTCCCTCTGAACTCTTTAAGTTTAGATTAATATTTCACCATTATTCTCAAATCACACTCGATTTAGATTTTATCTTAGTTTAGTTCTAATTCTATTTAGTTTCAGATTACGTACAGGTTTCAGTCCCTGTGGATTCGACTTTGGTCTTACCGAGATTATTACTACATCACAACCCTATACTTGGGGAGTGAACAAGTTTTTGGTGCCGTTGCCGGGGAATGACGACTACGATTTTCTGAAATTAATTGGGTTTAGAATTAGTTTAAGATTAGGATTTTCTATTTTTAGGTTTAGACTTTTCTGATTTCTAGAAACTAACCTATTTGCTTGTTTTATAGGACCTTGACATTCACAGTTGGTAATCTCTTTCTAATTTTCTATTTCTTTCTGTTTTCTATTTTAGATTAGGTTCTATCTTTAGAATCTTTTTATTTTTCTTTTTAGAAACTTTTCTTAGAAACTAGTTTACTTCTATCTTTCTTTCTAGGAACTTTCTAAATCTTAGACTTACTATTTGTAGAAACTAACTTGTTTTGGTTTGTTTTGCAGGTTTTTAACTTAGGAACTCCGATCTGGTAACTTCTTTCCAAATCTTCTCGTTCTTTCTAGGTTTTATTTCATTTATCTCTTTTAGGTCTAAGTCTAGAATTTGAATTGAGGTTATGGCTCCAAATCAATCTCAAGCACCTCCGCCTCGTACTTTACAAGATTATTTACAACCGGCGGGGGTGAGCACGCCCTCATGCATGGTTTTTCCAGAAAATACAGGACACATGAATATCAAGCCAGGGGTGATCCAACTCCTTCCTAAATTTCATGGACTTGAATCTGAAGAACCGTATCTACACTTAAAAGAGTTTGATGAGATTATAACCACTTTATATTTTCCAAACGTGTCTGAGGACACAGTCAGGTTGAAACTCTTTCCCTTTTCTTTGAAAGAAAAGTTAAAACGTGGTTACATTCTCTACATTCTAAATCTATTGGCACATGGAATGATATGCAAAGGGAGTTCATAAAGAATTTTTTTCTATATCATAAAACGAACACCCTTAGAAAATCAATCATGAACTTCGCCCAAAGGGAGGATGAAACATTCTTCCAATGTTGGGAGCGGTTCAAGGATCTTGTTAGCTCTTGCCCACAACACGGTTTTGAAACGTGGCACATTACGCACTTTTTCTATGATGGGCTGACATCTTCCATGTGCCAATTGGTCGAGACAATGTGCAATGGAGAATTTATGAATAAAAATGTCGATGATGTGTGGGATTACTTGGATAGACTTGATGAAAACGCACAATCATGGGACACATACCCAAAATCGAGTACCACTTCTAAGCCCACTCAATCAAAGGAAAGAAGCGAAGTATACCTATTGAAAGAGGATGATGATATCAATGTTAAAGTGGCTAATCTCATAAAGAAATTCGAGGCCATGGAATCGAGGAAGGATAAGGGTAAGGAAGTTGTTTGCAGTATTTATGGTTGTAGCAATCACACAATTGAAAATTGTCCAACTATATTTGCCTTTCAAGAGGTTCTGACTAAGCAATCCAATGCTGTAAATAATTACCAAAGACCTTTCAATGGACCCACCACTAATACGTACAATCCTAGTTGGAGAAATCATCCAAACTTCAGTTGGAGGAATGGACAAACTATTACCCCTCAAGGATTCTTCAATCAAATTCTAAATCATGGGAAACCCCGAGAGGATCCAGTTCTAAAACACATTCAAGACCAAGAGCTATTCAACCAAGATATCAGATCAACAATAGGATCACTTACATCATCCATTCAAAGGATAGAGTCACATATAATGATTGGGGGAAAGGGGATGCTTCCTGCTCAACCTCTCCTCAATCCTAAACCGCAATATGAGATAAGTGATCCAAGCTCTTTGGATCAGATGGAGCAGGCTAAATCTATCACCACTCTTACGAGTGGGAAGACCATTGACAAAACTATTCCGGTTAGGGCTGAAAAATCTAAGGACCCGGAAGAGGATAACAATGATAGACCTAGCATTGCTCTACAAGAATTAGAACCAGAACTTCAAAAGAAGCCAGTTGCTTCATTTCTCCAACGGTTGGTTGCACCAAAACATCTCTCTAACTCTCAGAATATTCTAGAGGTGTTGAAACAAGTGAAAGTCAACATTCCTCTACTTGATGCCGTAAAACAAATACCTTCATATGCCAAATTCCTGAAAGACCTATGCACGACCAAAAGACGGCAAAGTATTCAAAAGAAGATCTTCTTGACTGAGAAAGTTAGTGTCATCCTAAAGCAAGATGTGCCACAGAAATTCAAAGATCCCGGTAGCCCAACCATATCATGTATAATCGGGGATTATCGAATTGATTATGAACTTCTTGACTTGGGAGCGAGCGTCAATCTAATTCCTTACTCGATATACAAACAGTTAGGTTTGGGTGAATTAAAACCTACCCTAACCACACTACAACTTGTTGATCGCTCTATTCGTGTACCAAGAGGGATAATTGATGATGTGTTGGTCCAGGTTGATAGATTTTACTATCCTGTAGACTTTATCATCCTAGACACCAAACCCATCAATAACATGAGCAATCAGATTCCCGTCATTCTTGGTCGCCCATTCCTTGCCACTTCAAACGCAATTATCAATTGCAGGAATAGTGTCATGACTATGTCTTTCAGGAATATGACATTGGAGTCAAACATCTTTTTTAATAACGGCAGAAATTCAGAGGATGACGACGAATTCCATGACATTAACATGATTGATTCTTTCGTGGAAGATAGAACGCCTCTAACCTTATCCTCTGACTCTCTAGAGACATGCCTTACACACTCCCATGACTTGGATGATGACATGATTAGGGAGAGGTGTGCCTTGTTTAATACTACACCGGTACTTGAAGTTAACCAGTGGAGGCCACAATTTGAAGAATTGCCCCAAACTGATGTCATGCCTCTATCGTCTAACCTCAAGCCACTGAAGCTTGACCTAAAATCTTTACCCTCTGATTTCGAATATGCCCATTTAGGTCAAGAAGAGACATACCCAGTGGTGATTTCATCTCACCTTGAGAACAAACAAGAGAGTATGCTCATTTCTAGTTTCAAAGAAGATAACAGAGTCATTGGACATATCATCACAGATCTCGATAGGATGAATGAACTCCTTTTAACTGAATGTTTTGACCCTTTGGATGGTGGCTTAACACACTTTGCAGATTCAAACGATTTCATGATACAAGAAATAGTGGATGCCTTGCAAGATAATACCTCGATAGTTGTGACGGACCGAGAGAACCCTTATTCTAAAGTACCTCCTCCCCTAGATCCTGAATGTTTACCATTAAAGGAGGAGCTGAAAATTGAACTAAAGAGAGAAATTGCGGCGTTTGTTGAGTCTACACCACCTACTACAATTTTTTTTGAATTTCCTCTACTTGTAGTCTCTGATTCATCATGGTGTATTAACTTCGAAATTTTATCTGTCACAGGTGAATCGTATATACTTTGGACACTTCAGATGATTAAAAGAAAACTTCATGCTGAGGTCCCTCAATTTCTCTGCACATTCATGCTTCAGGACATCCAAGCTTACTGCAAAATGGGCTTTTGGATGATCTTGTTGAAAAGCCTTCTGAGAAATTTACCAAGATATTGGCCGATGGAAGAACCTGGATGCATGATTGAGTAGATTTTCTGTGCTTCCACAGTTGAGGATTAGAATTTACTGCTTTTATAGGACTAAGATAGTTTGCTTGATGCCGTTCTAGGATAGTCGGTTTTATGCCGTTAGGTTAGTTTGCTTCCTGAATTGTTTTAGGATAATTTGCTTTTGTTGGCTTCTCTCTTGTGCTGACTTGCTTTCATTTTGAGATCTTTGTGGAAAAGCCTCTCTTGATTCGTTATTCGGGTATTATCTTCCCATCACTTTTCCTTTACTTTCGTTGTCTCATGTGCATTGCATGCTTATATCTGTTACATTGAGGACAATGTAGATTTTAGGTTGGGGGTGGGTGTAACATCCTGAAAATCGGGGGTCGAGTAGTAACTCAACTCTCGAGTTCCAGAACATCACTTATGCAACATAGATAATGATGATTAAATGTTGTCTGCATTAATGTAGTGAACATGAGTGAGATTAAGCTAAACAGCATATCATACTCCAGAGACAGTTAAATTGCAAGCGGAAGACTGTGATAGATATATTAAATATATAAAAACTGTGGTGAGTCTCCAGAGTGTGAAAACATTACCAGGTTAAATAATTACAAGTATAGTTCCAAAATATACCAAATGTGTAAGTGTAATGGCTTCTATCCCAAGTACCATAGCCCCGTCAATACAATACCAGGTCTTCATAAACCTGACAGAGAACTACATATAAGAGAACTCCTCCTCCACATCACAATAGTCCGACTCTGCTTCATAAGCATCACCATCACCTGAAACTCAACAAATTGGTTGGTGTGTACAACACCGTCCCGTAACGTGGGAGTGAGTGATCAACTCAGTGGAACAATAAAGCATATGTTAACATGTTATCAATTCAGTCAAGCAGTAATGATAAAGCAGTACAATCAAACAACCCTAACTACTCTTATTAAATGCAAGTATGAAATGACATGATGAATGCCCTTGCTAAACCACCCTCATGCGACACCATCTTACGTTCGCGAATGCGTTCATCCCTCAGTGCTCCACATCTACCAGGCACATGCAGTGCGATGATGAGCATGATTACTGAGTAATTATTAGTCAATTTCAAACAACAATATTGGGAAACTAAGGTACCTCCCTTATATCATTCCCAAACATGATCCATTCTAGGGTCGTCAGTCCTAATTAATCTCATACGATATTATGGTTTGAGAGGCGTAGCGAAGGCATCACAAAGGGCTGTCACCCATCAGCACGGATACAGATCTCACCGTATGCGGCTCAATTACTGGCTGTCAGCTCGAATACAGGTCTCACCGTACTCGGCTCAATCACTGGCCGTCAGCTCGAATACAGGTCTCACCGTACTCGGCTCAACTCATACTTTAGTTGTTGCGAAGGGCTCATCGCCAATCACAGACTTTAGAGTATACTCGAAGACACTACGGAGGGCTCGTAGCCTGTCAGCACGAATACAGGTCTCACCGTATTCGGCTCTCACCGTAGGTGTCGACAGCTCGAATATAGTGTCCCATACCACCATAATCGGCTCACCAGTCTAGTTGCTCACTGGTCACTACGGGGAGGCACGTGGCCCCAGCGTAGGCCGACAGCTCAACCACGGTGTCCCATACCACCATGTCCGGCTCATGAGTCTTAGCGGATCGAGGTACCATGGTTAACGGGATTTCACTGGTAAGTTTGGTACCCTATGTTCAAACAGTAGCGTCCAAATATGGTGAACATACATAAGACAGATCGGGTTACTTGACGAGCTCAGCTAGCTCGAGCGCACGACAAGTTGACGATATGAAGCGCATAAGCACTTCGTGTGGCCAACCACTATCGCCAACCGAAGTACGACTGGGGTTCGTCGAACACATCTCACGTGGCAAATGAATCTCAGCCACGAATTCAATCCCGTTACCGATTGCTTGGACTATAATCATAGCCCCAATCACATTCAATTGCAGATAGTTAAAGAAGTAATGGATCAAGATTCAAATCATACAATCAAAGTCTGATATCATCCGTTTAGGGATGCCAGGGCTGTTGCACGCACTCGTTGCTCCACTCCCCCATCACCCATGACGGATCATACAACGTAAACATGAATTTAAACATATGCATCACATAAATAAAATCATACAATCATTTGAGCATGTTGTGAAGCACAACACAAGCATGAGTTTGTACATATTAAATTCCTAATCACACAGCTATCCAAGGAAATCATATACATAGTTAAAGGAGTTGCGAATCATATCTCAACACCCTTAAACATTACAATTTACTAACTACTACTCATTCAGACATTTCAACAAATACTTTAAAATACATACATCAACATACATGACATATGTTGATCACATAGGCATTAGGCAAATCCTTTCACTGGGGAGTTGCCCCAATCATAACACGCATACACCCACGACGGATAGTCATGGCAAGTAGGATTCCAAGTTCCATATTCATTCAGTCATTTCCACAAACACTTGGGCCACACATTTTAATATAAATAGTTTATATAGGCCGTGGCGTGATTTTGGGCAAATCCTTTCGTCAAAGGGGTATCGCCAATACAACAATCATAAATCCATGACAATTAGTCATGGCGAGCACGAATGAGAATTCTATACTCATTCGGTCATTTTCACAAACACTTAAAATACACTATTTTAACATACATAGTGTATATTAGCAAAAACATGTATTAGGGCGAGTCCTTTCGCCAAACAAGTATTTTATCCATATATAATATATTAATACAGAAAATAATCATGGCAAACACATTTCCAAAATTTATACGTATACGGTACTTTCTACAAATACCTAGAGTATGTAAAATTCCGTATTCTTCATCTTAAATCGAAACAGAAAACAGACAGCACTTTGTACATGTGCAATTGCATGCAGATCATGAATCTATCATTATCTGACATTGAAAGCATTGAAAACCATAACCTATACATCTAAATTCTGCACCTTTTGTCATAGAATCGTAACGGAGTCCATAGAATTGCTAAGCTTCTGAATACGGCAGTTTGGCAACCTATAGAATGAAATAGGTTAGCAATTTCATAACCTACAACCACCCAAGCCCCAAATCAGATTAGGGTTAGGGTTTCTTACCTAGAAACGGAGCCGGAAGCGCCGGGAAAGCGATTAGAACTAGGCGGTTAAATACGTATAGCAACAGGGAAGCATTGCAGGAAGATGCTCCCACTTCACTCTCACTTTCTCTCTCTTTTCTCTCTCTATTCCTATGGTTTTTCTCAAATTCGGATGGCTGAAATGAGAGAGGGTTTAAGGTCCTTATATAACCCTAAATCTCACCAAAACAGACTTGTGGATAAGGTTTACTTAGGTTATAACCAAAGCGGACCTTTTCCAGCTCAACAGAGGACTTCTGGCAAGCCCCCTTGAGCCAAAGGACGGACTTAAGCTCACCGACACCGGATCTACATTTAGTTAAGTTTTCATTTCGGTCGGGATTCCAGATCGCAAATGGCGGACCAGTTTCAGTTCAACGGTCAGGGGATCTCGATCGGAGATTCCAAGTACATGGATATGTGTATGAAATTTCTCCTGATCCGAGGGTGTAATTTGGTCTGATTCTGACGGTCTGGTTACTTAAAACTGATCCGCAAGCGACATGTGCCAGATTACTATTCAAGATATTTATTTTGTAAAGAAATTCAAGCGCTTTCACACTCCTCGCTCCGGACTCAAGCGAATAGCGCTGGGACACTATCTGGATTTGATTTCCGAGATGGTTGTCAAGCCCAGCAAGGCGGTCTTAATTCCTTAACTTCGTATTAATCGGACCTCCGACGTGCGATCCAGATCTGATACGGAGTTTCGAGATGCTTTCGAGAGTAGACGAGTAATGAGATTGATCCTAGATTTTGGGGTAATGTAGCGTCAATGAATCTATATGTTTTGGGTCTTGCAGATCATATTTAAAGTGATTGGTACGAATTCTACTGATTGTTTAGTTCAGTACTTAACCAAATTCCGCCCTAATTATGACAGAATACGGTCCTGGGGAAGTTCTACGCCTCTTTCTGAAATTTTTAGTTGGTTTATTATTTTAATTATTTTTTTAGTAGTTCATCATCAAGTCTACTTCATCTCCACCAAATTTCATTAGGTTTAGTGTTGTAGAAAAATTATTAAAATTCCAGAAGCGGCGACTGTCCAAACTAATGACTTTCGGACAGTTGTCACCACGACCTATATTTACCTATATTAATTATTTTATTATATTTTTTACTTATTTTTATATAAAACTAGACTTATTAAGCTTCAATATGGTTTTTGAATCACCTAAATCGGAGTTATAACGAAGGAGATATGACTTTTCAAAATTGGACCAAAATCGCAGAAAAAGTGACCGAAAACGGGCCGCTGACCTGCTGCGGCCCTGCCAGGCCCGCCTTTTGGCGAGGCCTCGCCAACCGGGCGATGCCCTCGCCGATCACTGACCTATTTGGGGTGATTTTTCCATTCGATATGTAAAATGGATGTATTTTATAAACCGGGATGAGTTATTCGACGTGCAATATATGTTTTTGGGGTAGGAGAAACTGATCTATCCATGTATCCTACTTATTTCGTGAGATTCCAAAAGGTTATTGGTTAAAAACCTTTTTTTTATTTACTATTCATAGTAATTTTTAGGTTAAGTATTGATCAATATCACCTAAACTTTAAGATTTGTGTCTAATATGAAAGCACTTAGAAAATTTTGAAGGATGAGGTAGTGAAATGTGAGATTTGTGAAGAAAATGTGAGGTTTTCAAGAGAATGGTTTGAAGAAGGGACTTAAGACCCTTGAATTGAGTGTTTGAGAAGTTAAACAGGAGTTAGGATTGTCCCATCGCTTAAAGACGTCTAATTTCAGGTTGGTAAAAATCCGGGATGTTACAATCTACCCCCCTTAAAACAAAATTTCGTCCCCGAAATTGCTTAAGGGTAATAAGGAAAGATTTAATTATTTCTTTGCCTAAGTTTTATTGCGTAGGGTATATACTAGCCTGGTTCATTTTAGTCTACCCCCCTTAAAATTTATTTCTTTATCCCTTGCTTATATCCTGATGGTTTGCTACAATGGATTTCTAAGAAAGATTCAAATCTTAGTTAGTGATCTATCTCTACGCACAGTCTGGATCCATTCCATTCGATCCTGGGCCAGTGGGGCAAGGGTCCACCACGCTTTCGCTGCGCCACCCAGATCAAAGAGGTGTATTAGCCGACCTAAATAGATTGGGCTCATAATGTTCTACCCCCCTTAAAAATTTATTTTTACCCTCAAGGCTCAAGATTTATGTCATGCTCCGTATATCGGAACAAGGTGTAATTTAAGACCTATCCTTGACATGAAATGGGATGCGGTCTCCCACTACATTGGTCTTCTTTTTATTGATGATGTGTATTATGGCATTGGCACCTATGGTTATCGAAAGGAACTAAAAATGATGGGTAATGTGGTTGATTTCAGGGGCAGGTGTGAGTTTGAGGCCAGATGCCTAAGTCTACTAAAGGAGGACTATTATCATGGTCCCGACCTACCTTATTTACTCATGTCAAGCCTAACAGGCAGGCTATCTTTCTACGTTCATATGCACAATATGTATGCCAACATGGCATGTGATTTGGGACCTAATTCCTAACTGTGTGTTGCTCACTTGGGAAATTCCTTAGGCCTAAAAGGAAAAATCTCTATTGGCTATATATTCTTACACTTCTCAAGGACGAAGTTATAAACTTTTGGTTGTAAGTGGTTCGGCCAACACAGAAGAAAGTTACGTAGTGGGTCTGAGCTGGATACATGGACCTTCTGCCTAGCTAGGACAGAAAATTGTCGTATCAGTTCTTAATCCTATATGATCCCGACCTTCTGCTTGATCAGAGCATAGGGTTCATTAGTCACTACCAGGATTGAGAATTCAATTCAAACCGCGAATACCTCGCTTATATATTTAGTTCTCTACTTCGTGGTCTCGATGGTAATAAGTCTTTGGGAAGGCAAGTATAAGGGCGTATTGATTTGTCCTAACATTAAATCCAAGGGATACTGAGCGTGTATGGTTATTAATCAAACACCCTTCCTAGGAGTTATTAAAAAAGCCTATGAGTATTAAGGGGATTCAACGAAGGAATGGGTCCTCGCTCCAACCGACCTAAGTTAATTAGTCTTTTACTTTCCGTAGCCTAACCAGTAGTCTAGTCTTAATGTAGGAGTAGCGGTAATCCATTGGTTGTATTCCAAAGTCTATGCTTATACACTAGATGATTTTACACCATTTTTAATAAAGGAAATTGTTTGTTTGTTTGTTTGGAATTGAGTTGCCCGAACATGAATGTAGCTACACTCGAGCACTTCACATATGCTCAAACCAACTAAGGGGGTTCTAGATTTCACGTTCTTAATTTATTGGATTTCCTATACTGTCAGGTCTGTCGAAGCACCGCTCTAGGTCCAAACTCTATGGGTCTATTGGTCAACAACCATTTACTCTAAAAGCTTAAGCTATCAAAGTGTGGTGGGTTAATGTATATCAAGGGACTTTATCACTTCAACACTATTTGGCCACTGGTCTTAAGTTGTAGTAAATGGGACTATATTACTAATCCTACCTCGGGATTGGGTGTGGCATGGTTGGTAGGAGGGTGGGCGGGATAAAAAATAAATTTTATAGGCTTTAGAAAATGAGCCTGGTGTTGGAAAAGTGTGAGATGGGATTTCCAAATCTCAGGAAGCGGAATTTCTAAGTGTAATAGGAAAACCCGGGATATACTTTTTATTGCATACATTCCAATCATGGCATTAGAAAACATGGGATACACCCGATCTAAGGACCATACCTTACACATACAGTTATTGTTAATTTTACAATTCTATCCGCCTTACTCACCTAATGCAGTTGGCCGAACGGGCCCTAAAGGGAGAAAAGGGGCTGGAATTTTGGTTCTCCACAGATTTGGTTCTCATTAGAGGTTGTAGAGGCCCAACTGACAAGGAATAAAGAAAGGAAAATGAAGAAAATGGATGGGTTAGAGGGCTTGCCCAATTTTGAACTTCAAATGGGGGGTGTGGGAGTCCAAATGAGGGAAACGGAGGGGGTAGGGAGGAAGGGACTGCTGTGGATGATGGGAATGGATGGGTTGTGGTTGAAACTAGCAGAGAGGACGATTGGAAGGGCGATTTTGAAGAGAAAACAACAAGTGGAGAGAGAAAAATGGCTTGGAGGGAGGGTTTGTGAAAGAAGTATGGGTTTGGGAGGGAGGAAATGCACGGGAGCTATGTCAGGGGGGTTATTAGACCCCCCAAAGCGATCGGCTCAAGCCGCGGGCCCGGCCCAGCCCAGAAAGTGGCGAGGCCTCGCCGACAAACTTTGTGGTTTTCAAAGGGGGGCCCCATGAGCGTGTTCCTCCAGTCCCCTAGGCCCCAAAAAACCCTGGGTCCCACCCTGGATCCCACTGGAAGTGCTCTGTTTGGCCCCCCGACCCTGATTCACTCCATTTCGGGTAGTTCGGGACAAATCAGACGTATCTTGCAATCCGGAATGAGTTATCTGACATAAAATAGATGAATTTGGGGTAGAACGAGCTAATGAAGCCAACCAACCCTGCTATGATGGGTTGCGCAGCCCAGAATTGTGAAAAAAACCTCCTATTGACGGTCGTTTCCCCGTTTCAATTTCGTTTTACTAAAAATAGTAGTTTTAGCTTGATTACTCTTCCTCCGTTGGGTTTTAGGAGTTACGCCCATTATGAAAAGAGCTTAGAATAATTAGGAGGACGGTTTGGTGAAGCCAAATAGGACACTTACTATTTTTGGCTGAGAACCTTGCACACTAGTAAACACCACGACCTTATAGTAAGTCGCAAATTCTAGGAGTTTTAGTTGTAGTTTGTTTCTAATTTCATTCCCATTACTTGGAATCCCTATTTAAAGGGTTGTGAACTCATTTTTTCTTTTAGTCATTCATTAATCAATTTTGAATTTATTAGAATTTATTTATATTTTCTACTTTCTTTTCTCGTAGACTCGAGAAGTCTCTGTGAGGAGTCCAGAGAAGCTCCGAGGATTCGGAGTAGTTATCCTTATCACGTTTATCCTGTATTCTACCGATTTTTAATGGTTGGGGTGAGGTAGATTGCAATCTAGACTCATTAATAGACGGCCTAGGAATGTTTTAAGGTCGACTCGTGCGACCATGGTTGAATACAGATTCGATTTCGGCGTTCGTTTTCAGTGAACTTTACTAATTGGTGAAATCGGGATACCTATGACTGTTTCTACGTTTCGTCGCTCCCTCCTAAGTCAGAGTGCGTCAGAGTACGTCGTGTGACCATAACCCAGGTCCGGTTTAATCCAAATCATGCTCTGATACCAACTGTAATATCCTGAAAATCGGGGGTTGAGTAGTAACTCAACTCTCGAGTTCCAGAACATCACTTATGCAACATAAATAATGATGATTAAATGTTGTCTGCATTAATGTAGTGAACATGAGTGAGATTAACCCAAACAACATATCATACTCCAGAGACAGTTAAATTACAAGCGGAAGACTTTGATAGATATATAAAATATATAAAAACTGTGGTGAGTCTCCAGAATGTGATAACATTACCAGGTTAAATAATTACAAGTATAGTTCCAAAATATACCAAATGTGTAAGTGTAATGGCTTCTATCCCAAGTACCATAGCCCCGTCAATACAATACCAGGTCTTCATAAACCTGACAGAGAACTACATATAGGAGAACTCCTCCTCCACATCACAATAGTCCGGCTCTGCTTCATAAGCATCGCCATCATCTGAAACTCAACAAATCTGGTTGGTGTGTACAACATCGTCCCGTAATGTGGGAGTGAGTGATCAACTCAGTGGAACAATAAAGCATAGGTTAACATGTTATCAATTCAGTCAAGCAGTAATGATAAAGCAGTACAATCAAACAATCCTAATTACTCTTATTAATGCAAGTATGAACTGACATGATGAATGCCCTTGCCAAACCACCCTCATGCGACACCATCTTACGTTCGCGAATGCGTTCATCCCTCAGTGCACCACATCTACCAGGCACATGCAATGCGATGATGAGCATGATTACTGAGTAATTATTAGTCCATTTCAAACAGCAATATTGGGAAACTAAGGTACCTCCCTTATATCATTCCCAAACATGATTCATTCTAGGGTCGTCAGTCCTAGTTAATCTCATACGATATTATGGTTTGAGAGGCGTAGCGAAGGCATCACAAAGGGCTCGTCACCCGTGAGCACGGATACAGATCTCATCGTATGCGACTCAAGTGCTGGCCGTTAGCTCTAATACAGGTCTCACCGTACTCGGCTTAATCGCTGGCCGCCAGGTCGAATACAGGTCTCACCGTACTCGGTGGCCAACCACTATCGCCAACCGAAGTACGACTCGGGTTCGTCGAACACATCTCACGTGGCAAATGAATCTCAGCCATGAATTCAATCCCGTTACCGATTGCCTGGACTATAATCATAGCCCCAATCACATTCAATTGCAGATGGTTAAAGCAGTAATGGATCAAGATTCAAATCATACAATCAAAGTCTGATATCATCCGTTTAGGGCTGCCAGGGCTGTTGCATGCACTCGTTGCTCCACTCCCCCATCACTCATGACGGATCATACAACGTAAACATGAATTTAAACATACGCATCACATAGATAAAATCATACAATCATTTGATTATGTTATGAAGCACAACACAAGCATGAGTTTGTACATATTAAATTCCTAATCACACAGCTATCCAAGGAAATCATACACATAGTTAAAGGAGTTGAGAATCATATCTCAACACCCTTAAACATTACAATTTACTAACTACTACTCATTCAGACATTTCAACAAACACTTTAAAATACATACATCAACATACATGACATATGTTGATCACATAGGCATTAGGCCAAATCCTTTCACTGGGGAGTTGCCCCAATCATAACACGCATACACCCACGACGGATAGTCATGGCAAGCAGGATTCCAAGTTCCATATTCATTCAGTCATTTTCACAAACACTTGGGCCACACATTTTAATATAAGTAGTTTATATAGGCCGTGGCGTGATTTTGGGCAAATCCTTTCGTTAAAGGGGTATCGCCAATACCACAATCATAAATCCATGACAATTAGTCATGACGAGCATGAATGAGAATTCTATACTCATTCGGTCATTTTCACAAACACTTAAAATACACTATTTTAACATACATAATGTATATTAGCAAAAACATGTATTAGGGCGAGTCCTTTCACCAAACAAGTATTTTATCCATATATAATGTATTATTACAGAAAATAATCATGGCAAACACATTTCCAAAATTTATACGTATACGGTACTTTCTACAAATACCTAGAGTACGTAAAATTCCATATTCTTCATCTTTAATCGAAACAGAAAACAGACAACACTTTGTACATGTGCAATTGCATGCAGATCATGAATCTATCATTATCTGACATTGAAAGCATTGATAGCCATAACCTATACATCTAAAGTCCGCACCTTTTGTCGTAGAATCGTAACAGAGTCAATAGAATTGCTAAGCTTCTGAATACGGCAGTTTGACAACCTATAGAACGAAATAGGTTAGCAATTTCATAACCTACAACCACCCAAGCCCCAAATCAGATTAGGGTTAGGGTTTCTTACCTAGAAACGGAGCCGGAAGCGCCGGGAAAGCGATTAGAACTAGGCGGTTAAATACGTATAGCAACAGGGAAGCATTGCAGGAAGATGCTCCCACTTCACTCTCACTTTCTCTCTCTTTTCTCTCTCTATTCCTATGGTTTTTCTCAAATTCAGATGGCTGAAATGAGAGAGAGTTTAAGGTCCTTATATAACCCCAAATCTCACCAAAACAGACTTCTGGACAAGGTTTACTTAGGTTATAATCAAAGCGGACTTTTTCCAGCTCAATGGAGGACTTCTGACGGGCCCTCTTGAACCAAAGGTCGGACTTAAGCTCACCGACACCGGATCTACATTTAGTTAAGTTTTCGTTTCGGTCGAGATTCCAGATCGCAAATGGCGGACCAATTTCAGTTCAACGGTCAGCGGATCTCGATCGGAGATTCCGAGTACATGGATATGTGTATGAAATTTTTCCTGATCCGAGGGTGTAATTTGGTCTGATTCTGACGGTCTGGTTACTTAAAACTGATCCGCAAGCGACACGTGCCAGATTACTATTCAAGATATTTATTTTGTAAAGAAATTCAAGTGTTTTCACACTCCTCGCTCCGGACTCAAGCGAATAGCACTGGGACACTATCTGGATTTGATTTTTGAGATGGTTGTCAAGCCCAGCAAGGCGGTCCTAATTCCTTAACTTTGTATTAATGGGACCTCCTACGTGCAGTCCGGATCTGATACGGAGTTTCGAGATGCTCCCAAGAGCAGACGAGTAATGAGATTGATCCTAGATTTTGGGGTAATGTAGCGTCAACGAATCTACAAGTTTTGGGTCTTGCAGATCGTATTTAAAGTGATTGATACGAATTCTACTGATTGTTTAGTTCAGTACTTAACCAAATTCCGCCCTAATTATGACAGAATACGGTCCTAGGGAAGTTTTATGCCTCTTTCTGGAATTTCTAGTTGGTCTATTATTTTAATTATTTTTTTATTAGTTCATCATCAAGTCTACTTCATCTCCACCAAATTTCATTAGGTTTAGTGTTGTAGAAAAATTCTAAAAATTTCAGAAGCGGCAGCTGTCCGAACTAATGACTTTTGGAGAGTTGTCACCACGACCTATATTTAACTATATGAATTATTTTATTATATTTTTACTTATTTTTATATAAAACTAGACTTATTAAGCTTCAATTTGGTTTTTGAATTACCTAAATCAGAGTTATAACGAAGGAGATATGACTTTTCAAAGTTAGACCAAAATCGCAGGAAAAGTGGGCGAAAACGGGCCACTGACCTGCTGCGGCCCTGCCAGGCCCGCCTTTTGGCGAGGCCTCGCCAACCGGGCGATGCCCTTGCCGATCACTGACCTATTTGGGGTGATTTTTCCATCCGATATGTAAAATGGATGTATTTTACAAACCGGGATGAATTATTTGACGTGCAATATATGTTTTTGGGGTAGGAGAAGCTGATCTATCCATGTAGTCTACTTATTTCATGAGATTCCAAAAGGTTAATGGTTAAAAACCTATTTTATTTATTTATTTATTTACTATTCATAGTAATTTTTAGGTTAAGTATTGATCAATATCACCTAAACTTTAAGATTTGTGTCTAATATGAAAGCACTTAGAAAATTTTGAAGGATGAGGTAGTGAAATGTGAGATTTGTGAAGAAAAGGTGAGGTTTTCAAGAGAATGGTTTGAAGAAGGGACTTAAGACCCTTCAATTGAGTGTTTGAGAAGTTAAACAGGAGTTAGAATTGTCTCATCGCCTAAAGACATCTAATTCTTAGTTGGCAAAAATCCGGGCCGTTACAGTAGGAGATTAGGTTGCATAATCAGTATTTTCTTAGTCTTGAACAAAAAATTGTGAAAATTTTTAATTTTTTCTAGAAATTCTTGTAAATTCGAAGTGATTTTGATGGCCATCTTTGATTTAGAACTACAGAATACGGAATGTTGGTGATTTACTACTCTTAGACTTAGATATCGGTTAGATTTCATAGTTAAGTTCGAGTTATTAATCCATGATTAGAGGTTTTAAACATTGGTTGAGTCATGATTTCGCATGTCACATCTCGCTTACACATTAAGGTTTCAGTTTGATACTGAAGGGTTAACTTGGTGATCAATAAGCATGGAAGGAACCAACTTGAAAAATTGCCTGTCATGATCAATAAAGAGGAATTGAAGAAATAAATACATAAATACTCAAGCTTGGGTGAATAATCTTTACCATAGGTTTGCTCCCTATAGGTGAGGATTTGACTTCCCATGGATGACATGTGAAAAGGTTTGGGTGTACAGTCTTCACCATAGGTTTGCTACCTATAGGTAAGGACTTGATTTCCCGTCTTGGCGTTACTTTCAATGGAAAAATCAAAAGCTAAAAGAATGAACAGATAATTTGTAAGGCAAGTTGGTTTAAATTTTGGCTATCATGAATTCTCTTGTTGGTCACCAATGATATCCTGAAATAGAGAAGTGAATTTTAATGATGATATGCTGAGATTATACTATGCAATCATGGATCCTGATGTTTAGAATTTTTCTAATTGATGGATTCCTACTCTGAGTTGACTATGAATTTACTGTATGCCTGGGTCCAGGAGAAAATAATTCCCAACATTCATGAAGCTTAGATTTTTCGTATCTGAATCCTTTTTTAAAAAAAAATAAAATAAAAATAAAAATAAAAAAATCATTCAAGTTCATAGAAATTGTCCTATAATTTGCAACTTATTTTTCGCATACTTTGCTCGGGACTAGTAAAATGCTGGTTGGGGGTTGTGTTGAGGGTCAAATATTGCATATCAGATCCAGTTATTGCCTGGAATTACAAGCATGATACTGTTTAATGGCCCAATTTAATCATGTTTGTGATGCAGAGTGTATTTATGAGCATGGACTGAAAAAGGGTGCTGAAAGCATGGATTTAACGCTCTGATGACACCAAAGGTAAGGCACGGAATCCAGGGGACCAAGATCAAGAAATTCACATGCCAGAGATCAAAGGAAATCAAGCCGTTCACGTTAAAGAGGCCTGAAAGGTGTCCAAAATGCAAGAGCACAGGGTTACTGCCATTCGATTGATACGAGACTTCATACATGGGATGTGAGCCATAAATCAACCGTACATATTAAATTTAAACCATTAAAGATCTCAGGAAGTGGGCCAACGGACAGATCATCCCATAGATCTGTGAATTGGGGCCCACCTGATATCTGGATCTGATTCAATGTTGGTCTCAACTCATTAAATGAGCTGACAAAGCAGATGAGTGGAGCGGATTTCTCATGAGCATCAAGGTGGGACCCACTTTGAGGAGTGGCGTGCACGAATCCGGGTTCCATATTCATTTAAGCATTTCCACAAACACTTGGGCTACACACTTTATCACATATAGTGTGTATTTACCGTGACGTGATTTTAGGGCAAGTCCTTACGCTAAGGAGTTGTTGCACATGTATTAAGCATATATTCACGACAAATAAACATGTTAAGCACAAATCCAAATTCCAAACGTATTCAAATATTTCAACACATACATAGAATACACTATATTACACATAGTTCATATATAACTGAAATATGAAACGGACGACGCATTTCGTATGTGAAATAACACCCATAACAGAATAAATCATTAACCGACATTGAAAGCCTTGAAAACCATAACCTATACGTCTAAAGTCCGCACCTTACGCCGTAGAAGCGTAACGAAGTTGATAGAATTCTAAGTCTTCATCTACGGCGACACAACAACCTATAACATGAATTAAGTTAGCTATCTCACTACTTGTAACAGTTGAAACCCTAAAACAAGTTAGGGTTAGGGTTTTCTTACCTAAGAAAGAAGACATAATCGCCGGAATAACGATTAGACGGTGGTGGTTAAGCACGTATGGTAGCAAGTTAGAGCAACTCAGTGGAACAATAAAGCATAGGTTAACATGTTATCAATGCAGTCAAGCAGTAATGATAAAGCAATACAATCAAACACTCCTAACTACTCTTATTAATGCAAGTATGAATGCAATCATGATGCATGCCCTCACCACACACTCCCTCGTGCGACACCATCTTACGTTCACGGTATGCTTGCATTCCTCAGTGCTCCACATCTTCCAGGCACATGCAATGCGATGATGAGCATGATTACCGAGTTATTATTAGTCCATTTCAAATAGAAGGATTGGAAAACTAAGGTACCTCCCTTGTATAATTCCCAAACATGATCCATTCTAAGGTTGTCAGTCCTAGTTAATCTCATACGATGGTGTGTTTCTAGGTCGCTGCAAAGGCTGTTAGGGCTGTTACACGCATTCATTACTCCACTCTCCCATCACATTTTTAACGGTTCATCACTAAATTGATACAGGCCTAGTTCATACTCTATACACTGCGGCAAAACTCGTCACCTCACCGCAAATTCAGAGTATGCTCGAGGTCACTACAAAGGGCTCGTCACCAATCAGTGTAGGCCAACAGCTCGAATATAGTGTCCCATACCACCATAATCAGCTCACGAGTCTGGTCGCTCACTGGTCACTACGGGGAGGCACGTGGCCCCAGCGTAGGCTGACAGCTCGACCACGGTGTCCCATACCACCATGCCCGGCTCATGAGTCTTAGCGGATCGAGGTACCATGGTTAAAGGGGATTTCACTGGTAAGTTTGGTACCCTAGGTTCAAGCAGAGGCGTCCAAACATGGTGAACATACATAAGACAGATCGGGTTGCTTGACGAGCTCGGCTAGCTCAAGCGCACAACAAGTTGAACGATAGGAAGCGCATAAGCACTTCGTGTGGCCAACCACTATTGCCAACTGAAGTACGACTCGGGTTTGTCGAACACATCTCACGTGACAAATGAATCTCAGCCACGAATTCAATCCCGTTACCGATTGCCTGGACTATAATCATAGCACCAAACACAATCAATCCATGACCAGAAGCATGCAGAGTAAAGCAGAATAAACAAAGTATTTCAAACATGTTGACAAGCATGTCATAAAACACGTAATAAAGCACAATATAAACAGGAAATACAAACACCTATATTTCATAAGTAAGCGATTAAATTAAATAAGCAACAAGGAGGAAATCATATACATTACTAAAGTAGTTGAAAATCCTATCTCAACACCCTATTAAATTTAGATCGTCACACAATTTCTCACACAGGCATTTTATCAAACACTTAAACTACACCACTCCAACATACATGATGTATGTTGATTTCAACATAGAATAGGACAAATCCTTATAGCAAGGAGTTGTCGCATACACATCAATCATGTTCTTACATTCAATACATTTATCAGGCATAAATCATAAATCCATATTTATTTAGTCATTTCAACAAACACTTTAAACTACATGCATCAACATACATGACGTATGTTGATCACATAGGTATAAGACCAAATCCTTTCACTAGGGAGTTGCCCCAATTATAACACGCATGCACCCACGACGGATAGTCATGGCAAGTAGGAATCCAAGTTCCATGTTCATTCAGTCATTTCCACAAACACTTGGGCTACACGTTTTAACAATTATAGTGTATATTGGCCGTGGCGTGATTTAGGGCAAATCCTTTCGCCAAAGGGGTATCGCCTATACAACAATCATATATCCATGACAATTAGTCATGGCGAGCATGAATGAGAATTCCATACTCATTCGGTCATTTTCCCAAACACTTAGAATACACTATTTTAACATACATAGTGTATATTAGCAAAAACATGCATTAGGGCGAGCCCTTTCGCCAAATAAGTATTTTATCCATATATAATATATTCATACAGTAAATAATCATGGCAAACATATTTCCAAAATTTATACGTATACGGTACTTTCTACAAATACCTAGAATATGTAAAATTCCATATTCTTCGTCTTTAATCGAAACGGAAAACAGACAGCACTTTGTACATGTGCAATTGCATGCAGATCATGAATCTATCATTATCTGACATTGAAAGCGTTGAAAACCATAACCTATACACCTAAAGTCCGCACCTTTAGTCGTAGAATCGGAAAGAACTCGATAGATTTGCTAGGCTTTCGTATACGGCAGTTTGGCGACCTATAGAACGAAATAGGTTAGCTATTTCATAACCTACAACTATCAAAACTCCAAAACAGATTAGGGTTAGGGTTTCTTACCTAGAAACGGAGCCGAAATTGCTGGGAAAGCGATTAGAAGGAAGTGGTTAATCTCGTGTAGCGACAGGGAAGCATGGCAGGGAGATGCTCCCACTTCTCTCTCACTTTCTCTCTCTTTTCTCTCTCTTTTCCTAGGGTTTTTCTCAAATTCGTATGCCTGAAATGAGAGAGGGTTTAAGGTCCTTATATAGCCTAAAATCTCACCGAAATAGACTTCAGGCCAAGGTATACTTCGGTTATATCCAAAGTGGGTCAGTTTCAGCTCAACGAAGGACTTCTAGCGGGCCCCCTTGAACCAAAGGTTGGACTTAAGCTCACTAACACTAGATCTAGGTATGGCTACGTTTTCGTTTCAGTCGGCTTCTCAGATCACGCATGGCGGACCAGTTTCAATTCAACGGTCAGTGGATCTCGATCGGAGATTCCAAGTACATGAATATGTTTGGGAAAATATCCCTGATCCGAGGGTGTAATTTGGCCTGATTCTTACAGTCTGGTTGCTTAATACTGATCCGCCAGCGAGACGTGCCAGATTTATTTATTTTGAATTAAATTTAGAATTATTTTCACATTTCTCACACTCCCCGTTCCGAGATCAAGCGAATAGCGCTGGGACATTATCTGGATTTGATTTCCGAGATGGCTATCAAGCCCAGCAAGGCGGTCCTAATTCCTTAACTTCGTGTTAATCGGACTTCCGACGTGTGGTCCAGATCTAATACAAAGTTACGAGTGCTCCTGAGATCAGTCGGGTAATGAGATTGATCCTAGATTTTAAGGTAGCCTCGCGTCAATGATTCTACAAGTTTTGGGTCTTGCAGATCGTATTTAAAGTGATTGGTGCTAATTTCACAGGTACTCTAGTTTCACACTGGCTAATTCTCGCCTCATTTCTAAATGATTTAGTCCTGAGTAATTTTCGTCTGAGGTGGTACCTGGGCCTTTGTAGTTTGTATATAAAGTGATCCAAGTTATAATACTTAGCTAGTTTAAGATAGTGTCTAGGGTGAAAGTACTTAGAAAAATTGAAAGAACAAGGTGGTGAAGGGTGGGATTTGTGAAGGAAATGGGTTCAAAAGCGGTTTTAGACTGTGGGATTCAGTTCTGACAGGTAAATAAGGTGTTAGGAGCGACCCATTGCCTAAGGACGTCTAATCCCAGGTTGGCAAAAATCCGGGATGTTACAGGGGCTCACATGTCTTACTGACTCAACTCTAACGCTAATTGACAAACTAGACACTTTTAAAGATGATGTCCTATGATGGTGGATTACATAGGATCATGTAGGTTAATGATTTAAACCATTGTGATGTATTAATCCGCCAAGTTTATACAATGCACCCACTAAACTAGCCCATCTGAACCCTATACTTTGTAGTTTGGGTTAGCCTAATTGATGGAGTGTTTATAGTTTATTTGATAATGTTTAACATATTGTTCCTGAAAGATTTCATTGCTGGACTTTTTGAATAATATGGGAATTATATGTGTATGGATGTTTGAGTGTGGATATGGAAGTAGTCCCATGTGGAAGATGGTATTATGGTGAAATTATGGAAGGCTCATGATGAGAAACCTATGTTGATGTACATGATGAACACGCATGATGATGTGATAATGGAACTTATGTATTTTGAATGCCAAATCTAAATGAAGCCACCCTTTCCTTGTTTTTTGGAAACATAGTATGGAATTATGGGAAACCTATGTGGTTTGGATAGTTTATTGGTGAATAATAAATGGTTGGATTAATGTGTAGCATCATGGCTAAGGTAAGATCATCCCTCCATAAATGGTGTTATGTGAAGGGTAGCAGCTATCTTAGGGCATGGTGGACCATGAGAGTTTGGAATGTGGTGGGTGTGGTGATAACTTAGAGAGTGTGGGCATTATCAAACCTTTGGATGTTAAATCAGATTAATTAAAGCATTAGATTAATCACATGTATTCACTGGGATCCAATGTAACAGCCCGGATTTTTCCGAACCTGCAATTAGACGTCCTTAGGCGATGGGTCAATCCTAATACCGGTTTAACTTCTCAAACACTCAATTAAAGCCTCAAATCCCTTTTCAAACCATTTTATTCACAAATCCCACCCTTCACGACCTTGTTCTTTCAATTTTTCTAAGCACTTTCGCCCTAGACACTATCTTAAACTAGCTAAGTAGTATAACTTGGATCACTTTAGATACAAACTACAAAGGCCCAGGTACCACCTCAGACAAAAATTACTCACGACTAAAGCCTTTAGAACTTAGGCGAGAATTAGCCAGTGTTAAACTAGAGTACCTGTGAAATTAACACCAACCACTTTAAATACGATCTGCAAGACCCAAAACTTGCAGAATCATTGATGCTAGGTTACCCTAAAATCTAGGATCAATCTCATTACCCGGCTGCTCTCGGGAGCATCTCGAAACTCCGTATCAGATCTGGACCGCACATCGGAAGTCTGATTAACACGAAATTAAGGAATTAGGACCGCCTTGCTGGGTTTGACAACCATCTCAGAAATTAAATCCAGATAGTGTCCCAGCGCTATTCGTTTGAGTCCAGAGCGAGGAGTGTGAAAATACTTGATTTTCTTTAAAAATAAATATCTCAAATAGTAATCTGGCACCTCTCGCTTGCGGATCAGTTTTAAGCAACCAGGCCGTCAAAATCAGACCAAATTACACCCTCGGATCAGGAAAAATTTCATACACATATCCATGTACTCGGAATCTCCTATCGAGATCCGCTGACCGTTAAACTGAAACTGGTCCGCCATTTGCGATCTGGAATCCCGGCTAAAATGAAAACTTAACTAAACGTAGATCCGGTGTCGGTGAGCTTAAGTCCGACCTTTGGCTCAAGGAGGCCCGCCAGAAGTCCTCGGTTGAGCCGAAACTGAACCGCTTTGGCTATAATCTAAGTATACTTTGACCTGGAGTCTATTTCGGTGAGTTTTTAGGTTATATAAGGACCTTAAACCCTCTCTCATTGCAGCCATACGAATTTGAGAGAAACCCTAGAGAGAGAAGAGAGAAAAGAGAGAGAAAGTGTGGGAGATGTGGGAGAATCTCCCTGCCATGCTTCCCTGCCGCTCCACGAGCTCCACCACTCCGTTCTAATCGCTTTCCCGGCGATTCCAGCTCCGTTTCTAGGTAAGAAACCCTAAACCTAATCTGTTTTGGGGATTTGATAGTTGTAGGTTATGAAATAGCTAACCTATTTCAATCTATAGGTTACCAAACAGCCGTATACAGGAGCTTAGCAATTCTATCAACTCCATTTCGATTCTACGATAAAAGGTGTGGACTTTAGGTGTATAGGTTATGGTTTTCAATGCTTTCAATGTCAGATAATAATAGATTCATGATCTGCATGCAATTGCACATGTACAAAGTACTGTCTGTTTTCCGTTTCGATTAAAGATGAAAAATATGGAATTTTACATACTCTAGGTATTTGTAGAAAGTACCGTATATGTACAAATTTTGGAAATGTGTTTGACATGATTAATTGTTGTATGAATATATTATATGTGGATAAATTACTTGTTTGGCGAAAGGACTCGCCCTAATACATGTTTTGCTTATATACACTATGTATGTTGAAATTGTGTATTCTAGAAAGTATCATATACGTATAAATTTTGGAGATGTATTTGCCATGATTATTTGCTGTATGAATATATTGTACATGGATAAAATACTTACTTGGCGAAAGGATAGCGCTAATACATGTTTTGCTAACATACACCATGTATGTTGTAATAGTGTATTCTAAGTGTTTGTGTAAATGACTGAATGAGTATAGAATTATCATGGATAATTGATTGTTGTATTGGCGATACCCCTTTGACGAAAGGATTTGCCCTAAATCACGCCACGGCCAATATACACTATATATACTAAAATGTGTGGCCCAAGTGTTTGTGGAAATGACTGAATGAATATGGAACTTGGAATCCTGCTTGCCATGACTATCCGTCGTGGGTCTATGCGTGTTATGATTGGGGTAATTCCCTAGTGAAAGGATTTGGCCTTATACCTATGTGATCAACATATGTCATGTATGTTGATGTATGTATTCTAAGTGTTTGTTGAAATGTTTGAATGAGTAGTAGTTAGCAAATTGTAATGTATAAGGGTGTTGAGATATGATTCTCAACTTCTTTTAACTATGTGTATGTTTTCCTTGGATAGTTGTGTAATTAGGAATTTAATATGTACAAACTCATGCTTGTGTTGTGCTTCATAACATGCTCAACTGCTTTTATGATTTTATCTATGTAATGCATATGTTTAAATTCATATTTACGTTGTATGATCCGTCATGGGTGATGGGGGAGTGGAGCAACGAGTACGTACAACAACCCTGGCAGCCCTAAACGGATAATACCAGACTTTGATTGTATGATTTGAATCTTGATCCATTACTGCTTTATCTATCTGCAATTGATTGTGTTTGGGGCTATGATTATAGTCCAGACAATCGGTACCAGAATTGAAATCGTGGCTGTGATTCATTTGCCACGTGAGATGTGTTCGACGAACCCGAGTCGTACTTCGGTTGGCGATAGTGGTTGGCCACACGAAGTGCTTATGCGCTTCATATCGTTCAACTTGTTGTGCGCTCGAGCTAGCCGAGCTCGTCAAGCAACCCGATCTGTCTTCTGTATGTTCACCATGTTTGGACACTACCGCTTGAACCTAGGGTACCAAACTTACTAGTGAAATTCCGTTAACCATGGTACCTCGATCCACTAAGACTCATGAGCCGGACATGGTGGTATGGGACACCGTGGTCGAGCTGTCGGCCTACGTTGGGGTTACGTGCCTCCCCGTAGTGACCAGTGAGCAACCAGACTCGTGAGCCGATTATGGTGGTATGAGACACTATATTCGAGCTGTCGACACCCACGGCGAGAGCCGAATACGGTGAGACCTGTATTCATGCTGACGGGCGACAAGTCCTCCATAGTGTCTTTAAGTATACTCTAAGGTCTGTGATTGGCGACGAGCCCTTCACAACAACTAGAGCATGAGTTGAGCCGAGTACGGTGAGATCTGTATTCGAGCTGACGGCCAGCGATTGAGCCGAGTACGGTGAGACCTGTATTCGAGCTGACAGCCAGCAATTGAGCCGCATATGGTGAGATCTGTATCCGTGCTGACGGGTAACGAGCCCTTTGTGATGCCTTCGCTATGCCTCTCAAACCATAATATCGTATGAGACTAACTAGGACTGACGACCCTAAGATGGATCATGTTTGGGAATGATACAAGGGAGGTACCTTAGTTTTCCAATACTGCTGTTTGAAATGGACTAATAATTACTCGGTAATCATGCTCATCATCGCACTGCATGTGCCTGGTAGATGTGGAGCACTGAGGGATGAACGCATTGGCAAACGTAAGATGGTGTCGCATGAGGGTGGTTTGACAAGGGCATACATCATGACTGCATTCATACTTGCATTAATAAGAGTAGTTAGAAGTGTTTGATTGTACTGCTTTATCATTACTGCTTGACTGAGTTGATAACATGTTAACCTATGCTTTACTGTTTCACCGAGTTGATCACTCACTCCCACGTTACGGGATGGTGTTGTACACACCAACCAGATTTGTTGAGTTTCAGGTGATGGCGATGCTTATGAAGCAAAGCCGGACCACTATGATGTAGATGAGGAGTTCTCCTACTTGTAGCTCTCTGTCAGGTTTATGAAGACCTGTTATTGTATTGACGGGGCTATAGTACTTGGGATAGAAGACATTACACTTACACATTTGGTATATTTTAGAAATGTACTGGAAATTTATTAACCTGGTAATGTTATCACACTCTGGAGACTCACCACAGTTTTTATATATTTTATATATCTATCACAGTCTTCCGCTTGCAATTTAACTGTCTCTGGAGTATGATATGTTGTTTTGGCTTAATCTCACTCATGTTCAATACACTAATGCAGACAACATTTAATCATCATTATCTATGTTACATAAGTGATGTTCTGGAACTCGGGTGTTGAGTTACTACTCGACCCCCGATTTTCGGGATGTTACATCCAAGAATTGGATTGGTCCATATAGGAGTTATAATAGAGAAAGTGGCAGACTACGCATGTTTCTTTAGTTGTATACTATCTAATGAAAGCGATAGGCTATTCCCGTTTCATTAGTTGGGTTCTTAGAGTGTGTGAGAGTGTTAGTCTACTACCACCTCACATGTGGCTTGGTAAACTCTGAAGATTAGTGGGTAATGAGTGTGATAGGTTACTCCTGTCTCATTTATTTAGTGTGCCTTCATCAGAGTATGCATATAATGCATCGTATTAATCAAGATTTTCTTATTGATATTTTGTTTGGTATCATACATGAATTAATTATGCTATTATTGTGATAATCATGGGGGCATGCCCTCACTGAGTTGAGCCTAGGCAACTCATTCCTCATGTGGAAAAAATCCTCGACTGTGCAGGTGACGGTCCAATAAGTGATCCAAAATTTAAAGGAGAGGAGTATGAAGGTTCGTGGTAGCGGATGACAGATGATGAAAATGATGCAGCTTAAGAGAGGATTATTTACTTTGTTTATATTGCTTTCTTAGCATTAGTTTATTTGGATTTGAAATTTATAATAAGCCTTAATGAGAGGGAAAAACTTGGATTATATTATTTAGTTTGATAAAACTTTTGGTGAATGAAACTTAGAATAGTGAACTTAATACAATAAGATTTATGTTCCATTATTAATGCTATGAATGCCACAAAATTATAATAATTACAAGAATGTAAGGATTATGTGGGTTTATATATTTGACATATTCAAATTAACACTCGGGAACTCGGCCATTTGTGTGGTCCATAAGAGTTAAGATTTTAGGGTGTTACACCAACTTCTCTGGTGCCGGTATTAGACAAGAAAGGTTGTCAGGCTTGTGTCCTTGTACTATTCCGTTCCTTAGGATCCCGTAGTCCTCTCGGTCGAATTCCGATGACTCATGACTTGTAGATAGCATTTACGAGCGACCCTGAGTCGCATCCTGTCAACCCGAGCCGACTCAACTCGAGACCTATGCCATTGTGACCGCATCATCACCACGTCTCGTGCGCCAATCTGACGCTTAGATTGTGAGATGTGCTCCGTCCTCTATCTCAGCCGTTAATCGCATGATTGCGAGACCCGAGGTTGCCTAGTGCATTTTCCTAAAAAGTAATCATGATGATGACATCACCCTAGCCTACCTAGGGTAGGATGATGTCATGCTTCTTACATGCACTCATTGCTAGCATGCTTCTCTTACCCATGCCTCTTACAAAGTCATTATTATCTTACAAAACAATCATTGTCATCTCTACATCCCTCTCTTTCCCTTCCTTTCTCCCTTTCTCCCTAATTTCTTATCTCCCCTAGCAAAAAAAGTCATGGACATCCCACCTTGGAGAGAAAATCTAGCCACATTCCACCATTAATCCCTCTCAATCTAACCCTCTAAACCCCATCTCAACCATTAAATTAACCTTCTTGGAGCTCTAGAACCTATAGGTGGAAGAAGAAGGAGAAGTTAGAGAGGTGGTTGCTTTCTAGGATTAAATTTGTGTTTTCTTGCATAGATTTTCTAATTTTTTCTAGCATGACGCAACTAGGACCCACTAATCAATGGTGATGATCCTACCTTGACCTCTAGGTTTGGCTAATGGCCCATCATAGATTGTGTAACTCCCTGAAAATTGGGGGTCGAGCATAAACTCAACTCCCGAGTTCCAACGCATCACTTATGCAACAAAATGAATGATGATTGAATGTTGTCTAAATTAGTGCATTGAACATGAGTGAGATTAAGCCAAAACAGCATATCATACTCCAGAGACAGTCAAATTGCAAGCGGAAGACTATGATAGATATATAAAATATAAAAACTGTGGTGAGTCTCCAGAGTGTGATAAGGTTACCAGGTTAATGAATTACAAGTACAATTCAAATTATACCAATGTGTAGTGTCATCTAATCAACATCCCTGTAATCCCGCCGATCAAGACATGGCTCGCATGAAGCCGTCAGCACACAACAAATACGAATAAGCATCATTGTTGACATAAAGATCTGGGTCCGCCTCAGGAGTAGCATCGCCATCTGCAATTAAACAAAGTCTGGTGGGTGTTCGGAACACCGTCCCGTAACGTGGGAGTGAGTAGCTAACTCAGTGGAACAATAAAGCATAGGTTAACATGTTATCAACTCAGTCAAGCAGTAATGATAAAGCAGTACAATCAAACACTCCTAACTACTCTTATTAATGTAAGTATGAATGCAGTCATGATGTATGCCCTCACCACACACTCTCTTGTGTGACACCATCTTACGTTCGCGGCATGTTTGTATTCCTCAGTGCTCCATATCTTCCAGGCACATGCAATGCATGATGAACATGATTACCGAGTTGTTATTAGTCCATTTTAAACAGCAGGATTGAGAAACTAAGGTACCTCCCTTGTATCATTCCCAAACATGATCCATTCTAGGGTCGTCAGTCCTAGTTAATCTCAGACGATGGTGTATTTTCTAGGTTGCTGCAAAGGCTGCCAGGGCTGTTATGCACAAAGGTTACACACTCCCACATCACCTTTTTAACGGTTCATCACTATAGAGATACGGGCCTAGTTCATACTTTATACACTGCAGCAAAACTCGTCGCCTCACCGCAAATTCAGAGTATGCTCGAGGTCACTCTACTAACGTCCTACCAACTGGCAGTCTATTTTCGAAGCCCGACCAGTCCACTTATTGACAATGGGACCCGGATGCAACCCGACTGAGGACCACAGCAAGACTACGCCAGTGTAGGCCGACAGCTCGAATATAGTGTCCCGTACCACCATAATCGGCTCACGAGTCTGGTTGCTCACTGGGCACTACGGGGAGGCACGTGGCCCCATCGTAGGCCAACAGCTCGACCACGGTGTCCCATACCACCATGCCCGGCTCATGAGTCTTAGCGGATCGAGGTACCATGGTTAGAGGGGATTTCACTGGTAAGTTTGGTGCCATAGGTTCAAGCAGTAGCGTCCAAACATGGTGAACATACATAAGACAGATCGGGTTACTTGACGAGCTCGGCTAGCTCGAGCGCACAACAAGTTGAACGATATGAAGCGTATAAGCACTTCGTGTGGCCAACCATTATCGCCAACCGAGGTACGACTCGGGTTTGTCGAACACATCTCACGTGGCAAATGAATCTCAGCCACGCATTCATTTTCGTTTTCGATTACCTGAACTATAATCATAGCCCCAAACACAATCAATTTCAAATAGTTAAAGCAGTAATGGATCAAGATTCAAATCATACACTCAAGGTCTGATAATATCCGTTTAGGGCTGCCAAGGCTGTTGCACGCACTCGTTGCTCCACTCCCCCATCACCCATGACGGATCATACAACGTAAATATGAATTTAAACATATGCATTACATAGATAAAATCATAAAAGGAGTTAAGCATGTTATGAAGCACAACACAAGCATGAGTTTGTACATATTCAATTCCTAACCACACAACTATCCAAGGAAAACATACACATAGTTAAAAGAAGTTGAGAATAATATCTCAACACCCTTATACATTACAATTTGCTAACTACTACTCATTCAGACATTTCAACAAACACTTTAAAAGACATACATCAACATACATGACATATGTTGATCACATAGGCATTAGGCCAAATCCTTTCACTAGGGAGTTGCCCCAATCATAACACGCATACACCCACGACGGATAGTCATGGAAAGTAGGAATCCAAATTCCATATTCATTTGAACATTTTCACAAACACTTGGGCTACACATTTCAACATATATAGCGTATAGTGGCCGTGGCGTGATTCAGGGCAAATCCTTTCGTCAAAGGGGTATCGCCAATACAACAATCATATATCCATGACAATTAGTCATGGCGAGCACGAATGAGAATTCTATACTCATTCAGTCATTTTCACAAACACTTAGAATACACTATTTCAACATATATAGCGTATAGTGGCCGTGGCGTGATTCAGGGCAAATCCTTTCGTCAAAGGAGTATCGCCAATACAACAATCATATATCCATGACAATTAGTCATGGCGAGAATGAATGAGAATTCTATACTCATTCAGTCATTTTCACAAACACTTATTATACACTATTTCAACATACATAGTGTATCTTAGCAAAACATGTATTAGGGCGAGCCCTTTCGCCAAACAAGCATTTTATCCATATATAATATATTCATACAGCAAATAATCATGGCAAACACATTTCCAAAATTTACACGTATACGGTACTTTCTACAAATACCTAGAGTATGTAAAATTCCATATTCTTCATCTTTAATCGAAACGGAAAACAGACAGCACTTTGTACATGTGCAATTGCATGCAGATCATGAATCTATCATTATCTGACATTGAAAGCGTTGAAAACCATAACCTATACACCTAAATTCCGCACCTTTTGTCGTAGAATCGTAACGGAGTCGGTAGATTCGCTAGGCTTTCGTATACGGCAGTTTGGCAACCTATGGAATTAAATAGGTTAGCTATTTCATAACCTACAATTATTAAAACCCCAAATCAGATTAGGGTTACGGTTTCTTACCTAAAAATGACGCCGGAATTGCCGGGAAAACGATTAGAATGGAGCGGTTAAGCGTGGATAGCAGCAGGGAAGAGTGGCAGGGAGATTCTCCCACTTCTCTCACAATTTCTCTCTCTTTTCTCTCTTCTCTCTCTAGTATTTCTCTCAAATTGTATGGCTATGAGAGAGATGGTTTTAAGGTCCTTATATAGCCTAAAAACTCACCGAAATAGACTCTAGGTCAAAGTATACTTAGGTTATAACCAAAGCAGTTCAGTTTCAGCTCAACGGAGGACTTCTGGCGGGCCTCCTTGAGCCAAAGGTCGGACTTATGCTCACCGACACCGGATCTACATTTAGTTAAGTTTTCGTTTTAGTCGGGATTCGAGATTGCAAATGGCGGACTAGTTTCAGTTCAACGGTCAGTTGATCTCGATCGGAGATTCCGTGTACATGGTTATGTTTGGAGAAATATCTTTGATCCGAGGGTGTAATTTGGTCTGATTCTGACGGTCTGGTTACTTAAAACTGATCCGCAAGCGAGAGGTGCCAGATTACTATTTGAGATATTTATTTGTAAAGAAAATCAAGTGTTTTCACACTCCTCGCTCCGGACTCAAGCGAATTACACGGGGACATTATCTAGATTTAATTTCTGATATGGTTGTCAAGCCCAGCAAGGCGGTACTAATTCCTTAACTTCGTGTTAATCGGACTTCCGACGTGCGGTCCAGATCTGATACGAAGTTTCGAGATGCTCCCGAGAGCAGACGGGTAATGAGATTGATCCTAGATTTCAGGGTAACCTAGCGTCAATGATTCTACAAGTTTTGGGTCTTGCAGATCGTATTTAAAGTGATTGGTGCTAATTTTACTGGCACTCTAGTTTAACACTAACTAATTCTCACCTAATTTCTAAAGGATTTAGCCCTGGGTGATTTTGGTCTGAGGTGGTACTTAGTCCTTTTGTAGCAATGTTTAGTTTAAGTATTGTTCTTCATCTCCTAAACTTTAAGATAGTGTCTAATGTGAAAGTACTTAGAAAATTTAAAGAACAAGGTGGTGAAGGGTGGGATTTGTGAAGGAAATGGGTTAAGGAGCGATTCTAGACTGTGGGATTGAGTTCTGAAAAGTTAATAAGGTGTTAGGATCGACCCATTGCCTAAAGACGTCTAGTTCCAGGTTGGAAAAAATTCGGGATGTTACAGATTGCATGCATGAATCCATGGTGGGGCCATTCTCCATGGACCCCACCATGATGTTTGATTTAATTTCCTAGTGCACGAAGGCCATCTAGGCCCTGATTCATGGTGGGAAGGAAATCTCCACCCTTGATTTTATTTATGGGCCCACATGTTTGGGACCCATCTTGATGTATGTATTAGAGGGGCCCATAGTGCGGGGCCCCTCCGTCACACGTTTCTCTCTCTTTCTCTCTCTCTCTCAACCTTTTTCTTTGTATGATGGCCCACTTGATGTATGTATCCTATCCTAGTTGTCCAAGTAGTGGGACACACACCATCCAGCAAATAGGGCCCATCTTGCTGCCTACATTGGGCCTGCATGGCTGGACAGTCCATGCAGGCCTGGTTGAGGGAAAAACCCAAATACCTGCTTGATCCTTTTGAAGTGAGGTGGCCCACTGACATGTGGACCCACCTTAATGTATGGGTTTCATCGTCATCGTCTAGCTGCTAGACGGTGGGACTCCACCATGATGCAAGTGTTGTATTCACACCGTTCGTCCATTTCAGGGCGTGGGACCCATCTTGCAAGTGTTGCACGTGTGGGGTGGGACCTACCTTGATGTTAGTATTGTATCTGCACCGTCCATCCTTGGACAGTGAGACCCACCTTCGATGTATTTGTATATCCACACTGTCCAACATTTATGGACGGTGGAGCCCACTTGAACGTGTCGTCCCCACGCCGTCCAGTCCAGCTGGACGTGGGACCACCTTGATGGATGTGTTTTATTCCACACCGTCCAAGGGCCGAACGTAGGACCCACTGATGTATCTGTTTCATTAAGGTTGTCCATGGATTAGACATGATGTGTGTGTTGCATATGCACTGTCCATTTGGTGGGGCCCATCTTACAGGCCCACCATGTTGTATATGTTCTATATTCAGGCTATACATTTATTTTCTGGAATATATGGGCTGGCCCATAAGGTCTACTATGATGTATGTGTTACGCCCACTATCCTCCCATTGTGCCTAGATCATGGGCTGTTTCATGAGGCCCATTGTGATGTATATGAGGCCCATCTATTGAGGCCCATTGTGATGCATGTAAGGCCCTTGTATGAGGCCCATGGTGATGTATATGAAGCCCTTGTGGGAGGCCCAATGTGATGTGTATGAGGCCTATGTGATATATATGAGGCCAATGTGATGAGGCCCATTGTGATATATATGAGGCCTATGTGATGAGGCCCATTGTGATATATATGAGGCCTATGGGATGAGGGTCATTGTGATGTGATGAGACTCATTGTGATGTATGTGAGGCCCATGTGATGAGGCCCATTGTGATATATGAGACCCTTATGTAAGGCCCAAATGTGATGATGATCCCACCATGATGTATATGATAATGTTTATGATGCACATCCATTTTTCTAGCTAGTTTAAAGGGTCATGGGCCCCATTGTGAGATAGCCTCTATAGCGGGCCGCATTCTAGGAGACAATGGTGGTTAAATGTCCACGTTGTAAACTCCCTAGGGCCCTTTGCTAAGCCCACTCCTCATTGTAAGTTAGAATCTATGGCGGGCTGTACTTTAGAAGCAATGGTGGTTAAATGTTCACATTGCAAACCTCCCTAGAGCCCATTATTAAGCCCATTTCCATCTTCTCTTTTAGGCTATCCCAAACCATTGGGCCCCTATTGATGTTAGTGAGACCCATTGGGCTAACCTAAACAGTTGGGCCCCCATTGATGATGGTGCCTTACACCATGCCTTGTAGGACTACCCATGCCTTGTAAGATTATCCACACCTTGTGTACGTATTGGGCCCCATAGGGAAGTCCAGTTTATTGCACAATAGAGAGGGTAAGGAAACCCACTTATTATACTGAGACTCGGATCTGCCCTCGGTGGAGGATATTGTGACTCCCTGTCACTGTGGTCACACGTGAGTAGGCACACATGGGCGGATGCTGATGTGAATGGGGCGTAGCGAGCCTGGACGAGCTACCAGCGGTTAGCAGGCTACTATGCTTGTCAGGCCTATGTCCTAGTGACCATTCCGTTCCTTCGGATCTCGCGATTCTCCCAGTCAAATTTCGGCGGCCCGAAACCTGTAGTTAGTATTTACGCGCGATATTAAGTTACTTCCTTTCAACCTGAGTCAGCTTGACTCAAGACCTATGCCATTGCGACTGCGTCGTCACTACGGTTCCAACGTTGCATCTCGTGCGCCAATCCGACGCTTAGATTGTGAGTTCCGAACGGTACATTATCCCGGTCATTGATTGCTTGATTGCGGGACCCACCTATCCCAGTTGTTGCTTTTCCCTAAGAAAAACCCATCATTAGGATGATGTCACCCTAGGGGTGACATCACCCTACCCTAGCACCTACCTAAGCATGCGTGCTAGCCCCTGCCTCTCTTACATCTCATTATGACAACTATCCATGCCTCTTACACAAACTAATCATTGTCTAGAATCTATTACCCCCTCTCTCTTTACTTCCTCATTCCTCCTTTACAAGTGTAACATCCCGGATTTTTTCCAACCTGGGATTAGACGTCCTTAGGCAATGGGTCGATCCTAACACCTTATTAAACTTATCAGAACTCAATCCCAAAGTCTAAAACCGCTTTTGAACCCATTTCCTTCACAATTCTCACCCTTCACCACCTTGTCCTTCAATTTTTCTAAGTACTTTCACCCTAGACACTATCTTAAACTAGCTAAGTATTATAACTCGAATCACTTTATATACAAACTACAGAGGCCCAGGTACCACCTCAGACCGAAATCACCCAGGACTAAATCCTGTAGAAATTAGGCAAGAATTAGCTAGTGTTAAACTAGAGTCCCTGTGAATTTAACACCAATCGCTTTAAATACGATCTACAAGACCCAAAACTTGTAGATTCGTTGACGCTACATTACCCTAAAATCTAGGATCAATCTCATTACCCGTCTGCTCTCGGGAGCGTCACGAAACTCCGTATCAGATCTGGACCACACGTCAGAAGTCCGATTAACATGAAGTTGAGGAATTAGAACCGCCTTGCTGGGCTTGACAACCATCTCGGAAATCAAATCCAGATAGTGTCCCAGCGCTAGTCGCTTGAGCTCGGAGCGGGGACTGTGAGAAACATGAAAATAATTCTAAAATAAATATGAATTTATGAAATCTGGCACCTCTCGCTTGCGGATCAGTATTAAGCAACCAGACGGTCAGACTCAGACCAAATTACACCCTCGGATCAGGGAAAATTTCATACACATGTCCATGTACTTGGGATCTCCGATCGAGATCCACTGATCGTTGAACTGAAAATGGTCCGCCATTTACGATTTGGAATCCCAACTGAAACAAAAACTTAACTAAATGTAGATCCAGTGTTAGTGAGCTTAAGTCCGACCTTTGGCTCAAGGAGGCCCGCCAGAAGTCCTCCGTTGAGCTGGAATAGGGTCATTTTGGTTATAACCTAAGTATACCTTGACCATAAGTCTATTTCTGTGTGTTTTTAGGCTAATAAGGACCTTAGAACCCTCTCTCTCATGGCCATATGAATTTGAGAGAAACCCTAGAGAGAGAAGAGAGAAAAGAGAGAGAAAGTGTGAGAGAAGTGGGGGTATCTCCCTACCACTTTACCCTGCCGCTACACAAGCTACACCACTCATTTTTAATCGCTTTCCCGCCGATTTCAGCTCCATTTCTAGGTAAGAAACCCTAATCCTAATCTGTTTTGGGGTTTTGATAGTTGTAGGTTATGAAATAGCTAACCTATTTGATTCTATAGGCTACCAAACCGCCGAATACAAAAGCTTAGCAAACCTATCGGATCCGTTACGATTCTACGACAAAAGGTGCGGACTTTAGGTATATAGGTTATGTTTTTCAACACTTTTAATGTCAGATAATGATAGATTCATGATCTGCATGCAATTGTACATGTACAAAGTGCTGTCTATTTTCCGTTTCGATTAAAGACGTAGAATATGAAATTTTACATATTCTAGGTATTTGTAGAAAGTACTGTATACGTATAAATTTTGGAAATGTGTTTGCCATGATTATTTGCTGTATGAATATATTATATATGGATAAAATACTTATTTGGTGAAAGGGTTCGCCCTAATACATGTTTTGCTAATATACACTATGTATGTTGAAATAGTGTATTCTAGAAAGTACGGTATACGTATAAATTTTGGAGATGTGCTTGCCATGATTATTTGATGTTTGAACATATTATATATGTGTAAATTACTTGTTTGGCGAAAGGACTCGCCCTAATACATATTTTGCTAACATACACTATGTATGTTGAAATAGTGTAATCTAAGTGTTTGTGAAAATGCTTGTGAGAGTAAGTGCTTGGATGATAGTGCCTTAGGTAGGTGTTGAGATGGGATTCTCAATTACCTTAGAGACATATATGATTTCCTCCATGTTGGTTGTTTACTTTAATCACTTACTTATGAAATATATGTGTTTGTATTTCCTGTTTACATGGTGCTTTATAACATGCTTTATGACATGCTTGTTATCATGCTTGAATTACTTTGTTCATCATGCTTTACTCTACATGCTCTAAATAAGGATTGATTGAGTTTGGGACTATGATTATAGTCCAGAAAATCGGTACCAGACTTGAAATCGTGGTTGAGATTCATTTCGCCACGTAGGATGTGTTTGACGAACCCGAGTCGTACTTCAGTTGGCTACAGTGGTTAGGCCACGCGAAGTGCTTATGCACTTCATATCATTCAGTTGATTGTGCGTTCGAGCTAGTCAGGCTCGTCAAGCAACCCGATTTGTCTAATATATGTTCACCATGTTTGGACGCTACTGCTTGAACCTAGGGTACCAAACTTATCAGTGAAATCCCGTTAACCATGGTACCTCAATCCGCTAAGACTCATGAGCCGGGCATGGTGGTATGGGACACCGTGGTCGAGCTGTCGGCCTACGCTGGGGCCACGTGCCTTCTCGTAGTGACCAGTGAGCAACCAGACTCGTGAGCCGATTATGGTGGTATGGGATACTATATTCGTGCTGTCGGCCTACATTGATAAGGTGATGGGGGAGTGGTGCAAGATTGCGAGCAATAGCCCTGACAGCCCTTTGTAGTGACCTCGAGCATACTTTGAATTTGAGGTGAGGTGACGAGTTTTGCCGCAGTATATAGAGTATGAACTAGGCCTGTATCAATTTAGTGATGAACCGTTAAAAAGGTGATGGGGGAGTGGTGTAACGAATGCGTGTAACAGCCCTGACAGCCTTTGCAGCGACCTAGAAACACACCATCGTATGAGATTAACTAGGACTGACGACCCTAGAATGGATCATGTTTGGGAATGATACAAGGGAGGTACCTTAGTTTTCCAATCCTGCTATTCGAAAGAACTAATAACTACTCAGTAATCATGCTCATCATCACACTGCATGTGCCTAGTAGATGTGGAGCACTAAGGGATGAACGCATGTCGTGAATGTAAGATGGTGTTGCATGAGGGTGGTTTGGCAAGGGCATTCATCATGTCATTCATATTTGCATTAATAAGAGTAGTTAGGAGTGTTTGATTGTACTGCTTTATCATTACTGCTTGACTGAATTGATAACATGTTAACCTATGCTTTACTGTTCCACTGAGTTGATCACTCACTCCCACGTTATGGGACGGTGTTGTACACACTAACCAGATTTGTTGAGTTTCAGGTGATGCCGATGCTTATGAAGCAGAGCTGAACTACTACTATGATGTTGAGGAGTTCTCCTACATGTAGCTCTCTGACAGGTCTATGAAGACCTGGTATTACATTGATTGGGCAATGTGTTTGGGATAAAAGACATTACACTTCCAGAACTTGGTATAATTTGAAATTGTACTCATAATGAATTAACCTGGTAACATTATCACACTCTGGAGACTCACCACAGTTTTTATATTTTATTTATCTATCACAGTTTTCCGCTTGCTAATTCACTTGTCTCTGGAGTATGATATGCTGTTTTGGCTTTAATCTCACTCATGTTCACTACACTAATACCGGCAACATTCAATCATCATTCATTCTGTTGCATAAATGATGCGTTGGAACTCGGGAGTTGAGTTTATGCTTGACCCCCGATTTTCAGGGCATTACAACAAGAGGCTTAGATGTCCCAACCCATCTCCAAAATCCAGAAATCTTCACCCTCCTTTCCTCCCAATCCAACCATTCCAAAGCCATCTCAACCATTAAAACTCTTTCCTTTGGAGCTCTAGGACCCTAAGGTGGAAGAAGAAGTTGAAGATCCAAGGTGGGTGCATGTTTAGGATTAGATTTCCCTTTTCCCTTCAAAGATCTTTAGTTTTTCTTGCATGGGAGCATGTTGGATCCACCAATCAATGGTGGAGATCCTACTTGATCCCTTGAATGTGGCCAATGGCCCATCATTGTTGCATGCATGATCCAGGATGGGGCCATTCTCCATGGACCCCATCATGATGTTTTGATTTAATCCATAGCCTCGATGGGTCACCTAGACCTTGATTTTATAGTGGGGATGGCATCCCCACCTCATATTTTTTTATCATTTTATTATTTTTTATTTTTTTATGTAGGGCCATGCAATGTATGGGACCAATCTTGATGAATGTGTGATGTATGTTATAAATCCTAGAGGGGCCCATAATGGCGGGGCCCCTCCATCACACATTTTTCCCTCTCTCTCTCTTGATCCTTTGCATGATGGCCCACCTGATGCATGTTGCTATCCATACATGGGATGCCCACACATCCAGATTTTTTCTGGACGTCCAGTAAATGTGGCCACCTTGCTGCCCATTTTCAGGCCACCTGGATGAAGGTAAAACATTAATATTGGCCTGATCTCAGGGTCGTGTGGCCCACCCTATGGAACCCCCCATTGTGATGTGTGTTCTATATCCATGTCGTCTAAGCCGTGGAGCCCACCTTGCTGCCCGTCCAGTGGGTAGGCCTGTTGCCTGTCCGTCTAGACAGGCCTGGTTGAAGGGAAAACATAAATATTAGCTTAAATCCAAAGCTGCTAGGCCCCACATGTGTGGACCCACCTGATGCATGCCTTTCATTCATGTCATCCACCGTCCATGGACAGTGGAGCCCACCATGATGTATGTGCTTCATGTCCAACACCGTCCAACTATATGGATGGTGGGACCCCTCCTTGCTACTTTATTTCATCCACCATTTAGCTGGGACGGTGGGACCCACCCTGCACATGTGGAGTCTTCACCATCCAGCTAGGATGTTAGACCAACATTGATGATACGTGTTATACCCATGCCGTCCAGTCCTAGACGTGTGACCACTTTGATGGATGTGTTCTATCTCACACCGTCCAGGACAACGGCCCACCCTGATGTATGCATTGTATATCCAAGCTGGCCATCAGTGGTAGGGCCCATTTTGTGATGCAATAGGTCCACCTTGAGGTATGAGTTGTATCTTCACCATCCATCCCTGGACGGTGCGACCCACAATGATGTATGTATTGTATATCCACATCGTCTGGCCATGCACAGTGGGTACACCTACTGTGTAAACGCAGGGCCCACCTGCTGTATGATTTGGGCCCACTTGAACTGTTCAGGCCCACCTTGATAAGTGTGTTGTAAGCACACTATCCATCTTTTTTGGGGACTATAGGGTTGGTTTGTGAGGCCCTTGTGTGAGGCCCTTGTTTGAGGCCCAATGTGATGTATATAAGGCCCTAATTTAAGGCCCAATATGATGTACATGAGGCCCTTGTGTGAGACCCTTGTTTGAGGCCCAATGTGATGTATATGAGGCCCTTGTGTGAGGCCCATTATGATGAAGCCCTTGTTTGAGGCCCATTGTGGAGCATATGATTCCAATGAGATAAGGCCCAATTGTGATGTGTGATTCCACCATGATATATGTGAAAATGTTTATGATGCCCAAATATTTTCCTAGCTAGTATAAGACCATGGACCACATTATAAAATAGGCTCTAAATAGCCATGCCTTGGGAGCAATGATGGTTAAATGCCCACATTGTAAGCCACCCGAAGGCCCGTTGCTAAGCCCATTAGCTTGGGAGCAATGATGGTTAAAGATCCACATTGTAACCTCCCTAGGCCCATCCTTAGGCCCATTTCATCTCCCCCTAGTGGGCTAACCCAAACCTTAGGGCCCCCATTGATATTAGTGTAACCCATCTCACCTTTTTGGGCTAAACCCAAACTCGTTGATGTTACTACAAGTACCCAAACCTGGAAACCCACTCGTTGTTCTTAGGCCCATTCTCGATATGAGTAGTCCATCTAGGCCCATCCTTGTTATGAGGAGGATGCATCATCACCTCTTGCCATAAATGGAAGAATTTGTGGTATCAGATTTGGTATATCCATTGTTGAGGACTGATCTTCATGTTATAAAACAGATCCGCTGACCTTCTATGGACCCCGCCTTGTATACATGTTGATTATTGATTACGACTATGAGTATGTGTTAACATAGCATCATGATACATGCCCATACGTATCATCTGCATGCTTGTTACGAGGAGTGATTGATCATAACATTATGCCATTGGGCAGATTGCTTATGGGACTCCCTAATAGGTGGGATTGTCTCACATGAGCGCACAATACGCGTTGGATTGATTCATGACTAAATTGTATAACTCATGCATCTTGCATTATGTGACATGGTTACTGAGTATCCTAGTGACATCAGGGTTATGACCTCCACAAGAATATCGTGGATAGCAAGATTGGATACCGAAAATACTTGCTTCTAAGCACTAGGGCGTAATGATGTCCTTAGGTGAAAGTCCCCGAACCCTTATGGTACTAGGAGGATGCTCCAACATCAACATCGAGTGAATACACGAGTGATGAGGACCGTATACCAATAGGTCGCGTCTCCCACTGAGTCGTGGTCAGTTGGAAGGGGGTGTGACCTTACCCGCCCAAGTGAGGGGGCAATGTTAAGTTGAGTTTGACCAGCTTGAGGAATGGGTCCGCTGTCGTTGAGCCGGGCCCGATAATGGCAGGCGGATAATGAGGTCTCTTCCACTTACCCAATTGCACGCTTAGATGGGCGGTAAGTTGGCGGAGAGTGTACTAGACCTCGGTGATTATCTAGAGAGAGAGAGAGATGTATGATATATGATACTCCAGAGATGAGCTGTATTGGTATGTAGATTCAGATGAGGACTGGCATGCTTGCGCTGCATCTTGCATTAACATTCAACCAAGTAGGCCTTGTATCACATAGCCTTACTTTTTATAAGCTTATGCACAACAGATGCATGCAGGTGACATCAGGATGCGGTCGAGCTAAGGCAGGAGCATGCGGCTGAGCTTCCAGAGTTTCATTTTGATATCTTTATATTGTATTTCTTTTTTTTTTTACCTTATACTTAAAAGTTTTTTATCAAAGTGGATATGTGGCGATGTTTTTGTTTATGGCATGTGGGTTATGCTTCATCTTATGAAAATGAATTTTTCATGTTGAATATCCTCCTTGTAGGATCCCAGGATTGGAATCCAGTATATGGGCATCAGGAGCCAAGAATAGGGTACTACGGAGGCTATCAGTACCAGATTCGGTGATCAGGAATTTTGTGAGCCCGGTTTCCGAGTTTGGGGCGTGATAGGAGTTGGTATCAGAGCATAACCTGGGAATAACCAAGCAAAACATCACATATCTGCTATAACTTAGGACGATTAGGTCCCGAGTGCATAATCTTCAGACGTAATTCCCTAACATTTGAGCCTTTGAAGGTTCTCAAGGCTAATATGCGTCTTTGTTCCTTTCTATAGGCCATGTCGCCCAGGCGAGGCGCCTGAGTGAACCGAGGCACCCGAGCGACCCCCGCTCCACTGCCTGAGATTCTTATTCAGCCACCCGCAGTTCTCGTTACCCCACCTGAGCCTCCTGCTCCCACGCTCGAGACCCCTGTAGATCTTGTGCCTCCGTTTGAGACCAGCGCAGCCCTACCATGCCAGTTGGTGCCGATCAGTTGCAGCAGATACTCCATACTGTGATGGTCGCCCTCAAGGGCAAGTTAGGTGCCCCTCTGAGACAATTGAGCAAGTAGAATAGGAGCGCACGAGCGCCCTATTACGAGATTTTCTTCGGCTCGGTCCCCCGCGATTCCAGGGAGAGCCCGATCCAACTGCAACAGAGAGGTGGCACTCCCGAGTGGAGAAGATGTTCGAGACCATGAGATGTAAGACCCAGCGGTGGGTCTCATTGGCAGTGTCTATACTTGAGGGTGAGGCCGAGCAGTGGTGGACCTCCGTTGATCGTGCTGTAGGGCCTGATTTTGTCTGGATATGGGAGGATTTCATGAAACTGTTTGACAGACAGTATTTCCCCGACCACATTCGATGACAGCAATCATTGGAGTTCGAGACCCCGGTGAAGGGAGATATGTTTGTGGCATAGTACGTAGCTAGTTTTGTCATGTTGTCTAGGTTCGCGCCGTATTTGATGGATGATGAGGGGTAGAAGGCCCACCGTTTTGAAACGGCTTGCGTTTTGCCCTTTGAGGCCGTGTTATCGGCCATATGCTTCAGAATTTTGAGGAGGTCGTGCAGGGGCTCATATCTATGAGGTATACTGGGTCGGTTCGCTGAGAGACAGTGATCATAGAGGAGACCGAAAGAAGCAGGCCCCATCCGGTGGCTCCTAGCATCAGCAGCACTGCCCCTAGTAGAGGCGCACAGGCCGCCCAACCGCCATGACAACAACAGCACCAGTGACACCCTTGGCACCACCTCATAGGCAGCTTTCAGGTGACTGTTTTGGATGTGGTGGGATAGGAGACTACAGGTGGGAGTGTCCCCGACCACAATAGGAGCAGCCGAGAGCACCACAACAGCCTCCACAACAGCAGCGACAGAAGCGATAGTAGCTCCTACCACCAAGGCCCCCTCAGCAGCATCATCAGCACCAGCCTCTGCGACCACAGCAGCCGAGGTAGCAGTTCTGTCCACAACGGCAAGAAAGTCCTTAGAGGGGACTGGCACTTCCCTAGCCAGCTAAGGCTAGGTCTTACACGGCTCAGCAGGACCCACAGTCATCCGGAGGAGTCGTTGAGGGTATTCTTCCCATCTCTGCATGCATCACTCATGTATTGTTTAATTCTGATGCTTTGCACTCCTTTATGTCTGAGGGTTTTTGTCGTTCGACCTGATTATCGATAGAGTCTGCCCATGAGAGATTGTCAGTGTCGACGCCCTTGGGGAAGATCACAGTATTAGGCCGCTTCTGTTCATCTTGCCCTGTTTTGACAGGGGAGACTTTCTTGCCCGCTGATTTGTTTGTGCTACCAATGTCAGAGTTCGACATCATCCTAAGTATGGATTGGCTCGCCGAGTACCACGTCGTCTTGGACTGCTCAGCGAGGACAATCACGTTCTATATACCTGGCTTGCCGCAGTTCCAGTTCGTTGTCGCTGCCAAGAGGAGGGCCGCTGTCTTGTTTGATGTTGTGTGCAATAGAGGAGTTCATAGCAGTGAGTGTTGATCAGTTGCTAGTGGTTTGTGATTTTCCTGATGTATTCCAAGAGATTCCGGGATTGGCGCCGCACCAACATATTGAGTTTTAGATTGATCTTGTGCCTGGTACCGCGCCTATCTCGAAGGCCCCGTTTCGTATGACACCAATGAAGTTGTTGGAGCTGCAGCAGCAGTTGGACGAGTTGTGTGAGTTGGGTTTCATTCGTCCAAGCAATTCGCCGTGGGTAGCGTCGGTACTATTTGTCAGGAAGAAAGATGGCTTGTTGAGGCTCTACATTGATTACCGCGAGCTTAATCGGGTCACGATCAAGAACAAGTATATGCTCATGAGGATCGATGATTTATTTGATCAGCTGCAGGGTGCACAGTTCTTTTCAAAGATTGACCTACAGTCCGGTTACCATCAGATTTACATCTGAGAGGAGGACATCCTGAAGACAACTTTTAGGACACGATATGGTCACTTTGAGTTTCAGGTTATGTCCTTCGGACTGACCAATGCACCCGCGGTCTTCATGCAGTTAATGAATGAGGTCTTCCATCCTTACCTTGATCAGTTTGTTGTGATCTTCATCGACGACATTCTGATCTATTCGAGGACCTGTGAGGACCACGAGCAGCATCTGGAGATTTTCTTGTAGACCCTCCATGCCCACCAGCTGTATTCAAAGCTGGAGAAGTGTGAATTTTGGCAGGAGGAGGTGAAGTTACTTAGTCACGTGGTGATGAAGGAGAGTGTCGCAGTGGACCCCTCGAAGATAGATGTAGTGCGTCAGTGGGGCTAGCCCACGAACGCATCCGAGATCCACAGCTTCCTTAGTCAGCTGGCTATTATCAAAGCTTTATTGAGGAATTCTCTCATATCACAGCAACATTGACTAGGTTGACACGGAATGGTGCAAAGTTTATGTGGAGTAATGCCTGTGAGTGAGCATTTATGGAGCTGAAGGACCACCTCATGTCCACTCCTGTCATCACTCTTCCCTCTGGGAGTGAAGGATTTATTGTATTTACCGTTGCTTCGTATGTGGGTTTGGGTGTTGTCCTGATGCAGCACGGGAAGCCAGTGGCTTATGTGTCTCGTCAGCTAAAGGTCAATGAGCTGAACTACCCCACGCATGATTTGGAGCTGGCAGCAGTCGTCTTTGCACTGAAGGTGTGGAGACACTATCTCTATGGGGTCAGGTTCGAGCTCCTCTGACCACAAGAACTTGAAGTATCTCTTTTCATAGTCCGAGTTGAACATGTGACAAAGACTTTAGATGGAGCTCCGGAAAGACTACGATTTTGATTTGCAGTACCACCTTGGCAAGGCGAACGTGGTGGCGGATGCCCTCAGCCGTCAACCATGAGGCCTGGTGGCACATACTATGATTCAGGACTGGAAGATGCTTGAGGATGTGGCATCGTATGACTTTGAGATCAGTCTGCAGTCATCTATTGTGTAGTTATCGAGCCTATTGATTCAACCCTCTCTTATCGTAAGGGTGATTAAGGCTCAGTAGACAGATGAGTCATTGCAAAGTTATCTAGCAAAGATAGCATCTGAGAGTCAGTCAGATTGGCAGATTGGTTTTGATTGTGGACTTCGCTTCAGAGGCCGATTATCTGTCCCGGATATTCCAGAGTTGCGTAGGGATCTTATGACTGAGGAACATCGATCGAGGTTTTTTATCTACCCTGGCTCGATAAAGATGTACCGTGATATGATTCGACAATGTTTTTGGGCGGGGATGAAGCGCTAGATCGCTAGTTTTGTGGCCAAGTGTGACACATGCCAGCGTGTCAAGGCCTATCATCAGAGACCCCCAGGTCTATTGCAGCCGTTGAGTGTCTCGACGTGGAAGTGGGGGCACGTATCCACAGATTTCATTATGGGTTTACTAAGGACTCAGCGTGGTCATGACGCCGTCTGGGTTGTCGTGGATCGCCTGATGAAGTCGGCGCATTTTCTCGTGATTCATGTAACCTGACCTTTGGACCAACTTGCCATATTGTTTATTGATGAGATTGTGAGACTGCACAGTATTTCGGTTTCGATTGTTCTTGACGGAGACCCGAGGTTCACATCTTAGTTTTGGAGGAGCTTCCAGAAGGCTATGGGGTCTGCCTTGCAGTTAAGCACCGCGTATCATCAACAGACAGATGGGCAGACCGAGAGGGTCAAACAAATTCTTGATGATATACTCAGAGCTTGCGCGATCGACTTCTCGGGTAGCTGGGACGAGCATTTGTGCTTGACTAAGTTCGCATGTAACAACAACTATCAGGCAACTATTAGTATTACTCCCTTTGAGGTCTTATATGGCAGGCCATGTAGATCTCCCAGTTGTTGGGCTAAGGTTGGAGAGCACCGTCTCCTAGGCCCCGAGCTTGTGCAGCAGACAGAAAAGGCCAAGTTATATGTCCTAGAGGGGGGTGAATAAGACAACGCCAAATTTAATATAATTACAGCGGAATTGAATAAAGATATAGCCAAATAAAGTAAATCAATTCACAATGCTGAAATCAAAAGCAACCTCAATTAACAAGTATTGAGAGGTTGATACAAAAGTTGTTCTAAGGACAACCTTACACCAAAGACCAAGGTTTATGGTAGGACAACCTTATTTCTAGAAAGGTCTTTGTATCAAGAACTCAAACTAAAGAGGAATAAATATATTCAAACTATACTGAGGAATAAAATGCAGTCTCAAATATTGATTGTTCTAAGGACAACCATGCACCATAAAAATGGCAGGGCAACCTTACTAGAACAAGAAACGAAACTGAAGCTCAAACAAACAAAGGAATAGCTAGAGATAAATTGCGAAAATATAAGTCTAAACTATTACAACATTCCCCACTGAGCTTGAAATAAAATGTTTACAACATTCACATCCACATACATTCCACAACTGAATAATCAAAGATAGGAAAATGAAGCACACATCCACACAACACAAAGAGTTATAGTGGTTCGCCTGTGTGTACACCAACTGTTCAACAATAGCCACACAGAATGCTACTCCACTCCTAATATCCTCACACATGGGATATTAGCATTCACTATCAAATAGGTTTTCACAGGTTCACCCAAAACCTTCACAATTGTGTCTTTTTCAAAGGGCTTACACAATTCGAAAACCCTCACTTCTGAGTTTTCTAGCTCTCTTCAGATAACCAACAACTTTGAGATTTTTCTAGCTTAACCTCAAATAAAACCAAAATACAGTAAATCACAAAATGTAAAATACCTGTTTTTCTTCTTTGACATAACAGTCCGGAAGAACCAAGTCAGGGTAGAGATTTGAATGTCAAAGTTCAATGTCCAATACTCACTATATAATGGTTCTAAGTTCTAATAGATTTTAAATTAAACCACATGGGCTAGCTTTAATTGATTTTGATTACACAAAAAGGAAAACAACACTTCCTCTTTTCAGATCAGATTGGAATACAAGAAACAAAATCAATTTAAAAAGCTAAAGAAAGAAATGCACACTTAGCTTAAATGGAGCACAGTCGAATCTCTCAGAAGGACGAATTAAATTAACTTGATTTTTCTATTATATTTTGAGATTCGTGCTCTATTTATAGGTGAGCAAATCACGTCTTCGACTAGTCTTAAGTCACTACGATTGGTCGTAGGACCAACAGATATTTGAAAATTCGAGCGCGATAGGATAAGATAGTTTCACGACTAGTCGTAGGTAGTCTACGACTGGTCGAAGGACACCTTCGACTGGTCGAAGGTTTCTCATGACTGGTCGAAGAAAGATGAATTTCATCGCTGGACTTTGAGTCATAGGTCTACAATGGGTCGAACGAGCAGTCGACACTGTTTATGCGACTAGTGGAACAGACTTAAGGACTGGTCGAAGCTTAACAAAAAATTCTGAATTTTTTCAACAAACTTACGACTGGTCTAGGTAAATCTTAGACAGGTCGAAACAGTGCTAGGACTAGTCGAACAAAGACCATGACTAGTCTCAGAACAGACCAAACTCACTTATATAAAACATATGGATTATGTATCCAAAATGACCTACTCTAAAGGTCAACCTAAGATCAATCATACCTCAATAGTGGAGTAAGGACATTGAAACTTAAAAGATGAGTGACGTTGAGCATAATGAAGCTTGAGCTTGAGATTTTGATGTATCTTGAACTTGAAAGCTTCTAGAAATCTTGAGTCTTAAACTAAGTCAAACATTCCCACATTCTTGAGTCTTCTTAACTTGTGAATATAGCTTGTCTATCGAAGCTGATCTTGTGACTTTTGACTTGACATATCATGAGTAGAGCTTTGTTCTTCACATATGTAAGCTTCATAACAAGATACATACAATGTCTTTTGCACCACAAATTTGACAATATAGTGAAGCTATCAACTATAGCACTTACACAGACATCAGGGGTTATCGATATCATCAGGAAGAGGATGCACACAACTTAGAGCCAGCAGAAGAGTTTTCCTGATCGCCGAAGTCGTCCCTTGGAGTTCATTGTTGGGGATAGAGTGTATCTCAAGGTCTCACCCATGAAGGGTGTGGTTCGATTTAGAGCAAAGGGCAAGCTCACCCCGAGGTTTATTGGACCTTTTAAGATCATTGGGCGCGTTAGCGCCGTGGCCTATAGGGTTGCCTTACCACCTGAGTTTCCTGGCATCCACAACATTTTTCATGTTTCAATGATGCGAAAGTGTGGGTCAGACACCATTCTCATGATTGATTGACAGCTTCTTGAGGGTCGCGAGGATGCTTCCTACATTAAGCAGCCACTTTACATCCTTGATCGGAAGGAGCAGGTCCTCCGGGCCAAGGTCATCCCTTTGGTGAAAGTGTAGTGGGGTCACCATAGTGCTGGGAGGTGTCTTGGGAGTGGGAGGCTGAGATTAGAGAGCGCTATCCCCATCTTTTGTAGATTGATAATGCTTGTTTCATGCTTTATATTGTAACGAATGATATATCTATAGATGATACCATGATTCCTCTTCCTTCTTGTCTTGTTTTGAGTGATAGTAAATTTCGAGAATGAAATTTTATTATGAGGGGAGAGCTGTCAGGCTTGTGTCCTAACGACCATTCCATTCCGTGGGATCTCGCGGTACTCTCAGTCGAATTCGGCGGCCCGCGACCTATAGTTAGTGTTTGCGCGTGACTTTAAGTTGTTTCTTATCAACCGAAGTCGGCTTGACCTGAGACCTAAGCCATTGAGACCGCGTCGTCGCCGCGGTTCCAACGCCGCATCTCGTGCGTCAATTCGATGCTTAGATTGTGTGATGCAACCCGTGCATTATCCCACCATTGATCGCTTGATTGCGGGACCCACCTATCCTGATTGTTTCTTTTCCCTAGAAATACTCAACGTTAGGATGATGTCACCCTACCCTAGTACCTACCCAAGCATGCTTGCTTACCCATGCCTCTCTTACATGTCATTATCACAACTAGTCATGCCTCTTACACAAACTAATCATTGCCTAGAAGCTATCACCCCTCTCTCTTATCTCTCTCCCTCTCTCTTTCCTTCCTCATTCCTCCATTGCAAGAGGCTTGGACGTCCCAACCCATCTCCAAAATCCAGCAATCTTCACCCTCCTTTCCTCCTAATCCAACCATTCCAAAGCCATCTCAACTGTTAAAACTCATTCCTTTTGGAACTCTAGGACCCTAAGGTGGAAGAAAAAGTTGAAGATCTAAGGTGGGTGCATGTTTAGGATTAGATTTCCCTTTTCCCTTCATAAATCTTTGATTTTTCTTGCGTGGGAGCATGTCGGACCCACCAATCAATGGTGGAGATCCTACTTGACCCCTTGGATGTGGCCAATGGCCCATCTTTGTTGCATGCATGATCTAGGATGGGGCCATTCTCCATGGACCCCATCATGATATTTTGATTTAATCCATAGCCTTGATGGGTCACCTAGACCTAGATTATATGGTGGGGATGGCATCCCCACCTCAGATTTTTTTTTTTTTTATGTAGGGCCATGCAATGCATGGGACCCATCTTGATGAATGTATGATGTATGTTGTAGATCCTAGAGGGGTCCATAATGGCTGGGCCCCTCCATCACATGTTTCTCTCTCTCTCTCTCTCTCTATCTCTCTCTCTCTCTCTTTCCCTCTCTCTCTCTCTTGATCCTTTGCATGATGGCCCACCTGATGCATGTTGTTGTCCAAACATGGGATGCCCAACGTCTAGATTTTTTGGACGTTTAGATTTTTTCTGGACGTCCAGTAAATGGGACCACCTTGCTGCCCATTTTCAGGCCACCTGAATGAAGGTAAAACATTAATATTGGCCTGATCTCAGGGATGTGTGGCCCACCCTATGGAACCCCCCATCGTGATGTGTGTGTTTTATATCCATGTTGTCCAAGCTGTGGAGCCCACCTTGCTACTCGTCCAGCGGGCAGGCCTGTTGCCTGTCCATTTGGATATGCCTGGTTGAAGGGAAAACATAATTATCATCTTAAATCCAAAGATGATGGGCCCCACACGTGTGGACACACCTGATGCATGCCTTTCATCCTTGCCATCAACCATCCATGGAAGGTGGAGCCTACCATGATGTATGTGCTTCATGTCCAGCACCGTCCAACTATATGGATGGTGGGACCCCACCTTGTTACTGTGTGTGATCCACCGTCCAGCTAGGACGGTGGGACCCACCCTACACATGTGGAGTTTCCACTGTCCAGTTAAGACGTGAGACCCACATTGATGATACGTGTTATACCCACACCGTCCAGTCCTGGACGTGGGACCACTTTGATGGATGTGTTCAATGCCACACCGTCCAAGACACCGACCCACCCTGATGTATGCATTGTATATCCACGCTGGCCATCAGTGGTAGGGCCCATTTTGTGATGCAATAGGTCCACCTTGAGGTATGAGTTATATCTGCACCGTTCATCCCTAGACAGTGCGACCCACAACGATGTATGTGTTGTGTATATCCACACCATTTGGCCATGGACGGTGGGCCCACCTGCTGTGTAAACGGAGCGCCCACCTGCTATATGATCTGGGCACACCTGAACTGTTCAGGCCCACCTTGATGTGTGCGTTGTAAGCACACTGTCCATTTTTTTTGGACTATAGGGTTTGTCTGTGAGGCCATTGTTTGAGGCCAAATGCGATGTATATGAGGCCCTTGTTTGAAGCCCAATATGATGTACATGAGGACCTTGTTTGAGGCCCAATGTGATGTATATGAGGCCCTTGTTTGAGGCCCAATATGATGTACATGAGACCCTTGTGTGAGGCCCTTGTTTGAGGCCCAATTTGATATATATGAGGCCCTTGTGTGAGGCCCATTATGATGAGGTCCATTGTGGAGCATATGATGCCAATGAGATAAGGCCCAATTGTGATGTGTGATTCCACCATGATATATGTGATAATATTTATGATGCCCAACTATTTTCTTAGCTAGTATAAGACCATGGACCCCATTGTAAGATAGGCTCTAAATGGGTCATGCCTTAGGAGCAATTTTAAATGTCCACATTGTAAGCCTCCTGAAGGCTCATTGCTAAGCCCATTACCTTGAGAGAAATGATGGGTAAAGGTCCACATTGTAACCTCCCTAGGCCCATCATTAGGCCCATTTTCATCTCCCCCTAGTGGGCTAACCCAAACCTTTGAGCCCCCTTTGCTTAACCCATCTCATCTTTTTGGGATAAACCCAAACTATTGGGCCCCCGTTGATGCTAGTAGAAGTACCAAAACATGGAAGCCCACTCTTTCTTCTTTAGCCCATTCTCGATATGAGTAGGCCATCTAGGCCCATCCTTATTATGAGGTGGATGCATCATCACCTCTTGCCATAGATGGAAGAATCTGTGGTATCAGATTTCGTATATCCACTGTTGAGGACTGATCTTCATGTTATAGATCAAATCCACGGTCCTTTTATGGACGTCGCCTTATATACAGGACAATTATCGATTACGACTATCTGTATGTGTTAGCATAGCATCATGATACATGCCCATATGCATCATCTGCATTCTTGTTACAAGGAGTGATTAATCATAACATTATGTCATTGGGTAAATTGCTTATGGGACTCCATAACAGGTGGAGTTGTCCCACATGAGCGCATGGTATGTGCGGGATTGATGCATGACTGGATTGTATGACTCATGCGTCTTCTATTGTGTGACATGGTTATTAAGTACCCTAGCAACATCAGGGTTATGATCTCCACAGGCATATCATGGATGGCAAGATTGGATACAGAAAATACTTGGTTCTAAGTACTAGGGCGCAATAATGTCCTTGGGTGAAAGTCCTCGAACCCTTATGGTACCAGGAGGATGTTTCGACATCAAGACCAAGTGGATACATAAGCTACGAGGGCTGTATACCAGTAGTTCGCGTCTCCCACTTTGTCGTGGTCAGTTGGAAGGGGGTGTGACCTTACCAGCTCCAGTGAGGGGGCAATGTTAGGTTGAGTTTGACCAGCTTGAGGAATAAGTTCGCTATTATTGAGCCGGGCCCGATATTGGCAGGCGGATAATGAGGTATCTTTCACTTACCCAGTCGCGCACTTAGATGGGGACAGCAAGTTGGCGTTGAGTGTACTTGACCCCGATGATTATCCAGAGAGAGAGAGAGAGTGAGAGTTGTATGATATATGATACTCTATAGATGAGCTGTATTGTTATGTGGATTCAGATGAGGACTGGCATTCTTGCGCTGCATCTTGCATTAACATTCGGCCAGGTAAGCCTTGCATTGCATAGCCTTGGTATGGCTGATCGCATTCATGCACTTGCCAGCATTTCCGCATAGCATTCATGGATTTACCAGTATGTTTCTACATTTACTCCGATATTGTATTTTGAGCACGCTTATATTGAGCGTACACTTACACCACCCTCTAAGCTTTCTATAAGCTAATGCACAATAGATGCGTGTAGCTGACGTCAGGACGTAGTCGAGCTAAGGGAGGAGCATGCGACTGAGCTTCCAGAGTTTCTTTTTGATATCTCTATATTGTATTTCATTTTATACCTTGTACTTAAAAGTTTTTTATTATAGTGGATATGTGGCGATGTTTCTAGTTATGACATGTGCATTATGCTTATAGTTATGCTTCATCTTATGAAAAGGAATTTTTCATGTTGAAAATCCTCTTTGTAGGATCCCAGGATCAGAATCTGGTATATGGGTGCGGGGAGTGGAGAATGGGGTAGTATGAAATCTGTCGGCACCGGATTCGGTGATCGGGAATTTTGTGAGCCCAGCTTTCGAGTTTGGGCATGATAGTGGTGGCAGGCTACGGTGCATACGGTGAAGGAAAAACTTTGTTCCACATCGGAAACATCGTTCGAAGTTGAGGTGGCTATAAGTTGGGTCCCTTCCTTAACTGTCGTGACGCGTTTTAAATTCGTGAGATTCGGCAAAGCGGACAATATCACCCCCTTGCCGTATATGGAAGAATATGCAGTATCAGGTTTGGTGTATCCACTATTTAGAGCCTATCTTAATATTTGGACTAGATCCCCGGTCCTTTTGTGGACCCCATCATGTGTTTAAGTTGATTATTGTTTATGTCTGATAATCATGCTTAGTATACATCATAATACATGCCCATGCGCATCATATGTATGTTTGATATGAGGAGTGATTGATCATAGCATATGTCATTGGGCGTATTAATGGGACTCCCTAAGAGACAGAGTTGCCCCACATGAGCGTGTGGTATGCGCAGGATTGCTGCATGACTGATAGTGTGACTCATGCATCTCATATTTGTGTGACATAATTATTGTATGCCTTAGCGACATCAGGGCGGTAGCCTCCACAGGCATAGTGTAGATGGCAGGATTGGATACCGAAAATACTTGTTCTAACACGGGGGCACCTTGGATGTCCCAAGGTGAAAGTCCTCAAACCCTTATGGTACCAGAGGCTGCTCCAATGTCTAGACCGACTAGATACATGAGCGCATGAGGGTCGGATACCAGTTGGCCGCGTCTCCCACTGTGTCATGGTCGGTTGGAAGGGGGTGTGGCTTACCCGCTTGAGTGAGGGGGCAATGACTAGGCTGAGTCTGACCTAGCTTGAGGAATGAGTCTGTTATCGACGAGCCAAGCCCGATATTGGCAAGCGGATAGTGAGGTCTCTTCCACTTACCCAGCTGTACGCTTAGATGGGGCGGCAAGCTGGTGTTGAGTGTAGTAGACACTGGTGATATTCCAGAGATGAACTGTACTGATATGTGGATTCAAATGAGGACTGACATGCTTGCATTGCATCTTTCATATGATATTTGGCTAGGTAGGCCTTGAATCACATAGCCTTGGTATGACTGATAGCATTCATGGACTTGCCAGCATTTTTGCATAACATTCACAGACTTGCCAACATTACCGCATAACATTTATGGACTTGCCAGCATTTTCGCATAACATTCATGGATTTACCAGCATGTTTCCACATTACTCAGATATTACATTCTGAGCACGCTTATATTGCGCACACACTTACACCACCCTCTAAGCTTTCAATAAGCTTATGCACGATAGATGCGTGCAGGTGATGGTAGGACACAGTTGAACTGATGTAGGAGCATGAGGCTGAACTTATATTATATTTCCCTCGATGCCTTGTACTCAAAGATTTTAATTGTAGTGGATATGTGGTGATGTTGTCGGTAGTTGTTTGTGGGTTGTGCTTATGGTTATGCTTCTTATGAAACAAATTTATGTTAAAAAATCCTCCTTGTAGGATCTCAGGATCGAAACCTGGTATATGGGTGCCAGGAGCTGAGAATGGGGTACTGCAGAGGCTGTCGGCACCGAATTCAACAATTGGAAATTTTGTGAGCCCAGTTTCCAAGATTGGGACGTGAAAGAGGTCAAACATGAAAATTTCTTGCTTAAATTGATGGAACTGCATGTGAAACTTTTCTTCTCTCTTTAGCTAGTTCTAAATCAAATTTGCCATAGGTTGATATACCATGTGAGCATTATTTCCATTAGGGAATTTGTAAACAAACATTTTCAGGAAACCATTTTGAGACGCTTCTCTACATTACATGGTGAACTGACTTACGCGTTTAAAGATAGAGATTCCATTATCCCCCCAAAACAGGGTGAACTCTGAAATTTTGAAACCTCTAGGAAATTCATAATATAAGTCGACTCAATTAAGGTACGATTTTTTATAGTTAGGTCGGGGCAATTACTGGCTATTAAGGCTCAAATATTGCATGTATATATATATCCTCTCTTATAATTATTTTCCCTTGTGTCCAACTGTTAAATTGATCTAATTAGATATGTTTTGTTCATACAAGATGATTTCGAAACCAGAGTAAAATATAAGCTTAAATGTCAAATTAAAGCCCGAAAGAATATGCTTTGAAGAGTTGAAGATTTGGAAGCCGAAGATGAATGTTTAAAGTGCCAAAGATTTAAGAAAATCAACTATTGAGGCTGAGGAAAGCAATTGAAGAACACAAGCATTGAATGGAGAAATCAAAGTAGATTTCGAGCGATCAAAGATAGGGTTCAATCGATCAAGGAATCCTCAATGCATCTCGATTAATTGTGTGAAAGATTCAAAAGAACTCAAAAATTATGGCCGGAACTCGCCGGATAAAATTTGTTATGTTCGATCAATCAAAGTCGACGGATCGATTAATCGACACTTAATCGCTTTTCAAAATTTGATTGTTGGTCATTTTTGAGAATCATCAATCAAATGATTGATCGATCGATGGTTCGCACTACTGCGTAAATTTTAAGTTGATTAAAAATTTCCTATATAAGGAGGTGCTTTTGGGGTTTTTAATTACAAATTAGATTTTGGGGGAGATACTAAGTGAAGGTAAAGCTTTTCTGGTGTTGTTCTTCATATTCAATCCTTCCTTCCTAGTTTGTTTTTCTTTATATTTGTTAGAGATGTTAGCCATGCTAGGCTAATATCGTAGCTAAGGCTAAGGGATTAACCTCTTAATGTACTCTTATATGTAATTCATTTTTAATTCAAGTATTATTGATTTTTAATGTTGAATTGAGATTGTGTTGATTGAATACCTAGATTGGAGAAGGAATGGTTTTATAAGATCAATTGATCTATTTTGAACTTCGAGTACAATAGATGTTTTTGATTCCTTGCGATCAATTTCCTAGATCTTCATGAGAGATCAAGCTATCTCGATTCATATATATTAATAGATGTTTTTTTTTATTATTGAATTTATAAAGTTATCTCCCAATTAGAATGGATTGGAATTCACTTCTAGTTGAGTTTTCGACTTGAAGAAGACGAATTAGTTTAAGAATTTGTTAAATGGAGATTCTTATATCTTTAGTTATTTTTAATTATTATTTAAACCTTCATTTAAATTTGCTAGATTAAAAACCCAAACAATCCATTTATTTTTAATTATGTTCTTAACCACAATTACCTGTGGAACGATCTTGGTCTCACCAAGTTAATACTACTGTGCAGTCCTACACTTTGGATTATTCAAGACCGGTCGTAGGGTTAGCACCATATTCCTGGATGAGTTCAATGAAATCTTCTTGTCCAATTGGCCATTGGGGGACTTGCTAGTGTTGTAAGGCTTAATTCCTTTGCAGATGGCTGTTAAGACTCAAAGATTGCATATTTTTCCTCATTTATATCTTAGTTTTATGAACATGATAATGTTTAATGGTATATTTTATACATGTTTGTGTTGCAACGTGAGTTTAAGAGCTTACATTGAAAAGAATGTTAAAAGCATGGATTTGATGCTCAAGAATGACCAAAGTAAAGAATTGACCTTTGGAGACCAATATTGAAGATTTCAAGACCCCAAGAGTCAAGAAAACCAAGTGGAAAAGGAAAGAAGTGTAGAAATTAGTGTAGAAATTTACAAGATCTGAGATGACATCAAACTAGTTTCGATGACATCGAAGCCAGTCTTCGATGATATCGAAGGAGTTTCGATGACATTGAAGAATTACAGAAAAATTGAGTTTGGTTAGTGGACAAACTGGATGCATTCTTAGATGGCATCGAACTAGTTTCAATGACATTGAAGTGATATGTGGTGTCTACGCGGATTGCATAAATAGAGTCAGTTTTGTGAATGTATCCGAGCTATGCTATAAATAGAGGTTTCCTAAAGACTTTTGGGAGATATCTAGGGTTTTTAGAGAGCATATCTAGGGTTTTTTGTTAGAGAACTCTTAAGTTTCATAGCTTTAGAAATTATTTTTCTTTATAACATTTTAGATCTTTATTAATTTTTTCCTGCTTTCTTGTTACTTTTTATTTGCCATTTAGTTATGTTGTTTTTATATTTCCTCTAGCCCAAGCTAGAATTGAAGCACCTGGATTTAATGATTCTTTAAGTTATGATGATTGATTCTCTCTTTTTTTTTTTTTATTAAATGATGAGATGAATTAATGGTGTACGCATGTTATCAATTATCTAGGTTTAGATTTTTTATCCATCTTGTGAGATCCATATGGTGGATGTTTAGGCTTTGTCATGCCCCAAACTCGAAAACTGGACTCACAAAATCCAGCGCCGACATCCTCCGTATTATCCATTCTTGGCTCCCGACACCCATATGCTAGATTCCGATCCTGGGATCCTACAAGGAGGATTTCCAATATAATTTTTTTATATATAAAGGAGCATAACCAAGTCACAAAACAACATTTCCACATATCCATTATATCAAAACTTTAAGTACAATACGGAAAGGGAAATGCAAAGAAAGAAAAAAAGCTTCAGAAGTCGACTGCACGCTCCAAGCTCAATGCTACTGCGGCGTCCTAGCGTCACCTGCACACAACAATCATGCATAAGCTTATAGAAAGCTTAGAGGATGGTGTAAGTGTGTGCGCAAGGTAAGTGTCAAGTATGTAATATCAGAGTAAAGCGGAAACATCCTGGCATACTCATAAATGCTACCAGCCGTACCAAGGCTATGCGATGCAAGGCCTACCTGGCCGAATGTCATATGCAAGATGTAATGTAACTCAAGCATATCAGTCCTCATCGGAATCCATATATCAATACAATTCGTCTTTGGAATATCACCGGGGTCTAATACACTACAAACCAGATTGCCGCCACATCGCGCGCAATAAGGTGAGTGAAAGAGACCTCACTATCCGCCTGCCAATATCGGGCTCGGCTCGTTAATAGCGGACCCATTCCTCGAGCTGGTCAAACTTAACCTAGCTTTGCCCCCTCCTCTCGGGCAAGTAAGTCCGCATCCCCTTCCAACCGACCATGATATAGTGGGAAGCGCGACCTCCTGGTATTCAGTACTTTGCGCTTAAAGCATCCACTCAGTCTAGACATTGGAGCGACCTCCTGGTAGCATAAGGGTTTAGGGAATTTTACCCAGGGACATCTATCGCACCCCATGTAGAGAAAGATATTTTCAGTGTCCAATCCTGCCATCCACGTTATGCCTGTAGAGGCTACGACCCTGATATCGCTAGGGCGTATAGTAATCATGTTATACAAATGTGAGATGCATGAATCACACTATCAGTCATGCAGTAATCCTTTGCATACCACGCGCACATGTGGGACAACTCCACCTATCATGGAGTCCCATAAACAATCTGTCTAAGGGCATATGCTATGATCAATCACTCCTCGTATTAAGCATACATATGATGCGTATGGAGATGTATCATGAATCATACTAACCATGTTATACGATGATGAACTCTCTCCTTATAACAAGAATGGGCCTAGACGGCCTACACGTATCAAGGATGGGCCTAACAATTATGGGGGCCCAATGGTTTGGGTTAACCCACTAAGGGAAGATGAGAATGGGCCTAACAATGGGCCTTAGGGAGGGTTACAATGCGGACATTTAACCATAATTATCCTTACAATGTGGACTTTAAACCACCATTGCTCCCAAGGCATGGCCCATTTTGATCCAACTAGGAAGATGAATGGACATCATAAACATCATTACCTACATCATGATGGAATCACACATCACAATGGGCCTCATATATATCACATTGGGCCTCCCACAAGGGCCTCACATACATTACAATGGGCCTCAACATTTAGGCCTTACATACATCACACTGGGCCTCACTCATGGACCTCATACACATCACATTGGGCCTCACTCATGGGCCTCATATACATCACATCGGGCCTCATATAAGGGCCTCACATGAATCGCATTGGGCCTCATACAAGGGTCTCATATACATCACATTGGGACTCGTTCGTGGGCCTCAAATACATCACAATGGGCCACGTCCCATGGGTCTCGAATACATCACAATGGGCCATATTCTATGGGCCTCAAATACATCACAATGGGCCTCATACTTGGGCCTCATACATGGGCCTCGAATACATCATAGTGGGCCAAATCTTTTGGGCCTCATGGGGCGGCCCATGGCCCAAAAATAAAAGGATGGACAACATGTATATAACACATATATCATGGTGGGTCCTGTCCCAGTTGGACGGCGTAGATAAAATACATACATAACGGTGGATCCCACCATCCTATTGGACGGTGCAGATACAACATATACATCAATGTGGGTCTCACATCTACATCATGGACGGTTAGGATATAACACATACTTCATGATTTAGACCCACAGAACTTACTGACGTCATACAATTGTGGGTAAAACACTATATATACACACACACACACACACACACACACACACACACACACCATTCATCTATTTTTAGAGATCATTATAGAGCATTAACAAAAAAAAAAGAATCATATCGAAAGATCATCTGGACCATACCACAAATAGCAGTGAAGATAATGATTTCACCGTTAACAATTTATAGGGCCCACAATAACGTTTATTTTCCATCCAATTTGTTCATAAGGTCACAAAGACCTGAATTAAGAGGAAAAACGAATTTCATATTGATCCAAAACTTCTGTGATCCAAAACGGGTTTCAATGGTAGACGTTCAATCCTCCACTGATTTTTTCAGTGTGGTCCCCCTGATATTTAGATATAACACATACCCATGATCGGACCCACAGAGCTGCTGACGCCAAAAAATAGCTATATTGCTAGTGGGGTCCACATAGATGGACAGTCTAGATATAACATGTACATCATGCAGGACCCACAAAACCTGCTGACGTCTGTACAACAGTTATATAGCCGGTGGGGCCCTCAGATGGACGGTTTAGATGTAACACAAAACTCATGTGGGCCCCACGACTTGCTGACGTCGATACAACAGAAATATAACTGGTGTGGCCTACTGGCCTACCGTCCAGATGGACAGTTTGAATATACACAAACCTCATGAGCAGGACCCACTTGGTACATCACAGTGGAGTCCCACCGTCCCAACAAATGGACGGTGAGGATATACAATACACACTTTAAGGGGACCCACCGTTCCGAGTAGATGGACATGTGGACCGCCACACGTGCAAATGGATCCCATGTCCAAGGCCTGCTGGACGATGGCATGGATAAAACACCTCTATCATGGTGGGTCTACATGGTGGCCCACCATTGCTGGATTAAGTTGACATTTGTGTTCTCCCTCGTCTAGGCCAGTCAGCAAGGTGGGCCACTGCTGATGGACAGTGGGCGGCTGTAAGTGCTATGATTTGATTCCTCTTTGATTGTCAAATTTTGTGTGTCAAAAATTCTTCCTAAGTCTTGTGTTTATATCTTGAAAAATCTGTTCGAGACACCTTGTCAACACTTAAAGTTTAGTTCAAAGAATTCTTCAAGCTTTATGATAGTTCAAGCTACAATGTAGAAGATATTAAAGAAGAGCTCAGGGTCAAGACTCAAGTTCAAGTGCAAGTGGAAGTTCAAGATTCAAATATAAGTACGGGACTCAAGTGCAACTTAAAGTGACATTAATTTCAAAGCTTGTGAAGTAGTCAAGCTACATAAAGAAGAACTTAAGCTCAAGACTCAAGCTTCGTAATGATCAAAGTGTAAGCAGATGAAGTGTTCAATGTCCATACTTCATGTCCCAAGTATGATAAAACTTAGATTGACCTTAGGGTAGGTCACTTTGGATACATAATTCAATTGAATATTATTACATGATTTTGGTCTATTCTAAGACCAGTCCTAGACCTTGTTCGACCAGTCCTAGCACTGTTTTGACCAGTCTAAGAAGTTCCAAGACCAGTCCTAAAATTGTTGTATTTTATCGGATTTTCTGGTTCGGCTACGACCAGTCCTGGAGTCTGCTCGACCGGTCGTGGGATGGTCTCGACACGACCTTCGACCAGTCTTAAAGCTACGACTCAAACTCCAGCGACTAAATCAAGTGTTGCACGACCAGTCGTAGAGGGGTCACGACCAGTCGTGGACTGCTTCGACCAGTCGTGGACTGCCTACGACCGGTCGTACAACAGTCTGATACGATCGCGTTCAAAAATTCAAAAATCAATTTATTCCAAGACCAGTCGTGGTGACCCTAGGACCAGTCGAAGACGAATTTCTTCAGCTATAAATAGCACACGAATTTCAGAGTTTTTCATTAAAAATTAAGTGAATTCAAGGCTTCACTCTGAGATAAGTTATGTTTATTTTTAAGCTATTTTGTGCATAATTGCTTTCTCTTTTTGCTAGCTTATTTAATTTGATTTTGTTCTTGTATTTCAATCTCATTTGAAAAGAGAAATTGCCTTATTCCTTCTTCTTGGAATCAAAATCAAATATAGCTACGTCCAACTAGTTTAAATCTAAAATTAATTAGAACTCAGAACCATATTAAAGTGAGTAGTGGACATTGAACTTCTATATTCGAACATCTACTCCGATTGGTTCTACCGGGCTGCTACGAAAAGAAGAAATCCAGGTATTTTACAATTTTGAAAATTCCATTCTATTTTTGTTTTTGTTTGAGATTCGCTAGAAAAATCTCAATTTGTGTGGTTATCTAAGGAGAGCCAGAAAACTCAGAATTGTGGGTTTTCGAATTGTGTAAGCCCAAGTTAAAAAGACACAATTGTAAAGGTTTTGGGTGAACCTGTGAAAACCTATTTAATAGTAAATGCTAATATCCCCTGTGTGAGGATATTAGGAGTGGAGTAGCATTCTGTGTGGCTTGTGAAAGACAGTTGGTGTACACACAGGCGAACCACTATAACTCTTTGTCTCGTGGATTGAATGCTTGCTTAAATTTCATATAATTTATCATTCAATTTTGTGGAATGTATGTGTGGATGTGAATGTTGTAACAATTTACATTTCAAGCAAGTGTGGGGAGTGTTGTAATAAGTTAGATCTTTATTTCTGCACTTTATTTTAATTCCTTGCTATTTGGTTATTTTTACTCAGATTGAGTTATTGATTCAAAAGACGTTCTAGAAATAAGGTTGTCCCACCATAAGCCCTTGTTTATTATGGTGTAAGGTTGTCCTTAGAGCTGAATTTGTATCAACCTCTCAATTCTTATTTATTGAGGTTGAATTGATTTCAACATTGTGAATTGATCTATAATTGTAAGGCTATCTATTTATCTTTATTCCGCTGATTTTATTTTAATTTGGCATAGTCCTATTCACCCCCCTCTAGGACATATAGCTTGGCCATTTCAGCGGCCCACTACTGGATAGCGGGAACATACAACAAACATATCAAGGTGGATCCATGAGGTGGCCCTCCAAGGTTTTGGATCAGCTGATATTTGCATTCTCCCTTCGTCCATGGCTGACCTGAAAACGGGCAGCAAGGTGGACCCAAATGTGGATAGCGGGTTGGCCTGCTTAAATGGATGGCGTGGATCATCATACAATATCAATGGTGGGCCATTAAACCAAGTAGAGAGAGAGAGAGAGAGAGAGAGAATCACGTGATGGAGGGCTCCGCCACTATGAGCCCTCCTAGGATTACAATACATACATTAAGATGGGTCCCAAATATGATCCATACCATCAATTGGTAGGCCTCACTTGGTCCATCACAAAAATTGAAATTTAAACCTACAAAACACCCACCAATGGTTCTCTTCTTTAGCTCTGCAGAATCCTTGGCTCCTAAGTTCTCTCTTTGATGGAGGATGATGAAGATTGAAGGGTTGGATGGTGAGATTTGGGTGTAAGAAAGTGGGCCTTAATCTTGGGTCCTTTCTCTCCTTAGATTTTTTTTTTCTTTCTCTCTTGGTTGTTTGGAAATGGTAAAGAAATGGGATGAGATGGAGTGATGGATGGGAGAGAGGGATGGTGTTGTGTAAGAGAGATGGGATGGAGGGTATGGGCGTGGTTGACTTATGAATGAGAGAGGAATGGGTGTCATGCCTTGTTGGTGAGAAAGGAATGGGCTAAGTATGGGTTATGATCGGATGTAATTGACTTGTGATTGATTGATTGATGGGATGGATGGGATAGAGATTCTCTCGAAATCTGTAAATGCGTGGCATTTCTTCGAAATATACGCAGGCCTACAACTCTTAGCTTCGGTATCGCATCGATGCGCAAGTCACGATGTTAGAACCGCGGTAATAGCGCTGTCGGTAGGGTACAAGTTTCGTGTCAAGCCGACTCAAATCTACGAGATTTGACTGAGAGTCACGTGCAAATGTCGATTACAGGTCACGGGTTGCCGGAATTCGACGGGGAGGATCGCGGGATCCTATGGAGCGGTACGGACTAGGATACGGGTCTTACAAGCTTAACCTGGATCAATTAGATTTCTCAGATGGGAGATATTCTCAGCCTACTACATTATTTGATTCATTATCTCATGGATATTGAATGCTTAAAATAACTGGCGCTTGAGAATATATGTTAATGGTGTTAATCCATGATTCTCTAATCTCTTATATCATTTATTAAATATATTTGAACTGTTTTATTTTCCGATTAGGCCGACCATAGTGATCAGATCCTAATTGTGTTATCAAAGTCATCATGATTTATGGATTATTAACCTATGTGTGGAACTTTGAAGCTTGGGTGTTGTTTTTAATTTAATTGAATTCTATTTAAAAGTCGTGCATTCAAAACTTTCAAAATCATTACATCCGTTTAGTTTCCATTACTTAGTTATTTTTGCATTTGATTTTTTTCATTCTCCTAAACCATCTCTCTATGGGATCGACCTTATATTCACGGGATACTACTTATGAACCTCTGCACTTTGAGGCAAACAAACACTGGTCAGATTAAAGTCCTGTGCCACACATGATATGGGTATAGGCACTGGTGTCATAAGTGGTTGTCCACTAGGCACCTTAAGCCGTTGGTGGCTATTGTGGGGTATAGGCGGCACGTAGGGTTGCCCCCTGAGCGCCTTTGTCCTACGAGGTATTAGATATACTGAAACTTTGACCGAAGGTTGCCCCTCGAGCATAGGAGTTCGATACGGTTCATGGAAGACTGGGGTTGCGAACAAAGGTTGCCCCCAAGCGTTTCGGTTCTATATGAGCTGCTATGAAGCTGCAACATTGCCGAAGGTTGCCTTGTAAACTCTTATGCCCTATTGTTCGTTTGATAAAAGGCCTACGTATCCCAAGTTGATTCTTGGGGCTACACGACCCTTGTGATATCAGTCATAAGGGACAACAAGCAAGAACTCATTCCCATGACTGAAAATCATGGCTCCCAAAAGTTTATATTATCAAGACGCGAGACTTCATTATAGCCTCTGCTCCAATCCACAGTACCATCTGACAAAGTTGGACAACAGCTAATGGAGCTTAAAATGAGTCTCTAAGAATTCTGAGTAGGGTTATACATTAAGCCAAGTCGAGTTGAGGTAAGACATGTGTGGCTTGACCCGTTCATGCTCTCCTCTCGCCCTTGAGCTTAACATTGGTGCTTGGCTTGTTTGGCAAACCTTTTGAGGTGAGGTAGTGGATTGAGTCGAGATGAGATTACCTCAAGTCGAGTCGAGCCTGCTCCCACACCCAACCCATCTGTTAGGACATAACCCAACCTGACCCATAAACCAACACCCACACCTAACCCGACCTAACACCCACACCCAACTTGACCCAACACCCACCCCCGACTCAACCCAACACCCAATCCACACCCGACCCAATCCCACAAATCAAATATTCAATTATATATATATATATATATATATATATATATATATATATATATTAGATAGAGCCATAAATGTATCTTGTTGTGGGTGTTGAGAAAGACAGAGATCTCGGGCGAGTGGCCGAATGTAGGCCGTACAAATGAGATGAATCGGGCAGACATTAAGCTGGGCAGATGTTAAGTCAAACTCGGGCAAGTGAGAGAGAGAGAGAGAGAGAGAGAGAGAGAGAGAGAGAGAGAGAGAGAGAGAGAGAGAGAGAGAGAGAGAGAGAGGAGCTCAGGAGTGGCGAGTTGGGTAAGGGAAAGGGGAAGGGTAAGGGTAAGAAATGGACAGATGACGGGGTAGGGTAGGATTTTTATTTTTAGTTTTAAGTTTTAATATATATATATATATATATATATATATATATATATAATATTGGAGTTGAGCCATGGCTGAATTCTTTGAATGAGGATGCAAACATCTCTAATGATGTTCTAATGTCTTGGAATGTTTGCATGATGTTTTGGTTGAGTTGTTCTTGAGCATCCATGATCCTTTGAAACTTATCCTCTTGGGTCGTTTTCGGTGGGATCTCATAAGTAGGGGGCCCAAGGAGATAGTTGTTAGAATCATAGCTGGTTTAACTCTCCAATTTAAGCTCTAATGGTCTCGCAATCAAAATCATATGTATCATATGTGGGTGTACTCGATGGTTGTTGCTAATTGTTCTCACTCATACAATAATCATGCATTGTCTTCTTAACTAGTGAAAAATCATAACCTGGTCGGTTCTCAAACATAGTTCTAGTTAATTTATGACACATAGGGTATTTCCTAACATAGTGATCTGACAATACTTCAACTAATTTTTCATCTCTTAGAAGTTGTTTACCCTATTTTCATGTCCAATCCGGCATGAACATGATGAAACCCTAATTCCAAACTTAAACCTAAAATCAAAATCAAAATTAAAATCCTACAAAATAATAAATAAAAATTCCTACAACTAAATGGAAAGTAATTAAGAAGAGACAGGAATAGTGTTACCCAAAGGGACAAACTACAAGTAGATGATGTCACGCCCCAAACTCGAAAAACGGGCTCACAAAATTCCCGATCGGCGAATCCGATGTCGACAATCTCCGTAGTACCCCATTCTCGGCTCCCAGCGCCCATACGCCAGCTTCCGATCCTGGGATCATACAAGGAGGATTTTAGTGTGAATTTTCTTTGTAAATAATGAAATAACGGTGAAGACCGCTTGAGTTGAAGAAGGAATATGCCAATATGTCCTAGAGGGGGGTGAATAGGACTTTTAAAAGTTTTTATGGTTTATTTAAAATCCTATTTCACTAATCCTTTTAAATATACAATTATCAGGATTACTTAAATGTAACTCTACTGGCTTCCAAGCCTGGTAGAGGATCCAATCATAAACTGCTTAAAGAGTAAATAATATAAAGTCTAGTTCATGATGGATATGACTGTGTGGGTGTGTGAGAAGTGATCAGATATTCAGATATGGAAATATTAATGTAAATTACTCAATTAAAATAACAATCTCAAACACAGTCATTTTGTAGTGGTTCGATGATAAGTCTACTCCACTCCCGGCTGCCGCACTCAACCCTTGAGTGTACCGGATTTCACTAAGGAGGTTTCCCAGGGTTCACCTCGAACTTAAGGTTTTAAATCAGGTTCACCTTCAACCTTTATAACCTACACTGAGGCTGACTGTTTATGCTCTCACGAGTAAGGGTCAACACAACGCACCCACTTTTAGGCACACTGGCCAAGGATCTTCCATAAGACCCTACTGGAAGTTTTTACACGGTTGACCTCTAACCCTAAGGTTTTACCCGGTTCACCTAAAACCCAAAGTTTTACTGGTTCACTCCAAACCAGATGTTTATGCTCTCCACAGAGCAAGGGTCCACACAATGCACCCACTACGTACACTCCCACCGGAGGCCTCCTTGAGGACTTCAAAGGGTGAGAACCACTTAAGATCCAATCCTAGAAAGGAATGATCACAAGTGTCCTCTTGGACTCTGGATACTTACAAATAAGCTGACGAGTCCCGTTTAGTACAATGACGATTATCTCCTTGTTGTTGAAAGTCTTCGGCTCCCCTGATTCACAACACAAAAGATGTACCAGTACTTGGTTTCGGGTTGGGTCAAGGTTATGATGGAATCCTACTCTCTAAAGGTTTTACTATAAGGAAGGAAGAGTAGTTCCAATCTTATGCATTCAAGGCATCCCAGCTTAATGATTGGCCATTAAGGTAGTAGTTGGAGGATCCTTGAATGCGGAAGTTCATTCCCCAATCCACTATATTGAATGTCAATGGTGAGGGTGGATTGGAGGATGACCTCCCTTGAGAGAAAGGGCTTTATATATAAGATATAAGTTGAAACATTCAAAAGCTCTCTCCTCTTTCTCTCACAGCAACAAAAGACAAGTCCTCTATATATAGGTAAAAAGTTCCAATGGATATAAAACAGTCACATTTATGACAGAGTTCAATATCATCGAGCAGGTTCGATATCATCGAGCATATACTCTCGATAGCTTCGATGGTCTGCTCGATGACTCGGACTCAATGTCATACGCTTTTGAAACTCTTTGCCAATTGGTCGATGAATCGAAACTATTGTCGATGTCATAGGATTTCGAACTTCGATTCCATCGATGACAGGTTCGATTTATCGACACTTGAAAAATGAGAGAGACTTGACTTTGAAATATTTCAGGTTTTCATGAGTGATTGGGGAATCGTCGAGATCATCGGAATTTGAATGTCGATGATATCGAGATCAGAGTTGATGCATCGATAAATCCAGTGGATTTGACTTTAAGCTTGCTGGACGATTTATGTCTTTGTTCAATGCAATCGACCTGGTGTCGATATCATCGATATTTGAATATCGATTCTATCGAAGGGCCCCCGAATATAGTTAAAACAACCTAAAATATCTACTGTAAGAAATGCACGCCCACTATTGATATCATCATGGACATCCGATCTTATCGATATTTGAATTCCGATCATATCGGACGGTCATCGATATATCGAAGGAATTTAAGATTTTCATTAAAAAACAGGGGCGCCAAAAATCTACCTGTCGATCTTATCGAGCCACTTTCGACGGACTCGAGATTTGAATATCGGTGATATCGATATGTGTATCGATACATCGATAATTCGTCCAGATATGTTGTGAAGTTGCTGGACATATTTGTGCTTATATCAATGATATCGATAGGTGTATTGATACATCGATAAATCTGTCTAGATGAATATTTAGTTGCTGGACACTTTTGGTCCTCTCATCGATAATATCGTTAAGGTATCGAGGACATCGACAGTGCGGGTCGATCATATCGAGGGTGCTTTCGATAAAATCGACAAGGTGAGAAAAGCTTAGAGATTTTCCTATTTTGCAAAAAGTTTTCTCACCCTAAAATCCTATGATTTCTAGCTTGTTTTTAAGGGTTTCCTTTACCTGGTGTATTGGGTCATGGGATGTGAGGTTTTAGTTTTACCTGTGCCGAGCTTGTGCACATCCGGTTGAGGCAGACGCTTGAATTGATCTTCCTATCAAGTTCTGTAGACAGTCTGACCTACCACTCACGTAACTTGACAAACCAGGGCACTTTCAATCTCCCATTTTGTCAATTACGTGACAAAACCCTCCAAACACCCTAGAATGTTCTAGACAAATACACCCTAAATTATGTGTACATGTTTTTACACAATTTTACAGTTTCTAACCCATGTACATGACCCAATAGTAGCTCCCTCTTTCTTGTAAACTCCAACTCTGTAACGCCCTGAAAATCGGGAGTCGAGCAAAGCTCAACTCCTGACTTCCAACGCCTCACTTATGCAACATAGATAATGATGATTATGATGAGAGCATTGAAACATGAATGGGATTATACCAAAACAGCATATCATACTCCAGAGACAGTTAAATTGCAAGCGGAAGACTGTGATAGATGTATATAATATATGAACTATGGTAAGTCTCCAGAGTGTGATAATGTTACCAGGTTAATGAATTATAAGTACAATTTCAAAATATACCAAAGGTGTAATGTCATCTAGTCAACATCCCTGTAACCCCGTCGATCAAGGCACGACTCACTTGAAGCCGCCAGAAAATAGCATATAAGAGAAGGCATTTCGTCGTCACAAAAGTCCAGCTCCGCCTCAGGGGTAGCGTCGCCATCTGCAATCAGACAAAGTCTGGTGGGTGTCCGGTACACCGTCCCGTAACGTGGGAGTGAGTGATCAACTCAGTGGAATAGTAAAGCATAGGTTAACATGTTATCGAAACAGGCAAGCAGTAATGATAAAGCAGTACAGTCAAACAATCCTAATTACTCTTATTAATGCAAATATAAAATGCAGTCATGATGCATGCCTTCACCAACATACTCCCTCATGCGACACCATCTTAAGTCCGCGGCATGCGTTCATCCCTCAGTGCACCACATCTTCCAGGCACATGCAGTGCGATGATGAGCATGATTACCGAGTTGTTATTAGTCCTTTTCATACAGCAGCATTGGAAAACTAAAGTGCCTCCCTTATATCATTTCCAAACAATGATCCATTCTAGGGTCGTCAATCCTAGATAATCTCATACGATGATGCGGTTCTAGGTCGCTGCAAGGGCTGTCAGGGCTGTTACACGGAATCGTTGCACCACTCCCTCATCACCTTATCAATACAGGCCTAGCTTATACTCTGTTTACTACAGGAAGGCTCGTCGTCTCTCCGCAGATTCAGGGTATGCTCGAGGTCACTACACCGGGTACGGTCAGGGTTGTCAAGGCTATTACACAGAATCGTTACACCACTCCCCCATCACCCATCAAAGCAGTGTAGGCCGACAGCTCGAATACAATGTGGCATACCACCGTATTCGGCTCACGAGTCTGGGTTGCTCACTGGTCACTACGGGGAGGCACATCGCCCCGAGTAGGCCGATAGCTCGACCACGGTGTCCCAAACCACCATGCCCGGCTCATGAGTCTTAGCGGATCGAGGTACCAAGGTTAACTAGGTTGCACTGGTAAGTTTGGTACCTTAGGTTCAAGCAGTAGCGTCCAAACATGGTGAACATACATTAGACAGATCGGGTTACTTGACAAGCTCGGCTAGCTTGAGCGCACAACAAGTTGAACGACATGAAGTGCATAAGCACTTCGCGTGGCCAACGATTATCGCCAACCGAAGTACAACTCGGGTTCGTCGAATACATCTCACGTGGCGAATGAATCTCAGCCACGAATTCAATCCCGTTACCGATTACCTGGACTATACAATAGCCCCAATCACATTCAAGTACAGAGAGTCAAAGCAGTAATGGATCAAGATTTCACTCATAGAGTCATGTATCCAATATTGCCCGCTTAGGGCTGCCAGGGCTGTTGCATGGAATCGTTACACCACTCCCCCATCACCCTTCACGACTTTTATGGAATACAACTTAAACATGTGAAGTAGTCAGAGCAGAGTTAAATAAACAAGTAATTCAAACATATTAACAAGCATGTTATAAAACACAATGCAAATAGGAAATCCAAACACATACATTTCATAAACCAGTAAGTAATTAAACTAAACAACTTACATGAAGGAAATCATACACATCACTAAGGTAGTTGAGAATCCTATCTCAACACCTACACAAGGCACTACTAGCTTAAGTACATACCTATACAAGCATTTTCACAAACACTTAGACTACACATTCCAACATACCTATAATATACTGGTTAAAACACAAGTCGTAGCGAATCCCTTCACAAAGGATTGCCACATGAACCATGATCATGCATACACGACCAATAGTCATGGCAAGCATAAATCATAGTTCCATATTCATTTGAACATTTCTGCAAACACTTAGGCTACAACTAGAACATACACGACGTATGTTAATATAGCAGGTGTTAGGCTAATCCGTTCACCCAGGAGTTGATACACATGTATCTAGCATACATAGACAACAATTAATCATGGTAAGCACAAATCCGTATTTCATACGTATATGGTATTTTCTACAAATACGAAGAATTAGTATATTCAACATAGTTAACGTAAAACGGAAAAATAAAACGGATAGCACTTTGTACATGTACAATTGCATGCAGATCATGAATCTATCATTATCTGACATTGAAAGTTTTGAAAACCATAACCTATACGTCTAAAGTCCGCACCTTACACCGTAGAAGCGTAATGAATTCGATAGATTTGCTAAGCTTCTGTCTACGGTGATGTGGTAACCTATAACTTGCTTTAGGTTAGTTATTTCATAACTTACAACTATCAAAACCCCAAAACAGATTAGGGTTAGGGTTTCTTACCTAGAAATGAAGCTAGAATTGCCGGAAAAGCGATTAGAAAGTGATGGTTAAGCCTGTAGATCGACAGGGTAGAATGGCAGGAAGAATCTCTCACTTCTCTCACACTTTCTCTCTCTTTTTTCTCTTCTCTCTCCTAGGTTTTTCTCAAATTCGCATGAAATGAGAGAATGAGGGTTTAAGGTCCTTATATAGGTCCAGAACTCACCAAATTAGACTCAGGGCCAAGGTATACTTAGGTTATGTCCAAAGGGAGACTGTTTCGTCTCAACGGAGCACTTCTGGAAGCCCCCCTTGAGCCAAAGGTCGGACTTAAGCTCACAGACATTGGATCTAGGTTAAGTTACATTTTTGGTCTGATCGGATTTACAGATCACCCATGGCGAACCAGTTTCAGTTCAACGGTTAGTGAAACTCGATCAGAGATTTCAAGTACACTGACACGTAGGGGTAAATATCCCTGATCTGAGGGTAAATTTGGGTCAAATTCCGACGGTCTGGTTGCTTATAAATTATCACCAAGCGACACGTTCCAGATTACTTAAATCATTTTTAATTTAATAAGAAAATCTCATTTTCTCACACTCTTCACTCTAGGCTCAAGCGAATAGCTCCAGGACACTATCTGGATTTGATTTCCGAGATGGTTGTCAAGCCCAGCAAGACAGTCCTAATTCTATAACTTCGCATTAATCGGACTTTTGATCGTCGGTCCAGATTTGATACGTAGTTTCGTGATGCTCCCGAGAGCAGCCGGGTAATGAGATTGATCCTAGATTTTAGGGTAAACTAGCGTCAATGATTCTACAAGTTTTAGGTCTTGCAGATCATATTTAAAGTGGATCAAGCGGATTTCGTAGCTAATCTAGTTTAGCACTTAGTTACTTTTGAAGGATAAGGTAGTGAAAGGTGAGATTTTGAAGGAAATGGTTTGAAAAGGGATTTGTAGACTGTGGGATTGAGTTCTGACAAGTTAATAAGGCGTTAGGAGCGACTCATTTCCTAAGGACGTCTAATTCCAGGTTGGCAAAAATCCGGGATGTTACAATCCCCCTTGCTTGTTGCGGCTGCTCCCCCTAACACCTGCAACAACATAGATAGATACATAATTTTTCATTCAGGGTGTTTGCAAATGTTCTCCCCCTTTTTGTCAGTCATTGACAAAAATATCTCAGGTGATATTGATAGAAGCTTGAAACGCTTGGGAGAACCAATCAGGTAGAAGCAGATGAATTTGATGAATAAGAGTTAGCTCAATTTCAGTAAGCATTAATTTTCGAATTCATGAATGCATATTAGATACGATATAGCAATTAGATAGCAGTGAAAAATATTCATTAAGTACATCACATGCATTCCAGAACTTGATAAACCAGGGGAGCTCAAAAACAGAAATATGACATTAAAGATATGAGTTCTACACAGCCATATTCAAAATGAAATCAAAACTGCCCTAGACAGTAGTAAATCAATCAGAAAAAAAATTCCCAAAATATTCAGCTATTCAACTATCAGCACCATACTGCCATAGATAGCAGTAGATTAAAGTTTATCAGAGCAAACCATTTTCAGACTCACCATTTGAGGAAAGCCTAATTATCATTGTGTATTTCCAAGTTTCTTCAATAGTATCAATGTTGAGTATTGATATCATTGATCTGATATTGTTCGGATATTATCAAGATTGTCATAACTTTGCGTTCAAAATGACATGGTTAATATAGAGAATTTTGACTTGTGATTGACATATAACCATGAATGTCTCAGTGTGAAGATTTTACCTGTGTGGCTCATGTTCTCTGAGATTTAGTGAGTGCAGACCCCAATGGATTTTTGTAGGTCACTAGACCTATTTGCATCAAGAGGTTTGGTGAGGATGTCTGCGAGTTGCTTTTCTGTGGAAACATAACCCAATGTAAGAATCTTATCTTCAACAAGTTCTCGGATAAAGTGATGACGGATGTCTATGTGTTTAGTCTGAGAATGTTGAACATGATTCTTTGAAATGTTGATTGCGCTTGTGTTATCAAAGAAAAGACTCATTGTGGGTTGTTCAATCCTGTAATCCAGCAACATTTGCTTCATCCAAAGAAGTTGTTCACAACAACTACCAGTGGCAATGTATTCAGCCTCGGCAGTAGATAATGATATTGAATTTTGTTTCTTGCTCTGCCAGGAGACTAGGCAGTTTCTAATATAAAAACATCCTCCGCTAGTTGATTTTCAATCATCCAAATTTCCTGCCCAGTCGGCATCAGAGTACCCAGCAATAATCGTGGATGTTTCAAATGGATACCATAGACCGTAGGAGGTAGTTCCAGCTATGTATTTAATTATCCTTTTAATAGTTGTTAGGTGAGATTCTTTAGGATTAGCTTGATATCTAGCACATACTCCAATACTAAAGGATATATCGGGACGACTAGCTGTGAGATATAATAGACTTCCTATCATACTCCGGTAGAGATGTTGATCCACACTCTTGCCATTTGCATCTTTTGAGAGTTTGAGTGTGGTGCTCATGGGAGTGTGATATGAGCGTCCAAATTCAAGACCAAACCTTTTTACTAGCTCGTTCGCATACTTGGTTTGACAAATAAAGATTCCATCATTTAGCTGCTTGACTTGCAATCCTAAGAAGAAGTTTAGTTCACCGACCATACTCATTTCAAATTCTGATTTCATGAGGTCGGCAAATTTGTATGCGATATCCTCACATGTTGAACCAAAGACTATATGTAACGACTCGAAAAATTCCGTACAATGGCCCGAGTACCACTTCAAGCAGAAATCGCTTAGGATCAAATCCTTTAGAAATTTGACAAAGTTAACTAAGTGTTAAACTAGATTAGCCATGAAATCTGTTTGAATTGCTTCAAATACGATCTGCAAGACTAAAAACTTGTAGAATCATTGACGCTAGGTTACCCTAAAGTCTAGGATCAAACTCATTACCCGACTGCTCTCGGGAGCACATTGAAACTCTGTATCAGATCTGGACCGCACATCGGGAGTCCAAATAATACGAAGTTAAAGACTTAGGACCGCCTCGCTGGGCTTGACAACCATCTCGGAAATCAAATCCAGACAGTGTCCCATGGCTGCTCGCTTGAGTCCGGAACGAGGAGTGTGAAAATACTTAATTTTCTTTACAAATAAATATCTCAAATAGTAATCTGGCACGTGTTGCTTGCAGACATTTTGTAAGTAACCAGACCATCAGAATCTGACCCAAATACACCCTCAGATTAGGAAAAATTTCATAAACATATCCATGTACTTCAAATTTCAGATCGAGATCCGCTGACTGTTAAACTGAAACTGGTTCGCCACGTGTGATCTGGAAATCCCACTGAAACGAAAACTTAACTCCACCTAGTTCCAAGGTTGGTGAGCTTAAGTCCGACCTTTGGCTCAAGGGGGCCCGCCAGAAGTCCTCCATTGAGCTGGAAAAGGGTCGCTTTGGTTATAACCTAAGTATATTATGACCATAAGTCTATTTTGGTGTGTTTTTAGGCTATATAAGGACCTTAGAACCCTCTCTCTCACAGCCATACGAATTTGAGAGAAACCCTAGAGAGAGAAGAGAGAAAAGAGAGAGAAGTGTGAGAGAAGTGGGAGAAACTCCCTACTACTATCCCCTGCCGCTACACAAGCTGCACCACCCCATTCTAGTCACTTTTTCGGCGAATCCGACTTCGTTTCTAGGTAAGAAACCCTAACCCTAATCTGTTTTGGGGTTGTGAAGGTTGTCGGTTATGAAATAGCTAACCTATTTCATTCTATAGGTTACCAAACTGCCGAATACGGAAGCTTAGCAAACCTAGCTGATTCGTTACGATTCTAAGACGAAAGGTGAGGACTTTAGGTGTATAGGTTATGGTTTTCAACGCTTTCAATGTCAGATAATGATAGATTCATGATCTGCATGCAATTGCACATGTACAAAGTGCTGTCTGTTTTTCGTTTCGATTAAAGATGAAAAGTATGGAATTTTACATACTCTAGGTATTTGTAGAAAGTACTGTATACGTATAAATTTTGGAAATGTATTTGACATGATTATTTGTTGTATGAATATATTATATATGAATAAAATACTTATTTGGCGAAAGGACTCGCCCTAATACATGTTTTGTTGATATACACTATGTATGTTGAAATAGTGTATTCTAGAAAGTACGGTATACGTATAAATTTTGGAGATGTGTTTGCTATGATTATTTGCTGTATGAACATATTATATATGTGTAAATTACTTGTTTGGCGAAAGGACTCGCCCTAATACATGTTTTGCTAACATACACTATGTATGTTGAAATAGTGTATTCTAAGTGTTTGTGAAAATGCTTGTGAGAGTAAGTGTTTGGATGATGGTGTCTTAGGTAGGTGTTGAGATGGGATTCTCAACTACCTTAGAGACGTATATAATTTCCTCCATGTTGATTGTTTAATTTAACCGCTTACTTATGAAATATATGTGTTTATACCTCCTGTTTATTTGTTGCTTTATAACATGCTTTATGATATGCTTGTTGACATGCTTGAATTACTTTGTTTAATATGCCTTACTCTACATGTTCTAAATAAGGATTGATTGAGTTTGAGACTATGTTTTAGTCCAAACAATCGGTACCAGACTTGAGTTCGTGGTTGAGATTCATTTCGCCATGTAAGATGAGTTTGACGAACCCGAGTTGTACTTCAGTTGGCGACAGTGGTTAGGCCACGCGAAGTGCTTATGCACTTCATGTCGTTCAGTTGATTGTGCGCTCGAGCTAGTCAGGCTCGTCAAGTAACCCGATATGTCTAATGTAAGTTCACCATGTTTGGACGCTACTGCTTGAACTTAGGGTACCAAACTTACCAGTGAAATCTCGTTAACCATGGTACCTCGATCCGCTAAGACTCATGAGCCGGGAATGGTAGTATAGGACACCGTGGTCGAGCTGTCTACCTACGCTGGGGCCACGTGCCTCCTCGTAGTGACCATTGAGCAACCAGACTCGTGAGCCGAATATGGTGGTATGAGACACTGTATTCGAACTGTCGACACCTACGGCGTGAGCCAAATACGTTGAGACCTATATTCGTGCTGATGGGCGACGAGCCCTTCGTAGTGTCTTCGAGTATACTCTAAAATCTTTGATTGGCGATGGGCCCTTCGCAGCAACGAGAGCATGAGTTGAGCCGAGTAAGATGAGACTTGTATTCGAGCTGACGGCCAGCGATTGAGCTGAGTACGGTGAGACTTGTATTCGAGTTGACGGTCAGCAATTGAGCCGAATACGGTGAGATCTGTATCCGTGCTGACGGGTGACGAACCCTTTGTGATGCCTTCGCGATGCTTCTCAAACCATAATATCGTATGAGATTAACTAGGACTGACGACCCTAAAATGGATCATGTTTGGGAATGATACAAGGGAGGTACCTTAGTTTCCCAATACTGCTGTTTGAAATGGACTAATAATAACTCGGTAATCATGCTCATCATCGAATTGCATGTGCCTGGAAGATGTGGAGCACTGAGGGATGAAAGCATGCCGCGAACGTAAGATGGTGTCGCACGAGGGAGTGTGTGGTGAGGGCATACATCATGACTGCATTCATACTTGCATTAATAGGAGTAGTTAGGAGTGTTTGATTGTACTGCTTGACTGAGTTGATAACATGTTAACCTATGCTTTATTGTTCTACTGAGTTAACTACTCACTCCCACGTTACGGGACGGTGTTGTACACACCAACCAGATTCTGTCTTAGGTACAGATGAGATGACGACTCAGGAGGCTGAGCCGGACTATGACGAGGATCAGGACGAGTTCTCCTTTATGCAGTATTCTGGTGGCTTTGACTAGACTGCTAGATCGAAGGGACTTACACGGCTCACTTCCTTAGTTGTACTTTTGACATTTTGTTCATAAATGTAACGACCTGAAAATTTCCGTACATTGGGCCGAGTACCACCTCGACCAGAAATCACATAGGATTAAATCCTTTAGAAATTTAACAAAGTTAACTAAGTACTAAACTCGGTAAATCATGAAATCCGTTGGGATCGCTTTAAATACGATCTGCAAGACCCAAAACTTGCAGAATTGGTGACTCTAGGTTACCCTAAAGTCTAGAGCCAAACTCATTACCCGTCTGCTCTCGGGACTGAAACGAAACTTCGTATGAGGTCTAGATCGCACATCGGGAGTCCGATTAACACGAAGCTAAGGAACCAGGACCGCCCCACTGGGCTTGACAATCATCTCAAAAATCAGATGATTCCGATGTCCCACGGCCATTATTTTCACTCCGGAGCGAGGGAGTGTGAAAAACACTATTTCCATTCAAGAGAAAATATCTGGAATAGTGATCTGGCACCTTTCGGTTGCACGTCAGTATTAAGCAACCTGACCGTCGGAATCAGACCAAATTACACCCTCGGATTAAGAAAAATTTCAGGAACATTTACATGTACTCAGAAATTCCGATCGTGGCCCACGGACCGTTGAACTGAGAGTGGTCCGCCACGTGCGATCTGGGAATCCGATCGAGCCGAAAACGTAATCCCACGTGGATCCGCAGTGGGTGAGCTTAAGTCCGACGTTTGGCTCAAAGAGGGCCACCAGAACACCCCTTTTGAGCTTGGAAATTGGCGAAATGCCTATGTAAGCAGTTGCCCTTGAACCTGAGTCTAATTTGGGAAGGTTTGTGGCTATAAAAGGGGCTTAGAACAGCCCCTCTCACAGCCATACGAATTTGGGTTAAAACCCTAAGAGAGAAAGAGAGAAAAGAGAGAGAACTTGTGGAGATCGAAGCCGATCTTCCTCCTGCTGCTTCCACCTCTCCCACGGCCTACACCGCGCTATTCCAAGTGGTTTCCCGGCGGTTTCCACCCCATTTGAAGGTAAGAAACCCTAACCCTAGGTCTGATTTGAGCCTAATTAGTGATAGGTTAAGGAAAGACTAATCGAATGCGATCTTTAGGCTAAGAAACTCCCGTATACGGAAGCACCAACCTTCTTGCTGATTCGTTGGAATTCCAAGGGCTGAGGTGAGGACTTTAAGCGTATAAGTTACGGTTTTCAACGCTTTCAATGGCAGCTAATGATAGATTCATGATCTGCATGCAAATGCACATGTACAAAGTGCTTTCCGTTTCCTGTTTCGATTAGCGATAAAGATTATGGAATTTTACATACTCTTGATATACGTAGAAATACCGTATACGTATTTTTGTTGAGAAAATGTTTGACATGTTTATTTAATGTTTGATTATATCATGTGTGGATAAAATACTAGTTTGGCGAAAGAGATCGCAAAAATATATGTTCATGTGTAAATGCCATGTATGTCGAAATTGCGTATTCTAGAAATCCCGCATGCGTGCGGATTTTGGTTATGTAATTGTAATGATTATTTGTTGTATGAATACGATATATGCGGGAAAAATACTCCCGGGGCTTAGGGACAGCCCAATCACGAACTTGCCTAACATACGTCGTGTATGTTGGAAACGTATATTCTAAGTGTTTGTGTATGTGCATGTAGGTGTACATGTACATGTACTAGTGCCTTAGATAGGCGCTGATATGGATTCTCCAACTCCCTTAGAGACATGTAGGATCCCCTCCATGCGGTGGTTCACCGCAACCACTTAATTGTAGTGCACACACAATTCTATCCCTATGGGGATAGTGCTTCAGTACATGCATTACAATATGCTTTGTAACATGCTTCTCAACATGCTTTGTAACATGCTTTACTTCATGTCTTACTTTATGCTTTATAACATGCCGACTAACATGCTTGTATTGCTTGTTTACCATGCTTTACCTCACATGCTAGCGATGAAAACTGTTTGAGTTTGGGACTATGTTTATAGTCCAAACACTCGGTACCAGACTTGTGATTGTGGCTGAGATTCATGTCGCCACAAAGGACGGGTCCGGCGAACCCGAGTCGTACTTCGGTTGGCGATAGTGGTTGGCCACGCGGAGTGCTTTTGCGCTCCATATCGCTCAACTTGTGGTGCGCTCGAGCTAGTCAGGCTCGCCACTTGAACCGAAGTGTCGTTGTATGTTCACCTTGTTTGGTCGCTACTGCTTGAACCTAGGGTACCAAACTTACCAGTGGTGATTCCTGTTTAACCATGGTACCTAGATCCGCTAAGACGCATGAGCCGGCATGGTGGTATGGGACACCGTGGTCGAGCTGTCGGCCTATGCTGGGGCCATGTGCCTCCCCATAGTGACCATTGCGCAACTATCTCGTGAGCCGAATACGGTGGTATGGGACACTGTATTCGAGCTGTCGATACTTCGGCGAGAGCCGAGTACGGTGAGATCTGTGCTCGTGCTGACGGGCGACGAGTCCTCCGTGGTATCATCGAGTGTACTTTAAGTATCTGTGATTGGCCACGAGCCTTTCACAGTAACTAGAGTGTGAGTTGAGCCGAGTACGGTGAGACCTGTACTTGAGCTGACGGCTAGTGATTGAGCCGAGTACGGTGAGACCTGTACTCGAGCTGACGGCCAGCAATTGAGCCGCATACGGTGAGATCTGTATCCGCGCTGACGGGTGACGAACCTGTTGTGATGCCATCACTAAGCTTCTCAAACCATAACATCGTATGAGAATAACTAGGACTGACGACCCTAGAATGGATCATGTTGGGAATGATACAAGGGAGGTACCTTAGTTTCCCAATACTGCTGATTGAAATGGACTAATAATAACTTGGCAATCACGAGCATCATCGCACCGCATGTGCTTTGTAGATGTGGCGCACTGAGGGAGTTAAGCATTCGCGAACGTAAGATGATGTCGCTTGAGGGTGGTTTGGCAAGGGCATACAGCATCATGTCATATCATTTTTTGCATTTAACAAGAGTAGTTAGAAATGCTTGATTTGTACTGCTTTATCATTACTGCTTGGTTGATTTGATAACATGTTAACTTATGCATTATTGTTCCACTGAGTTAGCTACTCACTCCCACGATACGGGACGGTGTTGTACACACCAACCAGACTCTGTTGCAGGATTAGAGGGCGCCTTGGTTCAGGAGCCAGAGCCCGACGTTGATGAGGACCAGGAGGAGTTCTCTTTCATGCAGTATTCTGACGGCTACGCCTAGGCCGGCTGCATCGCGGGACTTTTGGGGCCTCTTTTGAGGATGTATTTTGGGTTTTTAATTTACAAACTTTACATGTATATTGGTGCTCAGCTAGTGCTCATACCCTGAAGTTCAGAAAATTTTGTTACTTTACATACTTGTATATAAAATTTCAGTCTTCCGCTGTTTTTAAATGCAATTGAACTGGGTATGAATTACTGTTTTGGTTTAATCTCATTCATGTTTATTGCGCTAACTCAGACAACATTTAACCGACATTGTGTATGTTGCATAAGTGATGCGTTGGAACTCGGGAGTTGAGTTCATACTCGACCCCCGAATTTCAGGGCGTTACAAGTTGGTATCAGAGCATGATTTTGATTAAAACCGGACCTGAGTTATGTCCCCACTACGTACGCTGACGCATTATACTTAGGAGGGTGCGCAAACGTTAGAAACAGTCCTAGGGTCTCCCGATTTCACCGTTTGGTGAAATTCGTTGAAAATAGACGCGTTGATCGAGTTTGTACTCGATCCTGACCGCACACGTGGACTCCAAATCACCCCTTGACCATCTATTGACGTGTCATGGTCACACTCCACCAAAAATAATTCCTTAAAAATCGGGAAAAATCAGATTGATTCTGAAATTTCCGGAAACTGCCCGTTTGGGAGCCGAACGGAGTTCGTGGGCCCCCCACGTCAGCCCATCACATTTTTTTGACCAAGCCAGGGTGCATTCAGCACCCTGGGCACGTGCCAAGGTGGACCAGGCGGCGGCAGCGTGGCTCCGGCCAAGTCCGGCCGCGGCGCCGCCGGCCGGTCGACTTTCCGGCGGTGGGTCAAGTGTGGGCTCGGTCGGTTTGACCCCCCCTACCCCATGGCACGTCCCATTTGGGTCTTTGATTAGAATAAATAGGGTTGGAAGCACCCCCTTTGCATTTCACCCCTCTTTTCAAGCATTTTCAGCCATTTTCGATTTTCTCCAAAAACCCATCCCTCCAACCTCCAAATCTTCCATTTTCCTTCCATTTCTCACCCATCCCAACCTCCCACAACAGCCCTAGCTTCCCCTTTCCCCATTTTCTCAAGTTGGAGCTCTCATATCCCTCTTTGGAGCTCAAAATCGGGTAAGATTCAAACCCATCCCACTTCCTTCTTGTTTCTTCTTCATTTTCTACCTCTTGGGCTCCTCCCACACCCATTGCATTGATTATTTGTGGTGGAGCAAAGAGATCAGCCCTTAAATCCCATTTTGGGCAAATTTCCATGGCCCTCCTTGGTGTGGTGGCCACCATTTTCTCTCTTTCCTCCATCCTATCTTTCATGGGAAAGAGGAAGACCGTGGCTGATGATGCCGGCCCAAGTAGGCCAGCCCATTCTCAAAGAAGATCCGACGTCGGGGCCGGCCCAAGCACCGTGCGAGAATTTAGGTCAAAGCGAGACTTGGATCCCGACCATCCCGTCAGAAATGCTTACCCGATTGGCGTGGAGTATGGGCGCTTTGCGGGCCGCAAAGTTGTGTTTGAAGCCCATGTAGATGAAAGGATGTTCGGGTTACACCCACTGATGGACCACCTGGTGGACATCGGTTGGAATTCGATATTTGATGGCCAGTCGCCTGCATGTGATAACACGGTCCGCGCCTTCTATGCTCACATCGTGGATGCATCTGTTGAGCCTCTTCAGTTTACTGTTTCTGTGAGGGGCATTAGACGCACGATTACAGTGGATGAAGTGGCTCGGATCACCAAGCTGCCGCGTGGTCAGGTACACCCCAGTGGTAGCTTTTCCAGAAGTGCGCGGGAAAGGGATCGCCGCGCGCGATATCTCTGTGGTCGCCGGGTTGCTTGGAGGAGAGGAAACAGCATTGCGTCGACAACAATGGCGGAAGACTACCGGTTACTCCATCATATTTTCACCTACAACGTGTACCCACGAATGGGTAACCGCACGGAATGTACTCGGGTGATGGTAGACTTCTTGTACAAGATGGGACATGGAGACGATATATGCCTTCCTACGTTCATCCTATCTCAGATAGTGCATGCCGTTCGTTCTACGAGGCACGATCTTTCGCTTCCATTTGGCCGTCTGATCTGCAGGATGGCTCGTGATGTAGGCTACAGGCTGAACATGGAGGATCTTGCACCGGTCCGAATCATAAGTGAAGCGACACTCAGGAATATGAAGATCGGCCCTCAACAGCGGCAAGCCCGACTCGACGACTCTGGTGATGAGTCGGATAGTGCCGGCGAGGAGAGTGATGAGGAGGGCGATGATGATATACAGGAAGAAGAACCTGAGGCTCAGGACACCGAGGAGAGTTCACCTCCTGTGGCTCAGGAGCCTGGTATTGATCGGGATGATTATGACGCGCGATTTGCCCGTCTTGAGGAAGGGCAAGCCGCCCTGCAGCAAGAAATTGGTCAAGTTCGAGCCAAGCTTGAAGAGACTGACGCTTATATAAAGAGAAGCTTCAAGAAGATGTCCCGTACGTTGAAGGCCATCCTGTGCTGTGCGCAGGATAAGAATGCTCCTCCTCCACCGCCTACTTCGGATGCTTAGTCATCCATGTGTTGTGTGTTGTTGCTTATGTTGGTTACCGCGATAGGCGGTTTATGTTTTTATGTTGTTGATGTAGTAGGTAGTAGCATGCTTTGTATGTTTTTATGTAACGAATGTAATGGCTATCATGTGATGTTCTGTCGTGATTCATGTAACTCTGTGTCCATGTATTATGACAATTTTGAGTAAATGAAAAGCATGTAGCCTCTTTATATTGATGATGTGTGGAATGCGTAAGTGCCTCATGATGTGTTTTGTGCTATATCTCACGAATGATCTACCCTATGTTGTATAGGGCATGCCGCGGCAGTATACGCGGAGCACGGCACATCTACGTTTGACCGGCTCTATGGACCAGACTCCTTCTGGTAGTGGCGGTCCTACTGACCGTGGATTGGGATCTGATCAGCCTTCTGCTGGTCCTAGTGGTGGACAGCCACCTTACACACCCCCGGTCAGAGAGCAGTACCGGCCGTCATCTGCTGCACATCATGATTCCCAGGCTGCTCCACAGCCTGATAGATTTGAGCAGCTGATGATGATGATGCATCAGCAGCAGATGCAGCAGCAGCAGCAGATGCAGCAGCAGCAGCAGCAGATGCAGCAGCAGCATGAGCAGATAGCAGCAGCAGCAGCAGATGCAGCAGCAGATACAGCAGCAGCAGCATCAGGATCTGATGGCCACTATTGCTGAGGCCTTGTCCCACGGAGGTGGTGCGGCTCCACCTACTACGTCTGCGCATCCTGAGGAGTATTCTGAGCCTCCTGCGCGATGTGAGGATGCGCCTCTGCCTGCACCCGTTGCACCTCCTACTGGAGATATCGGTACGCGAGGGCTACTCGAGCGATTTCAGCGCTTGAGGCCTCCTTCATTTGCGGGTTCTCACAGACCCGAGGAGGCAGAGTTCTGGTTGGACCGCATCTCCAAGATGCTACGGATGTTACATTGCTCTGAGGCAGAGCAGGTTGAGCTGGCTACCTTTATGTTTGAGAGGGAGGCCAGTTTATGGTGGGACAGTGTGCTGCGCACGGTCGCAGTGGACTTCGTGTGGACTTGGGAGGCTTTCGAGTCTCGGTTCCACGAGAAGTATTACCCGCAGACATATCGACATGAGCGGGAGGACGAGTTTTTGCGCCTCAGGCAGGGAGGCATGACGGTGACGGAGTATGAGCACCGATTTACCGAGTTGGGCCGCTTTGTCCCGACCATCCTCGTCAATGAGCAGATGAGGATGCGACGATTTACTGGAGGCTTGCGACCTGACATACGGTCGAAGCTTTGCTGCCACACTATCCCTACTTATGCAGCGCTGGTCCACATGTCTATGACGGCCGAGCAGGATGTGGACCGTCTGGCTCGATCACGCGGTACTATGGTTGCGAGACCGCGACAGGATACACAGAGCAGGCCTATTTTAGGCAAGAGGCCTCGAGCCGATTCTCCCCCCAGGGCTGCAGCGCCAGTGCTTCCCATGAGACGCCCGTTGGTGACCTGCACGTTTTGCGGGAAACCAGGACACCCTGCCGAGAGCTGCTTCTCGCGCATGCGGGCTAGTGGATTTGCGCCACCGCAGAGATTGGGTCGCTCTTATCCCCAGACCATTTCAGCTCCGCCGCTACAGACCGCTCCTGCACATCCTTCATTCCGACCTCCTGTGCCGTTCTTCAGACCGCCACAGCGACCCCAGGCTCCTCAGCCGAATCGCCAGCAGCAGGCCCGTGTGCATACCCTTGTTGCTGAGGCACCGGAGGCGTCGATATCGGCACCGACGGCCTTCGAGGGCACGGCTCATATCCATGGTACTCCCGTTTCTCTACTGGTGGACACTGGGTCCACTATCTCTATCATTTCATGTGGGGCGGTGAAACGCCTATCTTTGCATTCTGTTCCCACTAAGGGAACGAGACTCACTACGGCCACCGGGACCTTCTCGGATGTCACGCGTTTATGCGAGAGTTGCGCGATAGATTTGGGTAGCAGCACGGAGCACGTCGACCTTATTGTTGCTCCGCTATGGCACTACGATGTTATACTTGGCATGGATTGGCTCGCCAAGATGAGGGCGGAGATAGATTGCGATGCTCGGATCGTGACCGCCTATGGACCTGACGGCACAGCGTTCACGTTCTCTGTACAGGTCAGTTGGCCCTGTCGAGTTGATTGTTATGCTGCATTACTTGTGCCGATTGATGGTCCGACACTGGAGGGTACGCCAGTGGTTAGGGAGTTTGTTGGAGTCTTTAAGACTATCCCTGGTTTACCTCCTCGGCGCGAGATTGACTTTACGATTGACCTTACGCCTGGTGCGATGCCCATCTCGTTGCCGACCTATCGTATGCCTCCATGCGAGATGGAGGAACTGCGGAAACAGATTGACGAACTTGTAGAGAAAGGCTTCATTCGACCTAGTGTGTCTCCTTGGGGAGCACCTGTGTTGTTCGTGAAGAAGAAGGACGGGTCGCTACGGTTGTGTATTGATTACCGTAGGTTGAACCAGGTCACGGTGAAGAACAAGTATCCTTTGCCCAGGATAGATGATCTGTTTGATCAGTTGAGGGGGGCGAAGTATTTCTCGAAGATTGACCTTCAGTCAGGGTACCATCAGTTGCGCGTGAGAGAGGAAGATATACAGAAGACAGCCTTCAGGACGTGCTTCGGGCACTATGAGTTTTTGGTGATGTCGTTCGGTCTGACGAACGCACCAGCCGTGTTCATGGATCTGATGAACCGGGTATTTCGACCCTTCCTTTACCGATTCGTCATCGTTTTTATCGATGATATTTTGATATACTCCACGAGTCGGGAGGAGCACGAGGAGCACCTGCGAGCAGTGTTGGGTACGTTAGAAAGGAACCAGTTGTTTGCGCAATACAAGAAGTGCGACTTCTGGCAGGAGGAAGTCAAGTTCCTGGGACATGTGGTGTCCAAGGATGGGATAGCAGTGGACCTTGCTAAGGTAGCCGCGGTTCAGGATTGGCAGCAGCCTGAGTCGGTTACTGAGGTGAGGAGTTTCCTTGGTCTGGCTGGGTATTACAGACGTTTCATTCGGGATTTCTCGAAGATCGCCAGGCCATTGTCGCAGTTGACTAGGAAGGACCTGAAGTTCGCCTGGAATGAGAAGGCGGAGGCAGCTTTTAAGGAGCTGAAGGACAAGTTGACGTCCGCCCCTGTGCTAGTATTGCCAGAGCAAGGGGTGAAGTACACGGTATATACTGACGCGTCTCGCGTTGGTTTGGGTTGTGTGCTGATGCAGAAGGATAGGGTGATTTCGTATGCCTCGAGACAATTAAGGAAGCACGAGGAGAATTACCCTACACATGACCTGGAGTTGGCAGCAGTCATCTTTGCATTGAAGCTCTGGAGACATTACCTCTATGGAGAGGAGTTCGAGCTTTTCTGCGACCACAAGAGCCTTAAGTATATATTCACGCAGCGAGACTTGAATATGAGACAGCGCCGATGGATGGAGACCTTGAAGGACTTCAAGTTCGAGGTTTCCTACCATCCTGGCAAGGCGAACCTTGTGGCAGACGCGTTGAGCCGCAAGAAGATGATTGCATTTGCGGCACCGCTGATGATAGCCGAGTGGGACATGATGGAGTTTGTGCGCGACTTCGAGCAGAGACTCACTGTCGAGGAGCCTTTTGAGTGTGTTGCGCACGTTCGGGCGCGGCCACTTATTGACGACAGGATTGTTGAGGCCCAAAGGGGCGATATACGGCTGTCTGAGCTTCGAGAGCAGGCTAGCGACGCCGTGGATTCCGAGTGGAGAGTTGGTTCTGATGGGGGTTTACGATTCCGTGGCCGCCTATGTGTTCCTGATGTGGCTGACTTGAGACGCGAGCTTCTCGAGTCTGCCCATAACTCGAAGCTTGCGATGCATCCTGGTAGCACGAAGATGTACCAGGACATGAGACGGACTTACTGGTGGGACAACATGAAGGCCCACATCGCTGGGTATGTATCTCGGTGTCTGACGTGCCAGCAGGTCAAGGCAGAACATCGCCGACCTCCTGGACTGCTTCAGCCCATGCCTATAGCGGAGTGGAAGTGGGACTTCATCTCCATGGACTTCATATCTGGGCTGCCGAGGACGAGGAAGGGACATGATTCTATCTGGGTGATTGTGGACCGGTTGACCAAATCAGCCCATTTTCTCCCTATCAGAGTTACGAACTCTGCAGACGAGCTGGCGAGACTGTACATCAGAGAGATCGTTCGTCTGCATGGAGTTCCCTTAGAGATCGTGTCGGACAGAGACACGCGATTCACATCCATCTTCTGGACTCGTATCCAGGAGGCGATGGGTGTGAAGTTGAAGTTCAGTACAGCGTTTCATCCTCAGACTGATGGGCAGACAGAGCGGGTGAATCAGATTTTGGAGGATATGTTGCGAGCGTGTGTGTTGGACTTCAAGGACAGCTGGGATGACTGTCTTCCGTATGCAGAGTTCGCCTACAATAACAGCTTCCAGGCGACTATTGGTATGGCGCCTTATGAGGCTTTATATGGTCGACCTTGTAGGGCACCGCACTGCTGGGCAGAGGTTGGCGAGCGCAGCCTGATTGGCCCAGAGTTGGTCCAGACGACTACAGAGAAGATTGATATCATCAGGCGTCGATTACGCACAGCGCAGAGCAGACAGAAGAGTTACGCCGATACGAGGCGGCGACCGCTGGAGTTCGATGTCGGGGATCATGTCTTCCTTCGAGTTTCCCCTATGAAGGGAGTCCTTCGGTTCGGGAAGAAGGGGAAGCTCACACCGAGATTTATCGGTCCATTTCAGATACTGGATCGAGTGGGTGATGTGGCGTATCGTCTCGCCTTGCCTACGCCGCTTGCTTCTGTACACAACGTATTTCATGTCTCTATGCTGAAGAAGTACGTTCCTGATCCTACGCATATCATCAGATGGGAGCAGGTACAGTTGAGCGAGGATGCTACGTACGAGCTGCGCCCGACGCGTATCCTTGATAGGAAGGAGCAGGTACTACGTAGCAAGGTCATCCCACTTGTGAAGGTGCTGTGGACACATCATTCCGAGGAGGAAGCTACCTGGGAGACTGAGGCCGAGGTCAGAAAGAACTACCCTCAGATTCTCGAGGACTACGAAAAGGTATAAATTTCGAGGACGAAATTTTTTGTTTAAGGGGGGTAGATTGTAACGACCTGAAAATTTCCGTACATTGGGCCGAGTACCACCTCGACCAGAAATCACATAGGATTAAATCCTTTAGAAATTTAACAAAGTTAACTAAGTACTAAACTCGGTAAATCATGAAATCCGTTGGGATCGCTTTAAATACGATCTGCAAGACCCAAAACTTGCAGAATTGGTGACTCTAGGTTACCCTAAAGTCTAGAGCCAAACTCATTACCCGTCTGCTCTCGGGACTGAAACGAAACTTCGTATGAGGTCTAGATCGCACATCGGGAGTCCGATTAACACGAAGCTAAGGAACCAGGACCGCCCCACTGGGCTTGACAATCATCTCAAAAATCAGATGATTCCGATGTCCCACGGCCATTATTTTCACTCCGGAGCGAGGGAGTGTGAAAAACACTATTTCCATTCAAGAGAAAATATCTGGAATAGTGATCTGGCACCTTTCGGTTGCACGTCAGTATTAAGCAACCTGACCGTCGGAATCAGACCAAATTACACCCTCGGATTAAGAAAAATTTCAGGAACATTTACATGTACTCAGAAATTCCGATCGTGGCCCACGGACCGTTGAACTGAGAGTGGTCCGCCACGTGCGATCTGGGAATCCGATCGAGCCGAAAACGTAATCCCACGTGGATCCGCAGTGGGTGAGCTTAAGTCCGACGTTTGGCTCAAAGAGGGCCACCAGAACACCCCTTTTGAGCTTGGAAATTGGCGAAATGCCTATGTAAGCAGTTGCCCTTGAACCTGAGTCTAATTTGGGAAGGTTTGTGGCTATAAAAGGGGCTTAGAACAGCCCCTCTCACAGCCATACGAATTTGGGTTAAAACCCTAAGAGAGAAAGAGAGAAAAGAGAGAGAACTTGTGGAGATCGAAGCCGATCTTCCTCCTGCTGCTTCCACCTCTCCCACGGCCTACACCGCGCTATTCCAAGTGGTTTCCCGGCGGTTTCCACCCCATTTGAAGGTAAGAAACCCTAACCCTAGGTCTGATTTGAGCCTAATTAGTGATAGGTTAAGGAAAGACTAATCGAATGCGATCTTTAGGCTAAGAAACTCCCGTATACGGAAGCACCAACCTTCTTGCTGATTCGTTGGAATTCCAAGGGCTGAGGTGAGGACTTTAAGCGTATAAGTTACGGTTTTCAACGCTTTCAATGGCAGCTAATGATAGATTCATGATCTGCATGCAAATGCACATGTACAAAGTGCTTTCCGTTTCCTGTTTCGATTAGCGATAAAGATTATGGAATTTTACATACTCTTGATATACGTAGAAATACCGTATACGTATTTTTGTTGAGAAAATGTTTGACATGTTTATTTAATGTTTGATTATATCATGTGTGGATAAAATACTAGTTTGGCGAAAGAGATCGCAAAAATATATGTTCATGTGTAAATGCCATGTATGTCGAAATTGCGTATTCTAGAAATCCCGCATGCGTGCGGATTTTGGTTATGTAATTGTAATGATTATTTGTTGTATGAATACGATATATGCGGGAAAAATACTCCCGGGGCTTAGGGACAGCCCAATCACGAACTTGCCTAACATACGTCGTGTATGTTGGAAACGTATATTCTAAGTGTTTGTGTATGTGCATGTAGGTGTACATGTACATGTACTAGTGCCTTAGATAGGCGCTGATATGGATTCTCCAACTCCCTTAGAGACATGTAGGATCCCCTCCATGCGGTGGTTCACCGCAACCACTTAATTGTAGTGCACACACAATTCTATCCCTATGGGGATAGTGCTTCAGTACATGCATTACAATATGCTTTGTAACATGCTTCTCAACATGCTTTGTAACATGCTTTACTTCATGTCTTACTTTATGCTTTATAACATGCCGACTAACATGCTTGTATTGCTTGTTTACCATGCTTTACCTCACATGCTAGCGATGAAAACTGTTTGAGTTTGGGACTATGTTTATAGTCCAACACTCGGTACCAGACTTGTGATTGTGGCTGAGATTCATGTCGCCACAAAGGACGGGTCCGGCGAACCCGAGTCGTACTTCGGTTGGCGATAGTGGTTGGCCACGCGGAGTGCTTTTGCGCTCCATATCGCTCAACTTGTGGTGCGCTCGAGCTAGTCAGGCTCGCCACTTGAACCGAAGTGTAGTTGTATGTTCACCTTGTTTGGTCGCTACTGCTTGAACCTAGGGTACCAAACTTACCAGTGGTGATTCCTGTTTAACCATGGTACCTAGATCCGCTAAGACGCATGAGCCGGCATGGTGGTATGGGACACCGTGGTCGAGCTGTCGGCCTATGCTGGGGCCATGTGCCTCCCCATAGTGACCATTGCGCAACTATCTCGTGAGCCGAATACGGTGGTATGGGACACTGTATTCGAGCTGTCGATACTTCGGCGAGAGCCGAGTACGGTGAGATCTGTGCTCGTGCTGACGGGCGACGAGTCCTCCGTGGTATCATCGAGTGTACTTTAAGTATCTGTGATTGGCCACGAGCCTTTCACAGTAACTAGAGTGTGAGTTGAGCCGAGTACGGTGAGACCTGTACTTGAGCTGACGGCTAGTGATTGAGCCGAGTACGGTGAGACCTGTACTCGAGCTGACGGCCAGCAATTGAGCCGCATACGGTGAGATCTGTATCCGCGCTGACGGGTGACGAACCTGTTGTGATGCCATCACTAAGCTTCTCAAACCATAACATCGTATGAGAATAACTAGGACTGACGACCCTAGAATGGATCATGTTGGGAATGATACAAGGGAGGTACCTTAGTTTCCCAATACTGCTGATTGAAATGGACTAATAATAACTTGGCAATCACGAGCATCATCGCACCGCATGTGCTTTGTAGATGTGGCGCACTGAGGGAGTTAAGCATTGCGAACGTAAGATGATGTCGCTTGAGGGTGGTTTGGCAAGGGCATACAGCATCATGTCATATCATTTTTGCATTTAACAAGAGTAGTTAGAAATGCTTGATTTGTACTGCTTTATCATTACTGCTTGGTTGATTTGATAACATGTTAACTTATGCATTATTGTTCCACTGAGTTAGCTACTCACTCCCACGATACGGGACGGTGTTGTACACACCAACCAGACTCTGTTGCAGGATTAGAGGGCGCCTTGGTTCAGGAGCCAGAGCCCGACGTTGACGAGGACCAGGAGGAGTTCTCTTTCATGCAGTATTCTGACGGCTACGCCTAGGCCGGCTGCATCGCGGGACTTTTGGGGCCTCTTTTGAGGATGTATTTTGGGTTTTTAATTTACAAACTTTACATGTATATTGGTGCTCAGCTAGTGCTCATACCCTGAAGTTCAGAAAATTTTGTTACTTTACATACTTGTATATAAAATTTCAGTCTTCCGCTGTTTTTAAATGCAATTGAACTGGGTATGAATTACTGTTTTGGTTTGATCTCATTCATGTTTATTGCGCTAACTCAGACAACATTTAACCGACATTGTGTATGTTGCATAAGTGATGCGTTGGAACTCGGGAGTTGAGTTCATACTCGACCCCCGAATTTCAGGGCGTTACAATAAAACAGATATATGTATATGGTGACTCAGATGGGTTCATACTCTGGAGATAGAGATAGTTTTGTTCCTTTTACATACATATATATACAGTTTCAGTCTTCCGCTTGCCTTTATAGAATTGATCTGGAGTATGAATTACTGTTTTGGTATAATCTCACTCATGTTTATTGCTCTAACACAGACAACATTTAATCATCATTATCTATGTTGCATAAGTGATGTTTTGGAACTCGAGAGTTGAGTTGCTACTCGACCCTCGAATTTCAGGGCGTTACACTATATCATCCACATAAATTTGTGCAATAAGCAGTGAGTCTTTTGTTCTTTGGGTAAATATAGTCTTATCAACACTCCCTTTGCAGAATTCATGGTCTAAAAGAAATTTTGTCAATCGTTCATACCAAGCACGTGGTGCTTGTTTGAGACCATAGAAGGCTTTGTTCAGATGATATACGTAGTGAGGATACTTGGAATCAGTAAGTCCCTTTGGTTGTTCAACATAGACTTCTTCAACAAGTTCTCCATTAAGAAAAGCACTCTTAACATCCATTTGAAATGGTTTAAACTTTAATGCACATGCAATGGACAGAAGAATTCTGACAGACTCAAGGCGAGCCACAGGACCAAATGTTTCATCAAAGTCAATCCCTTCTATATGTGAGTACCCTTGAGCTATAAGCCTTACTTTGTTCCGAATCACATTTCCTAATTCATTCGATTTATTTTTGAAAACCCATTTGGTTCCAATGACATTTGTATTGAGTGGCCTGGGAACTAATTGTCATACCTCATTTCTTTGAAATTGTTGAAGTTCTTCTTGCATAACATTTATCCAGTGTTCGTCTTTAAGGGCTTCCACAATGTTCTTAGGCTCAATTTTTGAGGTAAAGCAGAAATGACTATAGATATTTTCTATCTGTCATCGAGTTTTTACACCAACATTAGGATCTCCAATGATCTGTTCTCAAGAATGATCGTTTATAATGGGAATGTCAGATGACGGTTGAGGTTCACTAGGTGATAAAGTTTTGTTTTCAGGTTTTTCCAGTATGCATGAATCTACATCATCTTCTAATTCATTCATAGGTGCCTCTTCTTCATGAGGTTGATCATCGATCACCACATTCGATGATTCCTGAATGGTGAGAGTTCTTAGATTGTATACTCTGTACGCACGACTATTCATGGCATACCCTAAGAAGATTCCTTCATCACTTTTAGACTCAAATTTTCCTAGGTGATCTCTATCTCTCAAGATATAACCTTTGCTACCAAAGACTCAAAAATATTTCACACTAGACAGTTTTTCATACCATAGTTCGCACGGAGTTTTGTTCAAGCCTGCTCTAAGATATACTCTATTTATGATGTAGCAAGCAGTATTGACAGCTTCTACCCAAAAACTTTTTGCCATATCCTTTCCATTTAGCATAACTGACCCCATCTCTTGCAATACTTGATTTTTCCTTTCAACGACTCCATTTTACTGTGGGGTTTTTGGAGCTGAGAATTCATGACGAATTCCTTTCTCATTGTAGTATTTTTCAAAATTTTCATTTTCAAATTCCCCACCATGATCACTTCTGATGCGATTGATCCCGTATCCTTTTTCATTTTAGAGTCGCTTTGCCAGGATCACAAATTCCTCAAAGGCATCCGATTTTTCTCGAAGAAATGTGACCCAAGTAAATCTAGTGTAGTCATCTACTATCACCAGGAAGTATCTTTTCTTGCCATGACTTTCCACTTTAGTTGGTCCAACTAGATCCATATGTAGCAGATCCAAAGGTTTCGTTGTGGCTATGGAGGATGTCTTCTTGTGTCCGACCTTTATCTGTTTTTCTTTTAGACATTCTCCACAGACAACTTTTTCTTCTTTTCTAATCTTGGGAAGTCCCCTAACCAAATTCTTTGAACTGAGCTTTGCTAAATTTCGGTAGTGGACATGTCCCAACCTTTAGTGTCACAATCTGGACTCACTTTTTATAGCCATATTACATTTTGTGGCTACCACATTCTCACTTGTACTTTCAATGACATAACAGTTATCATTAGTGCGTAAACCTTTTATGAGAGATTTTCCTGTTGATCTAAAATTTTACACACATCTTTTGAGAAGGTGACAAGATGTTCTTTATCATATATTTGGGACATACTCAGGAGATTATGTTTTAGACCTTCTACACAAAGGACATGTTTAATTTTAGGAAGGCCTGGTACTGCTATCGTTCCTTGTCCAACAATTTTGGCTGAGCTTCCATCACCAAATGTGACACATCCTCCATCAAAGTTTGAGTACTCACAAAAGTGAGTTTTATCACCAGTCATGTGTCTGGAACATCTACTATCAAGATACCACTTTGAATTATTACCTGCTTTCAGAGCAGTGTGGATTACAAGGCAATTGTTCTGGTTTGTCACACCATCTTGGACTCTTTTGAACATGACTCGTTCTTCAGTCAAGATCACTCTCTAGGCGGTGAAGCCCTTAAAGAGAGACCCGCTCTGATACCAATTGAAATAGCAGTGAAGTCCGCTTGAGTTGAAGAAGGAATATGTCAATATGTCCTAGAGGGGGGTGAATAGGACTTTTAAAAGTTTTTATGGTTATTTAAAATCCTATTTCGCTAATCCTTTTAAATATAGAATTATCAGGATTACTCAAATGTAACTCTACTGGCTTCCAAGCCTGGTTGAGGATCCAATCATAAACTGCTTAAAGAGTTAACAATATAAAGTCTAGTTCATGATGGATATGACTGTGTGGGTGTGTGAGAAGTGATCAGATATTCAGATATGAAAATATTAATGCAAATCACTCAATCAAAATAACAATCTCAAACACAGTCATTTTATAGTGGTTCGACGATAAGTCTACTCCACTCCCGGCTATCACACTCAACCCTTGAGTGTACCATATTTCACTAAGGAGGTTTCCCAGGGTTCACCTCAAACCTAAGGTTTGAAATTAGGTTCACCTTCAACCTTTACAACCTACACTGAGGCTGATTGGTTATGCTCTCGCGAGCAAGGGTCAACACAACACACCCACTTTTAGGCACACTGGCTAAGGATCTTCCATAAGACCCTACTGGAGGTTTCTACACGGTTGACCTCTAACCCTAAGGTTTTACCCGGTTCACCTAAAACCTAGAGTTTAATGGTTCACTCTAAGCCAGATGTTTATGTTCTCCACAGAGCAAGGGTCCACACAATGCACCCACCACGTACACTCCCACCGGAGGCTTCCTTGAAGACTTCAAAGGGTGAGAACCACTTAAGACCCAATCTTAGAAAGGAATAATCACAAGTGTCCTCTTGGACTCTGGATACTTACAAATAAGCTGATAAGTCTCGTTTAGCACAATGACGAAGATCTCCTCCTTGTTGTTGAAGAGTCTTCGGCTCCCTTGATCCACAACACAAAAGATGTACCAGTACTTGGTTTCGGGTTGGGTCAAGGTTATGATGGAATCCTACTCTCTAAAGGTTTTCTTATAAGGAAGGTAGAGTAGTTCCAATCTTATGCATTCAAGGCATTCCAGCTTAATGATTTGCCATTAAGGTAGTAGATGGAGGATCCTTGAATGCGGAAGTTCATTCCCCAATCCACTCTATTGAATATCAATGGTGAGGGTGGATTAGAGGATGAACTCCCTTGAGAGAAAGGGCTTTAGATATAAGATATTAGTTGAAACACTCAAAAGCTCTCTCTTCTTTCTCTCACAGCGACAAAAGACAAGTCCTCTATATATAGGCAAAAAGTTCCAACGGATATAAAACAGTCACATTTATGACAGAGTTCGATATCATCGAGCAGGTTCGATATCATCGAGCTTATACTCTCGATAGCTTCGATGGTCTGCTCGATAACTCGGACTCAATGTCATACGCTTTTGAAACTCTTTACCAATTAGTCGATGAATCGAAACTATTGTCGATGTCATCGGATTTCGAACTTCAATTCCATCGATGACAGGTTCGATTTATCGACACTTGAAAAATGAGAGAGACTTGACTTTAAAATATTTTAGGTTTTCATGAGTGATCGGGGAACCGTCGAGATCATCGGAATTTAAATGTCGATGATATCGAGATCAGAGTCGATGCATCGATAAATCCAGCGGATTTGACTTTAAGCTTGTTGGACGATTTATGTCTTTGTTTGATGCAATCGACCTGGTGTCGATATCATCGATATTTGAATATCGATTCTATCGAAGGGCCCTCGATCATAGTTAAAAACAACCTGAAATATCTGCTATAAGAAATGCATGCCCACTATCGATATCATCGATGGACATCCGATCTTATCGATATTCGAATTCAGATCATATCGGACGGTCATCGATATATTGAAGGAATTTAAGATTTTTATTAAAAAATTGGGGCGCCGAAAATTTTCCTGTCGATCTTATCAAGCCACTTTCGATGGACTCAAGATTTAAATATCGATGATATTGATAATTCATCCAGATATGTTGTGAAGTTGCTGGACATATTTAGTGCTTATATCGATGATATCGATAGGTGTATCGATACATCGATAAATCCGTCCAGATGAATATTTAGTTGCTGGACACTTTTCGTCCTCTCATCGATAATATCGTTAAGGTATCGAGGACATCGACAGTGCAGGTCGATCATATCGAGGGTGCTTTCGATAAAATCAACAAGGTGAGAAAAACTTAGAGATTTTTCTATTTTGCAAAAAGTTTTCTCACCATAAAACCCTATGATTTCTAGCTTATTTTTAAGGGTTTCCTTTACCTGGTATTTTGGGTCATGGGATGTGAGGTTTTAGTTTTACCTATGCCGAGCTTGCGCACATCCAGTTGAGGCAGACGCTTAAATTGATCTTCCTATCGAGTTCTGTAGACAGTCTGACCCACCACTCACGTAACTTGACAAACCAGGGCACTTTCAAATAAAGGAGCATAACCACAAGTATACGCAAATCACAAAGGCAACGTCATCATAACATATCCACTAATATTAAAAACTTGAGTACAATACATGGAGGGGAAATACAAGATAAATGCCAAAAGCTCCAGAAGCTCTGCCGCACGCTCCTGCCTCAGCTCGACTACGTCCTATCGTCACCTGCATACATCTATCATGCATAAGCTTATAAAAAGCTTAGATGGTGGTGTACGTGTGTGTGCAAGATAAGTGCCAATTAAACAAATATCAGTGTAAGCAGAATATTGGCAAGGATATAAGTCATTCAATATCAGAGTATGCAATGCGGATTGGCTATGCAATATGGAGTCATAATGAGTCAAATATAAAATACCATCAACCTCGTCTAGGCCATATAAATGCAGAAACATAACAACCCAAATGCCATATGCAGTGGATGTAATGCAATATGTAGATCCTGGCAAGTCTATAATACCATCAACCTCATTCAAGCTGTGCAATATAGAAATATAGTAAACCAATTGCTATGTGCAAAGGATGCAATGCAATATGCGGTGCGAAAGAAATGACCAAACTAGAGTGTGAAGTCGGGATGATAGTACGTAGTATCGCAAGTTGTGGGACCCATCACAAGGGACTTCTATCCAAACTAGTCCCATACCTAAATTTGGATAGTTAGGCTCGATGTGGTAGACTCTTGATCTTAGGTTAATCGTGCGCCCAACCAAAATCCTAGCCATTGCGAAGGAACACATAATGATTTAGTTGCGCAGTGCATGAATGAATAAATAAGTCAAATGATAAATATGCAACTCGATATCTCAGTACAGTACATCTCTAGGATCATCACTGGGTAAATGGAAAAGACCTCACTATCTGCCTGTCAATATCGACCCGACTCATCGATAGCGGACCCATTCCTCAAGCTGGTCAGACTCAGCTTAACATTGCCTACTCTCTCAGGTGGGTAAGGCTACACCCCCACCCAACCGACCACGACACAGTGGTAGACGCGACCTAATTGGTATACGACCCTCATGTGCTCATGTATATCTACTCAGTCTAGACGTTGGAGCATCCCCTGGCCTCAGGGGTTTAGCGATTTTCACCCAGAGACATCTATCGCGCCCGTATACTAGAACCAAACATTTCTGGTGTCCCATCTGGCCATCCACGACATCCTTGTGGAGGCCACAACCCTGATGTCATTACGGTGTACAATGGTCATATCATAAAATACGAGATGCTTGAGTCATACCATCCAGTCCGGCATCAAACCAGTGTGTACTGCATGCTCATGTGGGGCAACTCCGTCTCTCAAGGAGTCCCATAAACAATCAGCCTAATGGCACTTGCCATGCTCAATCACTCCTCATAACAAGCATGCGGATGATGTGTATGAGCATGTATCATGAAGTATACCAAACATGATTATAATCACTTACATCATAGTGGGCCGGTATAAGATGGCCCATGGCCCGTATAGGTGAATGAGTGGTGTGCAATAATCACCTACACATGGTGGGCTTCACACATACAATGGGCCTCACGCATATGATGGGCCTCTTACATCACAATTAGGTCTCATACAATCATAATGAGCCTGATACAATCGCAATGGGCGTCATACAATTACAACGGGCCTCGTACCATCACAATGGATCTCATACAATCATAATGAGTCTTATACAATCACAATGGGCCTCATACGATCACAACGGGCCTCGTGCAATCACACAATGGGCCTCATATAATCACAATGGGCCTCATACAATCACAATTAACCTTACAATGACCTTATACAATCATAATATTATACTAACACATACTCAGTGCGTATACTAACATAGTCGTAGCAATAATCGGCTTATATATGGCGGGGTCCATAGAAGGATAGCAGATCTAATCCATAACATGAGGATCGGTCATCAACAGTGGATCTACCAAACCTGACAGCAAGGATCTGTCCGTCAACGGTGATGATGAACTCTCCTCATATCAAGGCTGGGCCTAGGTGGCCTACCTATATTCCTAAGGATCCGAAAAAGGTTTTATCTCCATACTATGATATAGCCCGCTAGATGCCCTAGGGGGCCCAAATAAGTCCTAGATGGACTCTAAGATAAAAGAAATAATCCTACTAACAACCAATGGTGGCCTAACATCTTGGGTTATCCTAATACGAGTAGATGGACCATGCAAACATTAATGGGGCCCAATGATTTGGGTTAACCCACTTAGAGAATGATGAGAATGGGCCTAACAAAGGCCTAATGAGAGGTCACAATGTGGACATTTAACCATCATTGCCCATTAATGTGGACATTAAACCAACATTGCTCCCAAGGAGTAGCCCATATAAAGCCAAACATATAGTGGGCCCATGGCCTCACATACGGGTCTAATACACATCCCATTGGGCCTCACACAAAGGCCTCATATACATCACATTGGGCCTCACCAAATGGGCCTCTCATACATCATAATAGACCTTATCATAAGGGCCATATATACATCAAATCGAGCCTCATCATATGGGCCTCAAATACATCACATCGGGCCTCATCAAAGGCCACAAACACATCACAATGGACCTCACCAAATGGGCCACAAAAACATCACGATGGGCCTCACCAAATGGATAACTTGGATCAAATACGTACATCATGTGAGGGGCCATGTGGATGGATGGTGTGAATATACCACATCACAAGGTGGGCCACATAAGTGGACTGCATAGATGAAACACGTACAACATGGTGGGCCCTGCAATTACACAACGGGTGGGCCCACCGTTCATGGCCGGACGGTGTGGATTATACAACACATACATCATCGTGGGGTCCACATCCCACGTGGACGGTCACACACGTGGCTAGCCTCACATCCAGCCCTGGACGGATGACCAGGATATACAATACATCAAGGTAGGCCCCACATGGCACCGTCCAGAGATGGACAGTGCAGATACAAAATACATATATCAATGTGGGCCCCACCCGTCCAGTAAACGGACGACGTGGATGTGACCCATACATCATGGCCGGCCCCACACAGCCTGTCAGATGGACATTGCTGATATACAATACATAAATTAAGGTGGGCCCCACCATAACATTTATTTTCCATCCAATCTGTTCATAAGGTCACAAAGACCTGAATTAAGAGGAAAACAAATTTCATATTGATTCAAAACTTCTGAGACCCCAAACGGGTTTCAATGGTAGACGTTTAATCCTCCACTGGTTTGTGCAGTGTGGTCCACTTGATAAACAGATCTATCTTATTTCCCATCTCAAGCCTTAAGACGAGCTCTCAAGGTGGATGGACGGTTTGGATATAACACATACCTCTGATCAGACCCACAGAACTGCTAATGTCAAACAACAACTATGGCTAGTGGGGTCCCCAACAAATGGACGATATGGATAAAACTCATACATCACGTGTGGTCCATACAGATGGACGGTGGATACAACACATGTATCAGATGGGACCCACCGAACTTGCTGACGTCCATACAGATGAACGGTTGGAAGAACACATACATCATGGGGTCCACGTTGATGCATGGATTTTGTATCCACACCGTGCTGGGCCGATATTGGTAGGCGGATAGTGTGGTCTCTTCCACTTGCATGGTTGCGTATCCAGTGGGTGCTGATCTTGTGTATAGTGTACTAGACCCCGGTGATATATATATTCTAGAGATGAGTTGTATTGATATGAGGATTCAGATGAGATTTAGTATGCTTGAGTTGCACCTCGCATATGACATTGGTCCTATAGGCCTTGCATTGCATAGCCTTGTTAGCATTCATGGACTTGCCAGTATGTTTCCGCATTACTATGATATTGCATCCTGAGAACGCTTATATTGCACACACACTTACACCATCCTCTAAGCTTTTTATAAGCTTATGCATGATTGATACGTGTATGTGACGCTAGTCCATAGCTGAGCAGGAGCAGGAGCGTGTTGCAGAGCTTCTGGAGTTTTGTTATTATTATCATTGTATTTCCCTTTATGCGCATTATACTTAAAGTTTTTTTTTATCATAGTGGATTTTGTGATGGCGTTTTAGTTATTATTCGTGGGTTATGCTTGTGATTATGCTTATTATGAAACAAATTTATATTGAAAATCCTCCTTGTAGGATCCCAAGATCGGAACCTAGTATATGGGTGCCAGGAGCCGAGAATGGGGTACTACGGAGGCTATCGGCGCCGGATTCAGTGATTAAAAATTTCATGAGCCCGGTTTCTGAGTTTGGGGCATAACAGATGATCCTACGAAACAAAAGCAAGCAAATGGCGTTAGTGATATTAAAAAAATTGAAATACAATAAACCCTGGAAAAAATTTGTAATTATGAGAAAACCCTAAAAAATGAAACCGTATGTTAGAAAAAATCTATAGAAAAATAAAAACTGTAACCTAGAAATGTAGAGAAAACTTATTTTGATCCTATATAAACTCTAACTCTAAGGTATTTCAGAAAAAACATAACAGAATTCCTCTACAGTGGTGCTAAAAACTTGATCGAACCCAACGGTTGACAACCCCAAGTGTAGGGTTACGATGTAGTAATAACTCGGTTAGATTGAGGTCGAATCCTCAGGGAATGGGAAACACAACTAAAACTAATCTAAAGGTAAATGATTGTATATATTTTTAATTCAGCGAAGTAGAAAAGGGTTTTAAAACAAAAAAAAAATGATTCTATTTTTAATAGTAAATGATTGTATATTTATAGCAATCACAATATCTAATGCACCGATTCAATTCTTACAACTTAATTAAAATTGAAGTCTTATTTTGTCCAATTGGAGAATAATTCTATTAAACCAATCATTAACCAAAAATAAATATGAATTTAATTGAATGATTCTCTCATGAAGCACTTGGATCTCAATTGTAGAGAATCAAAAGCATCTAAAGCAACCTTAGGTGATAATAGATCAATCAATTATACAGATTGAATCCTTCTTTAATTTAGGTTAAACAATTGTTAAATCAAATCATTAATTATGCCTGTAATACACAACAAATCTAGAAATAAATAACTCAAGGGCTTTAAAGTAAAATCCAAATTAATTCAATATATTATCATCATTTAAAGCATTATTATTGAATCAAATAAACTAAATATTTTAATTAATTACAAGCTTCATCCCGTAGCCTTAACTAAAGAGATTAGCCTAGCATGGCTAACATCTTAGAACAAAAAAAAAAAAAAAAAAAAAAAAAAAAAAAAAAAAAAACATAAAAGACAAATTGAAAAAGAATGATGGCTTCGTAGAAGATCTATCACCCCTTGGTCTCTCCTAAGCCCTAATTCGTATCTAGAATAGCTTAAATCACATCTTTAAATAAGGAAAATCTGCACCGACTTTGGACCAACTTCAGATTTTCACACTTTTGTTACACTTAGTCGCAACAACGATAACCTTCGTTCGCACCAAATTCGAGCCATGTCCAGCAAAACAGGCCTCCGGCTATAGTCGAATTTCATCAAATTCTATATGAAGTCTCTGTCTCCTTTAGGTTGCACCTAACCCTCCTTTGGTGGCACCGAATATGGATTCGGTCTGTTAGTGTTTATGCTTAAGCACAACTAGGATTGTCATATTTCGTAGTCCTATTAGGAGAATAAGCACTCATGAAGATATTCTTCGACAATTCATGAAGATCTGTGAAATGACTCGATCAAGCATCTCAAGGAAGACTCAACATCTTCAAGCTTAAAAGTACATGGTTCGAAGATCGGAACACTCCGTATGAGTCAACCATCAGGTGGTATAACCTTAGATTGACCTTAGGTTAGGTGTATTTCACATAGCATCATAATGAACATCATTTAAATAAAAATACACTCAAGTTAGGCCAACCCAACATCTGATTCGGCCAGCCTAACCGCCTTCGACTAAACCAACATAATTCGGGCAAGCTTACAGATTAACATTGGTTTTACGCGGTAGGTTTAGCCAGCCCAACCTTAGGTTCGCCCAGCTGAACATGTCTGGTGGGCCAACCTAACTATGTTCGGTCAAGTTTCTAGCATGTAATCTCTTTGGATCTCAAAGAGAATCGACTAGACGAACTGGAGGTTCGGCCAGACGAATCCTAGCCTGGGCCAGCGAAAATTTTGAAAGATCATATCCCATGAAATTCGAAGATCCGTTGGAACACAATCGTTGGAATTCAGCCAGTCAAATTTTCAAATCCTTTAGTTATAAATAGAGGCATTCTCTCACTCATTTAACACACGAAATTTATTTAGAAAATTCTTCAAATCAAGAGAGAAAGTCAGGCTCTTCTTAAGCTATTTGTACGGTAATTTTAACATTTGTTTATCTTATTTTATTCTCTTTCTCAAGATAGTTTTAATCATTTTTTTTAATAGAGTGATCCATACTCTACTTGAGATTCAAGAGAATAGAATTTGCAGCTATTAGGGTTTTTGTTTATTTAAAACACATTAGATCCCTATATTCTTTTTGGGTTGAACTCATATACGGCTTCATCAATATCTCGAGAAAGAAGATCGCTGTAATCAGGCTACAGTAATGTCTTCACTCGTCATTGGAAGATAAGTAGTGTATTTATATTTATTTCATTCTGGGTTTTTCTGAGATAGCCCGAAAATCTCAATGGGTTGGTTTGTGGTGATCCTATGAAAATCACAAAGATAACTTTGTTGTGATAGCCCGCGAAAATCACAGGAACTGTATAAGGTTGTTAAGGTGACCCTGTGAAAACTTTGAAATAGTGAAAGCCAAAATTACGAGGGTAGTAATTTTGGGAGTGGAGTAGGTGTGGGTTGAAGCACTGAACCACTATAATTCATTTATATTTTGTGGTGATTGTTTTTATTATTTATATGCTTATCCTGTGATTGATTAGCTCCTGCTATGTTTGATATTTTTATTTTTAAGACGTCATGAAATAAGGTTGTCCGGCCTAAATCTTTTAGGTGAAGGTTGTCCTAAAAACTATTTGATATCAAGAATTCAGTACTCTAAGCAATTGAGTTTAATTGTTTTATTATTCCGTATTGTATCGAAATATTTGGTATTGTCCTATTGTAACGCCCTGAAAATCGGGGGTCGAGCATAAACTCAACTCCCGAGTTCCAGAACATCACTTATGCAACAAAATGAATGATGATTGAATGTTGACTGTATTCGTGCATTGAACATGAGTGAGATTAAGCCAAAACAGCATATCATACTCCAGAGACAGTTAAATTTGCAAGCGGAAGACTGTGATAGATAGATAAAATATATAAACTATGATGAGTCTCCAGCGTGTGATAACATTACCAGGTTAAATAATTACAAGTACAGTTCTAAAATATACCAAATGTGAGGAAGTGTAATGTCTCCTGTCCCAAGTACCATAGCCCCGTCAATACAAAATCAGGTCTTCATTGACCTGCTAGAGAGATACAGATAGGAGAACTCCTTTTATCATCATAGAAGTAGTCCGGCTCTGCTTCACAAGCATCGCCATCACCTGAAACTCAACAAATCTGGTTGGTGTGTACAACACCGTCCCGTAACGTGGGAGTGAGTAGCTAACTCAGTGGAACAATAAAGCATAAGTTAACATGTTATCAATCCAATCAAGCAGTAATGATAAAGCAGTACAAATCAAACAAGTCTAACTACTCTTATTAAGTGCAAGAATGAGATGACATGATGCTGTATGCCCTTGCCAAACCACCCTCAAGCGACATCATCTTACATTCGCGAATGCTTACTCCCTCAGTGCGCCACATCTACAAAGCACATGCGGTGCGATAATGCTCATGATTACCAAGTTTTTATTAGTCCATTTCAAACAGCAGTATTGGGAAACTAAGGTACCTCCCTTGTATCATTCCCCAAACATGATCCATTCTAGGGTCGTCAATCCTAGTTAATCTCATACGATATTATGGTTTGAGAAGCGTAGTGAAGGCATCGCAAAGGGCTCGTCACCCGTCAGCGCGGATACAGATCTCACCGTATGCGGCTCAATTGCTGGCCGTCAGCTCGAGTACAGGTCTCACCGTACTCGGCTCAATCACTAGCCGTCAGCTCGAGTACAGGTCTCACCGTACTCGGCTCAACTCATACTCTAGTTGCTGTGAAAGACTCGTCGCCAATCACAGACTCTTGGAGTATACTCGATGATACTACGGAGGACTCGTCGTCCGTCAGCACGAGCACAGGTCTCACCGTACTCGGCTCTCGCCGTAAGTATCGACAGCTCGAATACAGTGTCTCATACCACCGTATTCGGCTCACGAGTTTGGTTGCGCAATGGTCACTACGGGGAGGCACATGGCCCCAGCGTAGGCCGATAGCTCGACTACGGTGTCCCATACCACCATGCCCAGCTCATGCGTCTTAGCGGATCGAGGTACCATGGTTAACGGGATCGCCACTGGTAAGTTTGGTACCCTAGGTTCAAGTAGTAGCGACCAAACATGGTGAACACACATACACATATCGGTTTACTTGACGAGCCTGACTAGCTCAAGCGCACCACAAGTTGGGCAATATGGAGCGCAAAAGCACTCTGTGTGGCCAACCACTATCGCCAACCGAAGTACGACTCGGGTTCGCCAGACACATCCTTTGTGGCGACATGAATCTCAGCCACAATCTCAACTCTAGTACCGAATGTTTGGACTATAGACATAGTCCCAAACTCAAACAGTTCTCATCAATAGCATGTGGAGTAAAGCATGATAAATAAGTAATACAAGCATGTTAGCAGACATGTTATAAAGCATGAAATAAAACATGAAGTAAAGCATGTTGTAAAGCATGTTGTGAAGCATGTTGTAAAGCACTACACAGATAGGGATACAATTACATACACATCACAAGTGAGTGGTTATAGTGAACCACCACATGGAGGGAATCCTACATGTCTCTAAGGTAGTCGGAAATCCCATATCAGCGCCTATCTGAGGCACTAACACTCAAGCATTTACACTCACAAGCATTTACACAAACACTTAGAGTACGCTATTCCAACATACATGACGTATGTTAGCAAAATATGTATTAGGGCTATTCTTTCGCCAAGCGGTTATTTTATCCGCATATACCATATTCATACAACAAATAATCATGACAATTACACTTCCAAAATTTACACATATGCGGTATTTCTAGAATACACAATTTCAACATACATAGTGTTTACAAGCGAACATATATTATGGCGATTCCTTTCGCCAAACTAGTATTTTATCCATGTATTGTATAATCATACATTAAATAAACATGTCAAATATTATTCCAAAAAAAATACGTATACGCTATTTCTACGTATACCTAGAGTATGTGAAATTCCATATTCTACAACGTTAATCGAAACAGGAAACGGAAAGCACTTTGTACATGTGCAATTGCATGCAGATCATGAATCTATCATTATCTGACATTGAAAGCGTTGAAAACCGTAACCTATACACTTAAAGTCCTCACCTTTGCCCTTGGAATCACAACGAATCAGCAAGGGTCGTTGAGCTTCCGTATACGGGAGTTTTCTAGCCTAAAGAGCGGAATCGGTTAGCCTTTACATAACCTACAACCAACCTACATCAAATCAGACCTAGGGTTAGGGTTTCTCACCTTAAAATGGAGTGGATACCGTCGGGAGAGCGCCTGGAATGAAGCGGTGTAGGCCGTGTGATGTCTGAAAGCGGTAGGAGGAAGATCTCCCACAAATCCCAAGCTCTTCTCTCTCTTTTCTCTCTCTCTCTCTAGGGTTTTATCCCAAATTCGTATGGCTGTGAGAGGGGCTGTTCTAAGCTCCTTTTATAGCCAAAAACATCCCCAAAATAGACTCAGGTTCAAGGGTTACTGCTAATATAGGATATTCGTCACTTTTCCAACTCAAAAGAGAGGTTCTGGTGGCCCTCCTTGAGCCAAACGTCAGACTTAAGCTCACTACACATGGATCTATGTGGGATTACGTTTTCAACTCGATCGGATTCCCAGATCGCACGTGGCGGACCACTTTCAGTTTAACGGTCAGTGGGCCACGATCCGAAATTCCAAGTACATGTAAATGTTCCTGAAACTTTTCTTAATCCGAGGGTGTAATTTGGTCTGATTCTGACGGTCAGGTTGCTTAATACTGATGCGCAAGCGAATGGTGCCAGATCACTATTCCAGATATTTATTTTGGAAAGGGAATAGTGTTTTTCACACTCCCTCGCTCCGGATCCAAACGAATGGCCGTGGGACATCGGCGGTCCTAGTTCCTTAACTTCGTGTTAATCGGACTTCCGATGTGCGGTCTAGACCTAATACGAAGTTTCATTTCCTTTCCGAGAGCAGCCGGGTAATGAGTTTGGTTCTAAACTTTAGGGTAACCTAGAGTCACTGATTTTGTAAGTTTTGGGTCTTCACTACAACAAATTAGACTTTTTGCAACGATTTTTTTAGCGACGAGTCTAATTTCATTGCGAAATGCAATTTTTTACAACGACATTTCAGGTCGTTGCAAAAAAATAGATTATTTACGATGACAGTTTAAATCGTCGCTAATAGTTAACTTTTTTTCGACGAACTTCAATTATCGTCGCAAAACTTGTCGCAAAAAGTTTTCGTATGAGTTTTTTACAACGATCTTAACCAGTCATCGCTAATAGCCACTTTTTGTGACAAATTAGGTGTTGTTAAAAAAAAGTTTTTTACAATGACACAAAAGTTGTCGCAAATAGTAGCTTTTGCAATGACTAGTTCAACCCATTGCAAAAAATACTGAATTATACTTTTAGCGACGAACGTAGTTTCATTGCAAAATATTATAATATTTACAACAACATTGTAAATCATCGCAAATAGTCAACATGTTTGCAACGAGCTATAATTATCGTCGCTAAAACGTTTCCCACCAATTTCTCTCAAAAAAATAACATGGCGGGAAAGACGTTTCGCCACGCGTTTGTATGGTCATCGCTAATGTCCACTTTATGCGACGAATTGAGTGTCATGGCAAAACAATATTTTTTGCCACGACACGAAAGTTGCTGCAAATAGTCTGTTTTAGCGACGACCAAATTAACTCGTTACGACAAATACAAACTGAAAACTTTTACGACGAACGTAGTTTCATTGTAAAATGTAGAGTATTTGCAACAACATTGTAAATCATCGCAATTAGTCGACATTTTTGTGACGAGATATAAGTATCGTCGCTAAAACGTTTCCCACCAATTTTTTCCGAAAAAATTATATGGCGGGAAAGACGTTTCGCTACGCGTTTCTATGGTCATCGCTAATGTTCACTTTATGCGACGAATTGAGTGTCGTTGCAAAAGATTATTTTTTGCCACGACACGAAAGTCGCTACAAATAGTCTGTTTTAGCGACGACAAGGTTTACTTGTTACGACAAATAAAAACTGAAACCTTTTGTGACGAACGTAGTTTCATTGCAAAATATTAGAGTATTTGCAACAACATTATAAATCATCGCAAATAGTCGATGTTTTTGCAACGAGTTATAATTATCATCGCTAAAACGTTTCCCACAAATTTCTCCCAAAAAAATTACATGGCGGGAAAGTCGTTTCGCCACGCTTTTTTATAGTCATCGCTAATGTCCACTTTATACGACGAATTGAGTGTCGTTGCAAAAGATTATTTTTTGCCACCATACACAAGTTGCTGCAAATAGTCTATTTTAGCGACGACCAGGTTCACTCGTTGCGACAAATACAAACTGAAACCTTTTGTGACGAACGTAGTTTCATTGCAAAATATTAGAGTATTTGCAACAACATTGTAAATCATCCCAAATAGTCGACGTTTTTGCAAAGAGATATAAGTATCGTCGCTAAAACGTTTCCTATAAATTTCTCTCGAAAAAATTACATGGCGGGAAAGACATTTCGCCAAGCGTTTCTATGGTCATCGCTAATGTCCACTTTATACGACGAATTGAGTGTCGTTGCAAAAGATTATTTTTTGCCACCACACACAAGTTGCTGCAAATAGTCTATTTTAGCGACGACCAGGTTCACTCGTTGCGACAAATACAAACTGAAACCTTTTCCGATGAACGTAATTTCATTGCAAAATGTTAGAGTATTAGAAACAAAATTGTAAATCATTGTAAATAGTCAACGTTTTTGCGACGAGATATAAGTATCGTCGCTAAAACGTTTCCCACTAATTTCTCTCGGAAAAATTACATGGCGGGAAAGACGTTTCATCACGCGTTTCTATCGTCATCGCTAATGACCACTTTATGCGACGAATTGAGTGTCGTTGCAAAAGATTATTTTTTGCCACCACACGCAAGTTGCTGCAAATAGTCTGTTTTAGCGACGACCAGTTTCACTCGTTGCGACAAATACAAACTGAAACCTTTTGCGAAGAACGTAATTTCATTGCAAAATGTTAGAGTATTTGCAACAAAATTGTAAATCATCGCAAATAGTCAACGTTTTTGCGACGAGATATAAGTATCGTAGCTAAAACGTTTCCCACCAATTTCTCCCGGAAAAATTACATGGCGGGAAAGATGTTTCGCCACGTGTTTCTATGGTCATCGTTAATGTTCACTTTATGCGACGAATTGAGTGTCGTGGCAAAACATTATTTTTTGCCACGACACGAAAGTCGCTGTGAATAGTCTGTTTTAGCGACGACCAAGTTAACTCGTTGCGACAAATAAAAACTGAAACCTTATGCGACGAACGTAGTTTCATTGCAAAATGTTAGCGTATTTGCAACAAACATTGTAAATCATCGCAAATAGTCGACGTTTTCGCGACGAGATATAATTATCGCCGCTATAACGTTTCTCACCAATTTCTCCTGGAAAAATTACATGGCGGGAAAGACGTTTCGCCACGCGTTTCTATGGTCATCGCTAATGTCCACTTTATGCAACGAATTGCGTGTCGTGGCAAAATATTATTTTTTGCCACGACATAAAAGTCGCTGCAATAGTCTGTTTTAGCAACGACCAGGTTAACTCGTTGCGACTGATACAAACTGAAACTTTTTTGCGACGAACGTAGTTTCATTGCAAAATGTTAGAGTATTTGCAACAACATTGTAAATCATCACAAATAGTTGATGTTTTGGCGACGAGCTATAATTATCGTTGCTAAAACATTTTCCACCAATTTCTCCCGAAAAAATTACATGGCAGAAAAGTCTTTCGCCACGCATTTCTATGGTCATCGCTAATGACCACTTTATGCGACGAATTGATTGTCGTGGTAAAACATTATTTTTTTGCCATGATACGAAAGTCGCTGCAAATAGTCTGTTTTAGCGACGACCAGGTTAACTTGTTGCGACAAATACAAACTGAAACTTTATGCGACAAATGTAGTTTCATTGCAAAATGTTAGAGTATTTGCAGCAACATTGTAAATCATCGCAAATAGTCGACGTTTTTATAACGTTATTTTTTGCAACGACACAAAAGTCCCTGCAAATAGTTTGTTTTAGCGACGACCAAGTTATCTCATTGCGACAAATATCTACTAAATCTTTTTACGACGAATGTAGTTTCATTGCGAAAGGGTAGAGTATTTGCAATAACATCTTAAATTATCTGCATGTGTACCTTTATGAATAGTTTTCCTTCATCTGTTTGTGTACTCATCAATTAAACAGTGGAAACCAATGTATATTGCCTCATTAAGTTCCTGATCGATGATCGAACAGTGAACATTACTGATGATTGGTCGATCGACTTCCTAATCAACAAATCGGACAACACAAAGTGATGATGAACATCTAATGAACCTCCAATTAATGATTAAACAACACAATCGACATAAATCTTGTTATCAATTTTTCTATCGACGATAGAATGGTGCACATCGACAATCACTTGATCGACCTTTAATCAACAATCGAACGATATATAGAAAGTGTTGTTGATCATCCGATCAACCTCCAATCCTTTATCGGATGGTGGAAATCATCGTGCATCACTTCATTAAGTCTCCAATCAACAATCGAATGTTGCACATCACCGACAATCACAAAATCAACCATGTTTGATGGATAGATGGTATTGATGGATGGATATTTTAATGATTGATGGGATGATCAGATGTATGAACGAGATGGTCGGATGTTGGATGGATGGATAGTATAGTTGGATGGATGGATTTATGGTTGGATGTTTGGATGACTGGATATATAGATGGATGGAATGGTTGGATAGATGGATTAATGGATGTTTGGATGATTGTATGAGATGAATGGATGGACCCCACAGACTTCACTCCGTACGCTAAGTGTAGTGAGTTGCTCACTACGCAATTCGCTTCCAAGCTGATGAGCTGTGTTAACGACTTGACGTGCACATCACAAAATTTCTCAGTGGGCTCTTATCGTACTGAGTAAACTCTGTTGGGGCCTACCGTGAATGCATGTGGTTTATCCGTGTTGTCCATTCGTTTTTCTAGATCATTTTAGTGGTTGAACCCAAAATTGATGCATATCCAAAGCTCAAGTGGACTATACCACAGGAAAGAGTAGCAGTATTGATTTTCACCACTGCTAAATTTATAAGGCCACAGTGATGTTTATTTTTCATCCAACATGTTCATAAGATAAATATATGTGATAAATATTCATAAGAATAACTCCGGATCGGATCTCGGATCGGTCCAGATCGGATCTATTCAGTTCAGATCGGTCCGAATTAACCACGATCCGAACTTGATTCGATGAACGGTCGGATCTGACAGATCCAACTCGAACAACACCGATCTAGGCCTTTGGATCGGTTTAGATCAGGTCGGATCCGCTGGATCGGCTTGGTTTGTGCCCAGCTCTAATCAACTGTCAAATGTGTCAATGCATGTCTTACACTACATGGCATTTCTTGTTCGAATATGTCACATGTGTCATCATCCATCTTTATTAGTTCCGAATATACTACATGTGTTAATGTTGCTAATGAACATAAGTATTACATCTAACTTTAAGTGCTAAAATGTTAAATTTGTGATGCATATCTTACTCCACATGTACCACCATACAACTTCAAGCAACTTACACATAAAATGTATGTAGCAATTCGGCTTCATGTACCCACACATGATACTATGACATGTCTGCTATTATTCATTTCCAAGCATTCTACGTTAGATGAACAAAAATTTTTATGGCGGATACGATCATAAGATGGACATCCAAAAAAAAAAAAAAAAAAAAACCATTCAAGATATCCGATTTCAAATGTTGCTAATTTGATGATCTGATCGACCTGATGTACGTTATAAACTTATAACTATGATGGGGTGCATAAGTTGGATGGTTGGATGTTATATACATTCCATGTGGCCTAACCAGTCTTGAACTTCACTATTTTTTAAATAAAAAAATAAAGGTAAAATAAAGATTCCTTGGAAATTTATGGTAAAAAATCCTTCATTTTCGATCAGGGCTTTATTCGATTCTAGATTTTGCTTGAATAATCCGACTTAATTAATTAGACTGACTAAATTATGGAGCCCAATCAATAATTAACCATGAGTAGTGTTGTTTTCTTCTTCTTTGTCTACAGCTAAACTTGTACCCCAAATTTGGAGGGTTTAATTTGAATTATTTTTATGGCATTACAAAGAGAATGAGATAGATCTAAATTTCAAGTGGACCCACTATAGAAAACCATGGGAGCCATCACACCCACTATTGAAACATTTATAAGGCCCACAGTGATGTATTTTTAAGATCCATCATATTCATAAGTTAATATACATATAGATGAGAGGAATATAAGTTTCAGGTGGACCACACCACAAGAAAACAATATTGATTGGATATCCACAATTAAAATCCTCCTTAAGCCCACTATATTATTTATTTGACATCCAATCTATTGATTAGGTCATACAGACCCAGATGAAGGGTTAAAACAAATATCAGCTTGATCCAAAACTTTTATGGCCTCAAAAAAATTTTAATGGTCAAAATTCATTAAACACCGTTTCCTGTAATGTGGTCCACTTGAGATTGGGATATAACTCATTTTTGGTCTAATACCATAAAATTATCTAGAAAACTAGATGGACGGCATGGATGAAATACAAACATCATGGTGGGGCCCACAGAGCAGTGAATACCAGCCATTGGCTGGTGGCAGGGGGAGTAGCTAGCCAATCCATTTCCCTGGGAGGCGGATTGCGTGCTGAGTACTCAGTACGCAAAGCGTACTAAGTAAAATCTGTGGGGTCCACTATGATTTATATATTTTATCCAATCAGACCATACATTTTACCAGATGATTTTAAGGCCTAATCCCAAAACTGAAACATATATAAAGCCAAAATGGACCACACCATAGGAAACATTATGAATTGAATGTCTAGCGTTGAAAATTTCTCAGGGGCCATAGAAGTTTTGGATCAATCTTATTTTTGTTTTTTCCATTCATCCATGTTTTTTTTGATCTTATTAGAAGTTTGGATGACAAATAAACATCACTGTGGGGCCTAGAAAGGTTTCAGATAAGATAGTGGAAATTATATGGTAAAATAGATGAACGGAGCAGATAAGATAGTGGAAATTTATGTATCTTCAGCATTTAAATTTTTAAGCATTTAGCATTTAGCCATCCATATAATAATAATAATAATAAATTACGTATCTTCAGCATTTAAATTTTTGGTCTTAAGCATTTAGCCATCCATTTGCAGGGGAACAATCAAACGGATAAGATAGTGGAAATAAGGTGCATATTTATGGCATTAGCCATCCACCGTGCAAACCACCAAATGAACGGTCCATATATATGCAAGCTACTCCTTACGTGAGCAATATTGGCCCAAATTAAAACTATGGAGAAGTCATGGAAAGATACATAAACATATGTTCTAAAATGAGGCAGAGGTGAATTTTTTTTTAAACTTCAGCTACCAAAATAAAATTAAAAAAAATTATGTATCTTATCCACTCCGTTCATCTATTTTACCATATAATTTAAATGCTTAAGACCAAAAATTAATCATATATACAGTTCAAATGGACCACACCACAGAAAACAGTGTGAATTGAATGTCTACCGTTGTAAACTTCTTTGGGCTATTGAAGTTTTGGATAAGTTTATATTCGTGTTTTCCCTTCATCCATGTCTTTATGATATTATGAATTGGTTAGATGACAAATAAAAATCAATGCAAGGCCTAGCGGGGCCTAGCAAGGTTTCAACGGTGGAAATCATTACTCATAATGTTTTTCGGTGGTATGATTCACTTGATCTTTGGATATGCTTAAATTTTGAGCTCAACGCCTTAATTTTGCTGTAAAAACGGATGGACGGTGTGGATAGATCACATACATTTAAGGTGGGCCCAACTAAGTTTACACAGTATGATAAGTAAGCACCCAGCAAGCCGATTTCCTAGCGCATGAACTTCCTGTTAAACGCCTTAGCAGGAAATCCGCGTCCCCTGCATCCCTACGCGGATTGCATAGTACCACGCCTGGACGGGGCAGGGCTCTATGGGGCCCATAGTCATGTAAGAGTTTTATCCACGCCGTTAATCGCATTTCTCATATCATTTTAAGGTATTAGCCAAAAAAATGAGACAACTCCATGTCTTAAGTGGACCACAAAGTGGAGATTGAACGTCTACCATTAAAAACTTCTTGGAGGCTGGAGAAGTTTCGTATCAAGCTGATATTTATGTTTTCACCTCATCTACGTCTACATAACCTTATGAATAGGTTGAATAATAAAAAAACATCACGGTTGCCCTTAGAAAGGCTTCAACGGTGGGTGTCATTAACACACCAGCTTCATCTGGTGTGGTCCATTAGAGCTGTGTCCCTGCCTCATTTTTTTGTTCTTATCTTAAAATGATTTGATAAAAATATTTAACAGCATGGATAAAACGCTTACATCACGGTGGGCCCCAAAGATCCCTGACACAATCCATATTCACGCACTGCCAAATAGAGAAGCTCTAACGGGAAGAGCACTAATGGTAAGGATGGTAAGGCAAGAGACTCTTCCGCTTCCCAAGTTTGAGTATACATTATTCCTTATACTCCTTAAAATTAAAAATATCCATCAACTCTTCATCCTCCATAAAATTAAAAACATCCATCCAACTCTCCATCCTCCTATAAGGAAGATAAGAAGCTTTGAAGTGGTCAGGTTCAACTGGTGATCTCTGTACGTGTTCCTCTTCTGAGTTATATCTATATTCTAAAGCAGGTATGTTTGCAATAGACCCCACTATATGAATGATTTGGCTCTTTTTTTTTTTCTTAAGTTTTTTTTTTTTTTTTTTTTTGATACCAGTTATATATATATATATATATATATATATATATATATATATATATATATATATATATATATATAGGGAAATGGTACTATACGGTCGAGCGTATGCAATGTTACTGTGTGGTCGAGTCGTGTTGAATATAGATAAGGAGGAAAAGAAGCGGATTGCGTGGTGTCCTTGCGGTGTGTTGACGTTGTGAAGTTATGTGACCCCACAATGATGTATTTGTCATATTTAAACTATTCATTCATTTGGGTAGATCATTTTAGGGCATGAGCTCAAAAATGAGACAGATTCAATGTTCAAATGGATAGCACCAAAGAAAGTAGTAGGGATTAATTGCTATCATTGAAAACTTCTTAAGGCTTCAGAAGTTTTGGATTAAGCTGATATTTGTTTTGCCCCTTCATCCCAGGCTGCGTGACCTTATGAAATGGTTGGATTGCACAAGAAAAAAAAATAAAAATAAAAATCAAGTACGGTCCAGAAGGTTTTAACAGTGGGTGTCATCCTCACTGCTCTATGTGGTGTGGTCTATCTGAGCTTTGGATCTGACTAATTTTTAAGTCTATCCTCTAAAATGATCTCACCAAGTGGATGGACAGTGTGGATATAGTAGATACAGCAAGGTGGGGCCCACAGAACTTGCTAGCGTGAACATATGGTCGAAGTCGGTGGTGCTGCAATCAACTTCCAGGAAGAAGATTTAGAAGGTGGGAGTGGATTCTGTGGGTGTTACCCTTACCATGGGGCCCACCTTGATGAATTTTTGCATATCCATGTCGTCCATCCATCTTTCCAACCCATTTGAGGATGTCATCCCAAAAATTAAGCAGATCCAAAACTTAGGTGGACCACAGATCAGAAAAAAATGGTGATTGAACTCCTACCATTTAAAACTTCTACGGCCCACTATAATGTTTATTTTTCATCCAACCTATTAATAAGGTCAAAAAGACCTAGATGGAGGGAAACGATGAGGATTGTACGTCCAGACCATCCAAATTGTGGGTCCCATTTTGGATTAATTATATACTAATTATATGCTGGCACGGAGAGAGCCAGATACTAAGAGTGGGACATAGATTGGCTCGAACAGCTTAGTTGTGGCCACTGTGATGTAAATCCATACCATTCATCTAATTGCCAAGTTATGTTAGAACATTACCTGAAAAATAAGGCAGATACAAAACTCAAGTGAACCGCATGACAATAAACAGTGAACGTCCAACATTGAACATTCGCAGGGATACAGAAGTTTTGGATCAGGCTGATATTTCTGTGTTTCCAGTTCATCCCAATAGAAACGACCTTGTGAACGGAATGGATGGCATATAAGCATCACTGTCGACGCCTGGGAGGTTTCAACGGTAGACATTTCCCTATTATTGTGCGGCCCACTTGAGTTTTGGATTTACTTTGTTTTGTGCACACATCCTAGCGTGATAACATAGTGGATTTCTCACATATATCACTGTAGGCTCCACCTACCTTCCTCCGGCTAGAAACTTAGCCATGCGTTATAGGAACGAGATGTTGTCCGGTCGGAACTCGGAAGCGGATTGCGTGGAGTGCCACACTCAAACTTGGTTATGTGTTTATGTCACAAAGTTATGTGGGCCCAACATGATATAAGTGTTGTATCCACGCAGTCCATCCATTTTTCAAGATCATTTTAGAGGATGATACAAAAATTGAGGTAGATCCGAAGCTCAAGTGAACCACAACATAGAAAACGTTGAGGATTTAATGCCTACTATTGAGAACTTTTTAGGAGCATCAGAAGTTTTGGATCAACCTCATATTCATTTTTTACCTTCATCTAGGTCTGTTTGACCTTCTGAATAGGTTGGATGGAAAATAAACATCATGGTGCATCTTAAGAAGGTTTCAACTGTAGACATCATTGTCCCTACTATTTTTTGTGGTATTGGTTCACCTAACCTTTGAATCTGCCTCATTTTTGGGCTCATGCCCTAAAATGATCTCTCCAAATGGATAGACGGTTTGGATATAACACGTACATCATGGTGAGTCCACTTACCATGTTTACGTCAACACATCACTAAGGTTGTGGGTGCACCATGCAATCTGCTTCCGCATCCATAGAAGTCACAATAAGGTAAAACATTAGCCGATTTTTCGGTCTTTGTTTCCTTATTATTAGGGAGTTATCTACACCGTGAACTTTACAAACTCTTATTCAATGGCTGGTGAGAAGACACGACTCAACCTCACGGTAACATTGCATACGCTCGACCGTATAGTACCATTTCCCATATATATATATATATATATATATAAAGCAATGCTCACACACAACTAGTTGGACATTAGGTTTTTGTCCAACTAGCTATGCATTTAATAAAATCTTTCTTTTTAATTAATCCAATTAAATGCTCTCACTGCACAGTAATTTGATTTTAGCATAGAAAAGTGATCACGGCTTGGGATGGCCCCACCATGGTGTTCATGTAAAATCCACCTCGGCCATTACCTAAGTTACCCAATGTTGCACCAAGACCCTTAAATAAGCCTCATCAGCGGTTCAGATAGACGACACGATTAAAAACAATCTACAAGGAATGCTTACATTAGAGATTGTTTCCTTTGATATGGCCCCACCTAAATGATTTATGAGCCTTCATTTTAGCCATCAGGCCTAGAATTTGGTGTGGAATCCAGTGGTTGGAATAGATTTCACATGCGCATCACGGTGAGCCTGGTAACAATCAAGGGTGGATGTCTCTCATTTCCATTAGTATGGCCCACTTGAATAACATATCGGTCCGATTTTTTTGGCTCTGGATCCTGTACTCCCAACTGTTTCTATTAGTATGGCCCACTTGAATAACATATCAGTCCGATTTTTTTGGCTCTGCACAATGTACAAGATTACACATCTAATTTGGAGTAGATCTCGTGGTGGTACGCAGCATCACGGTAGTCCTTGTGCAAACATAAAAGGTAGACGTCTTTGACAGTTGGTTCCCGGAGATGTCGGACGATCCCGAGATTGGTGGGGGAGTGGATCATTGTTACTTAGTAACAAAGCAGTATGGTGATTACCTGACCATGTGGCCCACCTTCATGTATACTCTGTATATCCACGCCATCCATCAGCTTTTATACATCATTCCAGTATGTGATTCCAAAAATAAAGTAGATCCAAATTTTAAGTGGACCACACCATAGAAAAAGAGTAGACATTGAATACCCACCATTAAAAACTTCTCAGGGCCTATTGATAATGTTTTTTAGCCATTTGATAAGGTCACGCTGACATGGATAAAGTGAAAACACAAATATCAGCTTCATCTAAAACTTTTATAGCCCCTGAGAAGTTTATAATAGTCAACCACCACTATCTACAGTGGTGTGGTCCACAACATTTTATGTGTATAATGCCAGCATTACTAGGATTAATTACGACCTTAAACTGCGCTACCCCGCTAGCATTGAGCCCAACCATGGTGTATGCGTTTTATCCACACCGTCCAGCCATTTGGAGAGATCATTTTATCACATGAGACAAAGAATGAGGCAAATCCAAATATCAAGTGGACCCCACTATAGAAAAAAGTACGGATTGAACGCCTACCCATAAAAACATCTTAAGGCCATAGATGTTTTCGATCAAGCTGATATTTCTGTTTTCCCTTATTCCATGTTTCTGTTAACTTATAAACAGGTTGGATCTCAAATAGACATCATTGTGGGCCCATAAAGGTTTCAACCATGGGTGCCATTGTCCCCACTATTTTCTGTGGCGGGGTTCACTTGAGCTTTGGATCTACTTCATCATTTGGCTAGTGCCCTAAATTGATCTCTCCAAATGGATGAACAGGGTAGATACAACACATATATCAGGGTGGGGCCCACAGAACGTGGTGATATCACTTCATTAGCTTCGGTAGCTAATCCACGACCGCCAGCATTATGAGCATTAACTACCAACTTAAATTACGCCTTATATCAGGGACGCGGATTGCGTCCTACCCCCGCCCGGACGGTAATCCGTCCGGGCAGGGCTCTGTGGAGCCCACCGTAATGTAACTGTTTTATCCCGCCGTCCAACCATTTTTTCAGAAAATTTTATTATGTGATCCAAAAAATGAGGCAGGTCCAAGGCTTGAGTGGACCACACCAAAGGAACCTGCACTGATATGACACCCACCGTTGAAACCTTTCTAAGGGCCCACGTGATGTTTTTTTATACCATAAAACCTATTCATAAGGTTACGTAGCTGTGGATGAAGTGAAAACACAAATATCAGCTTGATCCCAAACTTCTCTAGCTCCCAAGAAGTTTTTAATGGTGGACGTTCAATCCCCACTTTGTGGTCCACTCAAGCCTTGGACCTGCCTCATTTTTTGGTTCACATATTAAAATTTTCTGAAAAAATAGTTGGACGGCAGGATGAAACAGTTACATCACTGTGGGCTCCACAGAGCCCTGCCCGGACGGATTACCGTCCGGGCGGGGGTAGGACGCAATCCGCGTACTTATATAGTGTTTTAGGGGTTTTGGAAACAGGTATCACATGGACTCCCACTCATTATTTTTTGGCCTACTCTGATATGTGTGTGAAATCTATCTGACCATTAAATGTGTAATCAAGTAATAAGCCTACGGACAATAAATCAGGCTAACCCCTGATTCGGATGGGCCACACCGATGAGAATAATTAGGAGAGAGACATCTACCCTTGATTTTTATAGGGATAAAACTGTGAAATCTATTCCAACCATTAGATGTCACATCAAAATTAAGCATAGGTCCTAAAAATCAGGTTCATATATGATTCTAATAAGCCACAATATGAGAAACTGTTTGGAGGGTGAACCTTTCCATGTACACTAATTTTAATGGTGTGGTCCTCTTGAACTACAGATGGGGATAAATTTTAAGAACTTGATCTAAGGTGGAGTGACTTATGTGATGGATGGGGTTGATTTTACATTAACACCATGAAGGCACCCACCCAAGCCGTGATCACTTTTCCATGCTAAAATCAAATTAGTGTGCGGTGAAAGCATTTAATTACATTAATTAAAAAGAAAGTTTTCATTAAATGCATAGCTAGTTGGACAAAAATGTAACGTATTGTGTGTTAGCTCTCCACCGGATTAGGTTTGGCCCTTACTATGGGGCCCACCCTGATGTATGAATTGCGTTTCCATGTCGTTCATCGGTAATCAGGCTTATGAACCCAATACTGAATCAGATCCAAATCCCAGCTCCACTATATCAGTAAAAATTCCTATGGCCCATCCTAATGTTTATTTGCCATCTAACCTGTTGATAAGAATACATGGACATGGATGAATGGAATATATATATATATATATATATATATATATATATATAGTTGATCCAAAACTTTTGTAGCCCACAAGAAATTTTTAACAGTGTGTTCATCACCACTATTTCTTATGGTGTACATTAAACACATACATCTTAATGGGCTCACATAGCACTGTCTGTAATCTGCGTCATGGTTAAAGGCTCCACCCTGGTGTTTTAAGACTCGGATTGGGTACTACTAGGTTTACAGCCAAGTAGCACTCCTTCACCATACACGGTTTGGACTTTGACATAGATGGGCAATGTATATTCGTACAAATAATTACTTCTGATGCATCTATGTATTCTACCTGCATTCTATACATACCACATGCACAAATAAAAAGTAGAGTATTCTTCGTGCTCCACCGGCTATGCTACATATGGACCACTAATCTCACATGATACCATTTATATGTACAAATGGTGACCCACCTCTCCACAACTGATTACAATATTACTAAATCTTATGTGCCTTATTTAATTTCTCACCGTTTGTAGTAATAAATGGCCAAGAAAAATAAGATACTTGAATTTCTTGAGAGACTGCATGAAGGGCGGTACCCTTCAACAAAGGGTCTAGGGTGTGTGGTGGGAGAGAATCATACCCACCTTGATATACGTATGCCTTATATCCACACCATCCATCCGTTCAAAACTCATTTTAGGGCATGATTCCAACAATTAAGTAAATCCAAATCTCGGGTGAACCATAAGTGATAATTTATCATTAGAAACTTTTTTGTGGGCCACAAAAGTTTGGGATCGAGCAGATATTTGCGTGGTCTCTTTGTCCAGGTCTTTGTGACCTTATCAACAAGTTGGTGGGAAAATAAACATTTTGGTAGTCCATGTGAAGTTTTAATGGTGAGGATTCAATCACAAGTATTTCTATGGTGTGGTTCACTTATGGCTTTGGAATTATATCCTAAAATGTAAAAGCAGATGGACAGAGCAGATGTAAGGAACATACATCACAATGGGCCCCACAGTTAGGAATCTACCGACATAGGTGGATTTGGCGATCAATCCACCGAAGGTGCAACTGGGTTTCAGCAGTATATAACTTCTATCACAGCCAAGATCATGGGATCAAGCGCCTATATACCTCCTATGTCGGTGTAAAAAAAATAAAAAATAAGAGAATGGAATAATTGGATTGGGAAGACTCTGTTCTCATTCACATTTGGTTAAACATGTGTAGAATTCCACATATGTAAGGACTAATGTATTTATTCAACTTCTGATAGGAAGACAAATATGGATAAGAGTTGGATACAAATTAGAAATAGGGCTTCAAAAGAGTATATAGAAGGAATCGAGGAGTTCATGAAGGTGGCAAGACGTCATATAGGCAGACTTAATAGCACCCGATGTCCGTGTCGCAAGTGCAGCAATTTGTATTACAAAGCTATAAACGAAGTGCATGCGCATTTATATGATAATGGGATGGATAGGATGTATACCCGGTGGTATCATCATGGTGAAACTGATGAAGCTCTAATGATTGAGGATGATAATGATGGTATGGCGGGAGATGAAAATACATGTTCTAATGCTATGCAGGACGTCATAGAAGACTTGCACACAGGAACATTTATGGATACTGTAGATGCGATAATAGGGGAAGGGGAAACAAATAAATTTACATACTTATTGAAAGATGCTGAGTGTGAACTGTATCCAGGTTGCCACAAGTATACAAAGTTGTCATGCTTGATAAAGTTGCTACATATGAAGATAATAAATGGTTGGAGCAACAAATCATTCAACATGATGCTTAAGTTCATCAAGGATATACTTCCTGAAGGGGAAACATTACCAAAGTCCCATTATGAAGCTAAAAAGGTTTTGCGGGACCTGGGACTCGGATATGAGTCCATACATGCCTGTAAGAATGACTGTATACTTTTCTGGAAGGAGCATGAGAAGGATGATACGTGTCCAAAATGCAAAGAGTCCAGATACAAACGAGTAAATGTTAGGGGTAAGAAAATTCCAAACAAGGTCCTGCGTTACTTCCCATTAAAACCAAGGCTGCAGAGATTGTTTATAAACAGGAAGGCAACTTTTGAGATGAGGTGGCATAAAGAGAAGCGGACCATGGACCCAGAGGAGAAGGTATTAAGGCATCCAGCAGATTCTGAAGCCTGGCAAGAATTTGACAAGAAGCACGGTTGATTTGCCGACGAACCTCGAAATGTACGGCTTGGATTGGCCAGCGATGGTTTTAACCCATTTGGAAATATGAGTACAACTTATAGCATGTGGCCAGTTATACTTATTCCGTACAATCTACCGCCTTGGAAGTGTATGAAAGAGCCATTCTTTATGATGTCCTTGCTTATTCCTGGCCCAAAGTCTCCTGGAAATGACATTGACGTATATTTGCCCCCGTTGATAGATGAGTTAAAAGATTTGTGGGAAGATGGCGTAAAGACATATGATGCGTCGAAGAAAGAAAATTTTCAATTGCATGCAACATTGTTATGGACCATTAATGACTTTCCTGCCTATGGGAACTTGTCTGGGTGGAGTACAAAAGGCAAGATGGCATGTCCGACATGTAACAAGGAAACGACTTCTTATTCATTAAAGAATGGGAGAAAGATATGTTATATGGGTCATCGTCGCTTCCTCCCTCCGCAGCATAGTTGGCGAAAAAGAAGTAAAGATTTTGATGGTAAGCAGGAAATGCGGTTGGAACCTAAGCATCTATCCGGGGACGATATATTAAATCAAATGGAGGCAATTAAAGATGTAGAATTTGGAAAGAGACCGAATACTAAGAAAAGAAAGGTTACTGTAAATGAGTTGAATTGGAGGAAGAAAAGCATTTTCTTTGAGTTGCCATATTGGCGAACATTGAAACTGAGGCACAATCTAGATGTGATGCACATCGAGAAGAATATTTGTGAAAACGTCCTAGGAACAATAATGAATATTGAAGGAAAAACAAAGGACACCCCAAAAGCTCGCATGGACTTGCAGAATATGGGGATCAGAAATGAATTATGGCTAATTCAAAATGGTGATAAATATTTGGTACCACCAGCTTGCTACACATTGTCTATGGATGAGAAAAAGAGTTTATGTCAATGGTTGAAGGATGTAAAGTTTCCAGATGGGTTTGCATCAAACATCGCGCGGTGTGTAAACGTCAATGATTGTAAGGTATCGGGAATGAAAAGCCATGATTGTCATATTCTTCTTCAACAACTACTGCCAGTGGCAATTCGTGGGTTTAAGCATAAGGATGTCTCCAATGCATTAATTGAGCTAGGACTTTTTTTCAAGGAGTTGTGTTCTAAGACGATAAATTTGAGAAGATTAGAGCAATTGGAACAGGACATCCCAATAATTCTATGCAAGCTCGAAAAGATATTTCCGCCTGCATTCTTTGATGTCATGGTACATTTAGCTGTGCACCTTCCTCGTGAGGCGATCATTGCCGGACCTGTGTCATTTCGATGGATGTATCCCATTGAAAGGTAATATATAAATTTAAATTTAATCGTTAATCAATTGTTATATTAATAATGCTTGTATATTAATTATGTTTATGGGTCTAATGATGCATGTCAACAGATTCTTATACACTTTGAAGAAGTATGTGAGAAATAGAGCAAGGCCAGAAGGTTCCATAGCAGAAACCTATATAGATAACGAGTGTATGAATTTTTGCTCGATGTATTTTGAAGATGTTGAGACAAGATTCAACCGACAAGAACGAAATTATGATATTGTTCAAGGAAAACAACATGGAGGATTGTACGTCTTTACACAAAATGTACGCCCTTTAGGAGCTACAACACATGATGAGATGGATGTAACTGAGCTTGCAAAAGCACGAATATACGTGCTAAATAATTGCCCCGATATCAATAACTATCTAATGTAAGTGAGCTATTTTGAATTTTACTCATAATTCATATGTTTTGCATTTAATTTATAGCATTTATCCACTTTATATGTAGGGAACACAAGCAATATATTGAGAGACAGTGCACTACCAATGTGCAACAGAGGCACGAACAACAATTTTCAAATTGGTTTGAGGAACGTGTAAGTGATCAACATAGTGTTTACTTGAATATTCTTATAAATATTTATAATTTTTTATTATAATTTATTAATCTCTTTTACACTTGTTTTCAATAGATGAAACGATTACGCGAAGATAAATCGCTTGAAGCGACGGATGAACTGTATTCATTAGCATGCGGTCCTGATTCATGAGTTATTCGGTATAGTGGTTGCATTGTCAAGGGTATTAGGTTTCATACCAACGAGCGGGATAAAAATCGTAAAACTCAAAATAGTGGTGTGGTTGTGAATGGAGATCATGAAGAAAACTTATATTTTGACTTCTTTGGTATATTAACGGACATAATTGTTTTAAACTACTGTGGAGGAAATCGGGTCTTCCTTTTCAAATGCGACTGGTGGGATGTTAGTAATAACAAAACGGGAATACAAAAAGACAATCATTTTACAAGTATAAATTTCTCTTGTAAATGGTATAAGGATGACCCGTTTATACTGGCTATTCAGGCTGAGCAAGTTTTTTACCTCAAGGACACTAAATTGAAAGGCAATTGGCATGTCATTCTGAGGGCACCTCCTAGAAACTGGTATGATATTCCAAATTTGGAGAAAGATGTACAAGTTGAGGAGGAAGATAAAGATCCACTAACGTCATATAGGGTTGATGGTATTATCCAAGATGACCATCATAATGTCGACATGTTGCTTAGGGATGACATGGGCCCAGAGTATGTTGATGCCAATTTAATAAATGTTGAAGTAGATAAAAATTTCATCAATGATAATGAAAATGATAGTGGAGATGACTGGGATGACGATGTACAACTTCTATGTAGTGATCATGATACATGAAATGGTCATGTAAGTTTTAGCTTATATAATATTTTAAAATTATAAATAGAAGTTATTTTTTTCATGTTCAATTTTTTTCGTATGGTATCATTTTTTTATTTACGTACTTTGAATTGTATTATTTGTAATTTGAACCTCCAACTCTAGCAGCCATGGCACCCGGCGGTGGTATTAAGAGACGTAAACTGCTCTCCTCCCAGTCTTCCCCTAGTGAGCCTTCCACTGCAGGACATTCCTTACCCCAGTTACGCTTGAACGAGACTCCCACCGCGCAGACTCTCTCCTCGCAGGCTTCTGTCCGTCTTTCCTCTGCCCAACAGTCACCATCAACTGTTGTAGGTAAGATTTATATATATTGTATTCCTATGTTTATATTTAAAGACAATGTTGTATAAATGCTTAAGTTTTCGTTGATTTTTTTTTTTTTAAATGCACTTTTAAAAGTAGGATTTTTCTATAGTTTAGCGAAAACTTAGGCGTATATAAGGCATTGTCTCTTACATTTAATTAATGTTCGATTCGTATATATTAAATTGTATTATTTCCATTTTGTAGATGAAACTTCCACCACATCTAGAAAAGGACGTGGCCGGTCAAGGGGACTTACTCTCGCTAAACATTTGCCGATTACAGGCGAGCGACCCTCTATCGCTTTCCCACCAGGGAAGTATAAACCGATGGGGCCATGGGCAGCCATTTTCACAACCGAGGTGGGGGTGATATGTCGACAGTGGGTGCCCCTTACTTGTGAGTCTTGGCAGTCCGTGCTTGATAATGACAAGGTAGTCATACGCAATCGAATATTGGTAAATGAATACTAAGTTCCATTTTATTTTATTTTTTCTTTTAAATAATTATGTCATTAAATTTATTTACAATTTATTGATTCATGTAATATATTATTTGTCGAGGGTCAAATATTGCATATTAGACCCCATTTATTACCGGATTTATGAACATGCCACCGTTTAAAAGCCTAATTTAATCGTGTTTGTGATGCAAGGTACATTTGCAAGTGTGGGCTACAAAAAGGTGCTAAAAGTGTATATTTGATGCTCTGAAATCACCACACCAAAGGACGAACCTCAGAGGACCAATATTGAAGAATTTACATGCCAGGGACCCGAGGAAATCAAGCCGTTCACGTTTAAAAAGGCCCAAAAATGGTTCAGAATGCAAGATCACATGGTTCCAGCCATCTGATCGGTTCAAAAATTCATACATGGCCTGTGGACCATAAATAAACCGTACATATTAAATTTCAACCAGTGGATATCTCTAAAAGTGGCCCAAAAGCTATATCAGCCCCTTAATTCTTTAAGCGGGACCCGCTTGATATTTGGAACTACCTCAAATTTGGGTTCAACCCCTTAAATGCAATAATATAACAGATGGACGGTACAAATTTCTCATAAACATCTTTGTGGGACCCACATGTACAACACATGTGTACGGTGCATAAGTGCACCGGCTGTGCACCTAAAAATTCAAAGGTCGGTCAGCGGCGCTGACCGACTTTTCATCTCAAAAATCCAAAAACGGAAATTTTCGTTTCCTGTTTCGCAACCGAAACTGTCGGTTGATGCTGTGGGCCCCATCCATTGTCCGTATGGAGAATCCAAACCATCCATCATATTCATAAAGGCCTGCTTACCATCACCTAGATGACGGAATTGCAAACAACAATAAAGATCGAATTTTGATCGTCCGAATGAAAGACCGACGGTGCAAGAGAAAATCTGTGGGCCGCATCGACGGCAAGTTAAAACCGTCCATATCCGATCGGTTTTGCGAGGAAAAAGCAATGAACGGTATGGATTTGCAAACCGACTTTGGCCCATAATTCTAATCCAAAAAGGAAACTTCCATTTCCTGCTGTGTGAAAACGGAAACAGGGAGTTGCGGGTGATTTTAGTGGGCCACCGTATGGACACATCAGCGCAATCCGAGCCGTCCATTCAAATCTTACGAAGGTCATTACCAAGCTCGAATGGTTCTTGATCTGAAGAATGTTAGCAAGAAGTCGCAAATGCACTAGACGACAGAACCTTTGCCACAAGTTAAATCAAGTGGGCCACGTCAATAGCGAACCAAAATCATCCATCTCCGATCAGTTTTTCGAGGCGAATGTAGTGGACGGAGTGGATTTCGTCAACACCTAAGGGTGTGGACCCCACCAACAACACAACAAGACGTGCAGGCCCTGTTACAGAACGTCCGAGATCCGGACGCTGCGGGCTATTTTACAAACATGGAGAAGAATGGTCCGGCGAGCCTGACGGTTCAAAATTCCCCTTTGGGGTAACCGACCATAGCTATGAGGACTGAATGGCTCAGATTTTACACTAAGATCCCCTGTAACCGATGGTTCTATGCCAAACGCAAATCGATTGTGTTTGCTGCGCAAAGAAAAAAATCCCGAACTGACCTGCTGCGGAGAGTCTCCTTTACGCACTCTAGCAAGGTCGGATCTCAAAACGGACCCTCCATCTGTATAAAAGAAAGAGAAGCAAGAGAAAGAAATCATCTCATCTACGGCTGTGGAGTTGAACAGGGAGAGAGAGAAGAGAGAAAGAGCTTAAGTTGTTTATTTTATTTCTTTTTCTTTTATTTTCCTATGAATTCTATGGAATCTAGCTTATCCATGTTAGGCTAAACCCCTTAGCTAGGGCTAAGGGGTGAAGCTTGTAGCAGGATGGGAGATGTTTTTATGCTTTTGGTTTAACCTGGATTATGAATTTTGCTTTATTCTAGTTGTTCATATGAAATGTCTTTAGTTCTTAATGGTCCATTGTGACTTAAATTACACTGGATCTACGACAGCTTCTGGTATTTTCCATGCGTGTATGGAGGTTATGATCGTAGGAGCCCTGTTGTTCACCATTGTCTCATGGGCATGGATGGATGACAGAATCCTTCCTTATGTTCATGCTCTCGTAGACTGGATGTGGATTAGTCAAGTTCTATTGATTACCTTGTCTCCTGAGCATGGTCTTGTGATGGAATCAGGTCTAATTCTCATGCTTCTCATCTCTTGAAAACTGGATCAAAGGAAGTTCATAGTTGAAATTTCATCTGGATGAAGATAGGACTCTCTGAGTCTAGATGTATTCTTGGATAAAAGCATAGGTCTCCCTGATCTCTACAAGTGGATCCCCTGAATCCCTAGTTCCCTTCTTTGAATTCTTTAAATTTAGATTAATATTTCACCATTATTCTTCAAAACACAATTGGTTTAGATTTCATCTTAGCCTATTTCTAGATCTGGTTATTTTCAGATAACGTACAAGTTTTAATCCCTGTGGATTCGACCTCGGTCTTACCGAGTTTTTACTACATCACAACCCTATACTTGGGGAGTGAACAAGTTTTTGCCGCCGTTGCCGGGGATTGACGGCTACGTTTCCTGAAGATAACTGGTTTTGGGATTAGTTTGAGATTAGGACTTTTTTTTTTTTTGATTCTTAGGTTTTATTTTTAGAATTTCCTAATTCAGGTTTTTCTTAAATTTTTAGAAATTTTATATTTAAAGTAACTTTCTATTTTTTGGTTTTCCCTTTTTAGAAACTAACCCAACTTTCTTATTTTGTAGGATTCTGAGATAGGTTTCTAAATTGGTAATTTCTCTTTTCCTTGCTATTTCTATATTAGGATTCCTTTTTAGCAAGTTTCTAATTCTAACTCTTTTAGAATTTAATTTTGTTTCCTATTTTATTTTTAGAAACTTTCTATTTAAAGACTTTCTGTTTAGAAACTAACTTTCCTGTTTTGTAGGCCTTTCAGAAATTTCTAATTCGGTAAGATCTTTCTAAATTCTACTTTCTATTTTTAGAATTTCCAGTTTAAGAACTTTCCTCTTTTGTTTTAGAAATTTTATACTCTCTTAGAATTTCTCTTTTTCTAAATTAGAAACTAGTTTACTGCTATTTCTCTTCTTAGGATTTTCTAATTTTATGTTAGAATTTCTTTCTATTTTTAGAACTTTTCTACTTCTAGGCTTTCATTTATTTTAGAAATTCTTTCCTTTTTTTAGAAACTCACCTTACTTTCTATTTTAGGATTAGGATTTCTAATTTAGAACTTTCTAACTCTAGGTTTAGAACCTTCCTCTTTTGTTTTTAGAAACTAGGTTAGTTATTTTCCTTTTTAGAGACTCTTTCTAATTTTAGAACTAACTCATTCTTCCTTTATTTTTAGAAACTTTCTAATTCTAGGTTTAGGAAACTTTCTTTTTTAGAAACTAACTTTGTTTCCATCTTAGAATTTTCTAACTTTAGAATTTCTATTTTTAGGAACTGATCTCTTTTGGTTTCTTTTTGCAGGTTCTTAATTTAGGGACTCCAATTTGGTAACTTCCTTCCAACCCTCTCTTTCTTTTTAGAATTTTATTTCCCTTCTTAGGATTAGGTTTAGAATTTGATTGAGGGCTGTGGGTGTTTCATGCCCAAGTGGGCTCGTGACAACACTCGACATCTCTTGACTGAAGGAGGATTAGTTGAGGGGTTAACTGTCCATCGTAGGACTAGACACCGCTCGAATTCCCCTGAGTTAATTGAGGATATGACTGGAAATCAACCTCGTCTACCCCAACCTAGGGTGGAAGATGTCCAGGATGAGAATGAGGTGCATCAAGCACCCCCGCCTCGTAACTTAAGAGATTACTTACAACCGGCGGGGGTGAGTACGCCCTCATGCATGGTTTTTCAGGAGAATGCAGGACATATGGATATCAAGCCAGGGGTGATCCAACTCCTTCCTAAATTTCATGGGCTTGAGTCAGAGAATCCATATCTACATCTGAAAGAATTCGATGAGATCATAACTACCCTATACTTTCCTAACGTGTCCGATGACACGGTCAGGTTAAAACTCTTTCCCTTTTCTTTAAAAGAGAAAGCCAAGACGTGGTTACATTCATTACGTCCTCAATCTATTGGCAGATGGAATGACATGACAAGGGAGTTCATTAAAAAGTTTTTTCCATATCATAAGACGAACACCCTTAGGAAGTCGATCATGAACTTCGCCCAAAGGGAAGATGAAACATTCTTCCTATGTTGGGAGCGGTTCAAAGATCTTGTCAGTTCATGCCCACAACATGGTTTTGAAACGTGGCGCATCACGAATTTTTTCTATGATGGACTGACATCTCCCATGCGCCAATTAGTTGAGACAATGTGTAATGGGGAGTTTATGAATAAAGGTGTCGATGAGGTGTGGGACTACTTTGATAAACTTGCTGAGAACACACAAACATGGGACATCTCCCCTAGACCGAGTACTACGCCTAGGCCGACTCATTCCAAAGAAAAAGGTGGAATGTACCTCCTGAAAGAGGATGATGATATTAACGCCAAGGTAGCCAATCTCACTCGAAAACTCGAGGCCATGGAATTAAAGAAGGATAAGGCCAAGGAAATTGTTTGTAGTATTTGTGGTTGCAACATTCACACTACTGAGAATTGCCCAACTATATCTGCCTTTCAAGAGGTATTGAATGAGCAATCCAATGCTGTAAGCAATTACCAAAGACCTTTTAGTGGGCCCACCTCTAACACATACAATCCTGGCTGGAGAAACCATCCAAACTTCAGTTGGAGGAATGGACAAACCGCTACACCTCAAGGTTTCCTAAATCAAAATCCAACTCAAGAGAAACCTCAAGAGGATCCGGTTCTGAAACATTTTCAAAAGCAAGAGCTTTTCAATCAGGGTATGCTACAGGCCTTTCAAGACCTTACAAAAGCAATACAAGGACTTAAGGCTGAAAATGCGATTGGGAACAAGGGGAGCTTCCCAGCTCAACCTCTTCCCAATCCTAAATCGCAATATGAAATTAGCGACCCAAGCTCTTCAAATCAGATGGAGCAAGCTAAATCCATCACCACTCTTAGGAGTGGAAAAATCATTGACAAAACTATTCCGGTTAGGGCTGAAAAGTCTAAGGACCCGGAAGTGGATAAAGAAGATGGATCTAGCCATGCCCCACCAGAGTTAGAACCGGAACCTCAAGGAAAGCCAGTTGCTCCATTTCCCCAACGGTTGGTTGCACCAAAACCTCTCTCTAACTCTTAGGATATTCTAGAGGTGTTGAAACAAGTGAAGGTCAACATACCTCTACTTGATGCCGTGAAACAAATACCTTCCTATGCCAAATTCTTGAAAGACTTATGTACGACCAAAAGAAGGAAAAATATCCAAAAGAAAATCTTCCTGACAGAGAAAGTGAGTGCCATCCTAAAACAAGATGTGCCGCAAAAATTCAAAGACCCCGATAGCCCAACCATATCATGTGTAATTGGGGACTATCGAATTGATCACGCACTTCTTGACTTAGGAGCGAGCGTTAATCTTATTCCCTACTCGGTATACAAACAGTTGGGTTTAGGTGAATTAAAACCCACCTTAACTACACTACAACTTGCTGATCGCTCTGTTCGTGTACCAAGAGGAATAATTGAGGATGTGTTGGTCCAAGTTGATCGATTTTACTACCCAGTAGATTTCATCATCCTGGATACCGAACCCATCAACAATACAAGCACTCAGATTCCCGTCATTCTTGGTCGCCCATTCCTTGCCACTTCAAACGCAATTATCAATTGCAGGAATGGTGTCATGAGTATGTCTTTCGGGAATATGACATTAGAAATGAATATCTTTTTCAACACTGGCAGACGGGTAGAGGAGGATGACGATATCCACGATATTAACATGATCGATACTTTCGTGGAAGATAGGACACCCCTTACCTTATCCTCTGATCCTCTAGAGACATGCCTGGCCCACTCCCATGAGTTTGATGATGACATAATTAGGGAGACATGTGCCATGCTTGATGCGGTACCGGTACTTGAAGTTAACCGGTGGAGGCCTCAATTTGAAAAGTTACCCCACACTGATGAAGTGCCTCTACCGTCTAACCTCAAGCCACCGAAGCTTGACCTAAAACCTTTGCCCTCTGATTTAAATATGCATACTTAGGTCAAGATGAGACATACCCGGTGGTGATTTCTGCCCACCTTAAGAAAGAACAAGAGAGTAAGCTTATATCTACTCTCCTGGAGCATAAGGGAGCCCTTGGATGGACAATCGCGGACCTCAAGGGAATCGACCCCTCGATTTGTACTCACCGCATATATCTTGAGGATAATGCGAAGACAGCTCGGCAACCACAACGCAGACTAAATCCAAACATGAAGGAAGTGTTAAGGCCGAGGTTCTTAAACTATTGGATGTGGGTATCATATACCCTATATCTGATAGTCAATGGGTGAGTCCAACTCAGGTGGTTCCTAAGAAGTCCGGGATCACCATCGTAGCCAATGCCAATAATGAACTCGTGCCGACTAGAGTCACTACTGGTTGGAGGATGTGCATTGACTACAGGAAATTAAATACCGTCACGAGGAAAGACCACTTTCCTTTACCCTTCATTGATCAGATCTTGGAAAGGTTAGCTGGTCATTCCTATTACTGTTTCCTTAACGGGTATTCGGGCTACAACCAGATAGAGATCGCCCCTGAAGATCAAGAAAAGACTACGTTTACATGTCCCTACGGCACCTTTGCTTACCGAAGGATGCCGTTTGGACTATGTAATGCTCCTGCCACCTTCCAGCGATGTATGATGAGCATATTTTCTGACATGGTGGGGCAATATTTAGAGGTCTTCATGGACGATTTCTCTGTCTTCGGTCCATCTTTCAGCGAGTGCTTGGAAAGTCTTAAATGTGTGCTGAAAAGATGTGAAGAAAAGAACTTGGTACTTAATTGGGAGAAGTACCATTTCATGGTTCAGAAGGGAATTGTCCTTGGACACATTATTTCATCCAAAGGAATCGAGGTGGATAAGGCAAAGATCGATCTTATCTCTAACTTACCTCCACCCAAGAACATAAGGGACGTGCGATCCTTCTTAGGACACGCCGGGTTTTACAGAAGATTCATAAAGGACTTTAGTCTCATCTCTCGTCCTCTATGTAATCTACTTCAAAAGGATGCACCATACGAGTGGACTGAACCATGTCAGGAAGCTTTCACTAAGCTTAAGGGCATATTGACTAGTGCACCCATCATACAGCCACCTGACTGGAGCATTCCTTTTGAACTTATGTGCGACGCGTCTGATTATGCTCTTGGGGCAGTTCTAGGCCAGAGAAAAGATAAGAAACCCTACGTTATTCATTACGCAAGTAAGACTCTAAATCCTGCCCAAGTGAACTACTCAACTACAGAAAAGGAACTCTTAGCCGTGGTGTTCGCCTTGGACAAATTTAGGTCCTACTTGATTGGATCTAAGATCATTATTTACACTGATCACGCAGCGCTTAAGTATCTTCTGTCTAAGAATGATGCTAAGCCCCGCCTGATAAGATGGATCCTCCTACTCCAGGAATTTGACCTAGAGATAAAAGATAAAAAGGGAGTAGAGAATGTAGTGTGGCTGACCATCTTTCTCGCCTTAATCCCTCTGATTCCTTTGAGACGACGCAGATTAACGACATGTTCCCTGAAGAACAGTTGTTCCGAGTCTCTCATTCGCCTTGGTTCGCTGATATCGCCAATTATCTTGCCACAGGTTCCATACCGGCACATTGGACTGCGCAAGATAAGAAGAAATTCTTCACCGAGGTGCGCAAATTCTTCTGGGATGATCCATACTTGTTTAAATATTGCCCAGACCAAATCTTGAGGAGATGTGTGCCAGACGATGAGCATCAGAGTGTCATCTCCTTCTGTCACTCACAGGCCTGTGGTGGTCACTTTTCTGCAAAAAAGACCACGGCCAAAATTCTGCAGTGCGGCTTCTATTGGCCCACTATGTTCAGGGACACTCATGAGTTTTGCAAAGCTTGTGAGCGTTGTCAGAAATTGGGAGCATTGTCCCGTCGAAATATGATGCCCTTGAATCCCATTCTTATCATAGAAGCATTTGATTACTGGGGCATCGATTTCATGGGACCATTGCCCCAATCTTTTGGGAATTTATATATTTTGCTTGTCGTAGACTATGTCACGAAATGGGTCGAAGCGATTCCGTGTCGAACTAATGACCATCGCACGGTCATTAAATTCCTGAAAGAAAACATCCTGTCCCGATTCAGAACGCCTCGAGCCATTATTAGTGATGGGGGCTTACACTTTTGTAATAGACCATTTGAGAGTTTAATGAAGAAATACGGTATCTCTCATAAGGTGAGCACCCCATACCACCCACAGACAAGTGGGCAAGTTGAGATTTCCAATAGGGAGATCAAACACATTTTGGAGAAAACGGTTAACCCCGACCGTAAGGATTGGTCAATTCGATTGATCGATGCCTTATGGGCATATCGTACTGCTTTTAAAAATCCTATTGGAATGTCTCCCTTTAGACTCGTCTATGGGAAGGCTTGTCACTTGCCTGTGTAGTTGGAACATAGAGCTTACTGGGTGATCAAAAATCTAAATTTCAATCTGAACAACGCTGGCTCGCTACGTAAACTTCAATTAAATGAACTTGAAGAAATCCGGAACGACGCGTACGAGAACTCGAGAATTTACAAGGACAGGATGAAGGCGTTTCATGACCAACACATTCTACGAAAATCATTCACGCCAGGTCAGAAAGTCCTTTTGTATAATTCTCGATTACATCTCTTTCCGGGTAAGCTTCGATCTCGTTGGATCGGTCCTTACATTGTCGTTACTGCATATCCACATGGGGCCGTCGAGATAAGAGACCCTGACAATGGCAAGGAGTTTACAGTAAATGGACATCGCTTAAAGCCATTTGTCGAGAAATTTGATTCAGAGGACATGTCCATGCCTCTGACTGATCCTGTTTACCAGGAATGATCTCCTAGTCTGATGGAGGTATAGGTAGGTTTATTGCTTTCATAGGATTAGGGTAGTTGCTTTGGTCTGGCTGAAGACATTAAACTTAGCACTCCTGGGAGGCAACCCAGCTTTTGATTTCATGATTAGTTAATTCAATGTTTGTGGGTATCATTGCTGCAAACCCTCACGAGACTACAACTCGTCCACTAGGGGCAACCTAGGGGTTTAAAGGCTTATTGCATACGCTAAATGCAATCGAGAGCACCTGCGAAAGTGGTATAGGTAAGATTTTATTTTTGTTATGCTTTCTCTCTTGGGCTGACTTGCTTTCATGTTGATACCTTTATGGAAAAGCCCCTTGATTCTTTCGTCCAGGTACTATCTCCCCATCACTTCTCATTTACTTTCGTTGTCCCATGTGCATTGCATGCTTATACCTTTTACATTGAGGACAATGTAGATTTTAGGTTGGGGGTGGGAGATTAGGTAACCTAATCAGTAATTTTCTTAGCCTTGAGCAAAAATTGTGAAAATTTTTAATTTTTCTGGAATTTCTGTGAATTCGAAGTGATTTTGACGGCCATCTTGGATTTAGAATTTCAAGATTTGTGGAGTTGGTAACGTATGACTCTTGGATCCAGTATTTGTTAGATTTCACAATAAGTTCAAACTGTTAATCTAGGATTAGAAGTTTTAAACATTGATTGAGTCATGATTCCACAAGACACATCCTGCTTGCACATTAAGGTTTCAGTTCAATATTGAAGGATTGACTTGGTGATCAGTAAGCATGAAAGGAACCAACCTGGGGAATTTGTCCATCATGTTCAATAAGAAGAATGAAAGAAAATGAGAAAACCCAGCTACAAGATAGCTGCCTGCGGAAAGGGTTGGGCGAATGGACTTCACCATGGGTTTGCTCCCCATAGGTGTAGAGTCGATTCCCCATGGTTGTCTTTGAAAAAAAATGCTAGAAAATACAAGATTTCTGGGTGATTGATCTTCACCATAGGTTTGCTCCCTATAGGTGAGGATTTGATTCCTTTCATTGGCATTAATTTTGATGGAGAAATCGAGGGATGGAATGTTGATCTATGAGGCAGGTTTTGGTTTAGGTTTGGATTGTTATGGGTTTTCTTATTTATTACCAATGATATCATGAAAGAAAGAAGTAAATCCTAATGTTGATAAGCTGAGATCACACTATACACTCATGGAACTCAATGTGTAGAATTATTCTAGTAATGGATTAATATTTGAACTTGATTATGAAGTCTACCAAGCGCTTACCTCCAGGAGAAATTTTATGCCCAACATTCATGAATCTTAGATTTCTCATATCTGAATCGTTCTTCAAAAATATCACTCGGTTTCATGGAAATTACCCTGTAATTCTCAACTTATTCTTCGCATATTTTGCTCGGGACTAGCAAAATGCTGGTTGGGGGTTGTGTTGAGGGTCAAATATTGCATATTAGACCCCATTTATTACCGGATTTATGAACATGCCACCGTTTAAAAGCCTAATTTAATCGTGTTTGTGATGCAAGGTACATTTGCAAGTGTGGGCTACAAAAAGGTGCTAAAAGTGTATATTTGATGCTCTGAAATCACCACACCAAAGGACGAACCTCAGAGGACCAATATTGAAGAATTTACATGCCAGGGACCCGAGGAAATCAAGCCGTTCACGTTTAAAAAGGCCCAAAAATGGTTCAGAATGCAAGATCACATGGTTCCAGCCATCTGATCGGTTCAAAAATTCATACATGGCCTGTGGACCATAAATAAACCGTACATATTAAATTTCAACCAGTGGATATCTCTAAAAGGGGCCCAAAAGCTATATCAGCCCCTTAATTCTTTAAGCGGGACCTGCCTGATATTTGGAACTACCTCAAATTTGGGTTCAACCCCTTAAATGCAATAATATAACAAATGGACGGTACAGATTTCTCATAAACATCTCTGTGGGACCCACATGTACAACACACGTGTACGGTGCATAAGTGCACCGGTTGTGCACCTAAAAATTCAAAGGTCGGTCAGCGGCGCTGACCGACTTTTCATCTCAAAAATCAAAAAACGGAAATTTACGTTTCCTGTTTCGCAACCGAAACTGTCGGTTGATGCTGTGGGCCCCATCCATTGTCCGTATGGAGAATCCAAACCATCCATCATATTCATAAAGGCCTGCTTACCATCACCTAGATGACGGAATTGCAAACAACAATAAAGATCGGATTTTGATCGTCCGAATGGAAGACCGACGGTGCAAGAGAAAATCTGTGGGCCGCATCGATGGCAAGTTAAAACCGTCCATATCTGATCGGTTTTGTGAGGAAAAAGCAATGAACGTATGGATTTGCAAACCGACTTTGGCCCATAATTCTAATCCAAAAAGGAAACTTCCGTTTCCTGCTGTGTGAAAACGGAAACAGGGAGTTGCGGGTGATCTTAGTGGGCTACCGTATGGACACATCAGCGCAATCCGAGCCGTCCATTCAAATCTTACGAAGGTCATTACCAAGATCGAATGGTTCTTGATCTGAAGAATGTTAGCAAGAAGTCGCAAATGCACTAGACGGCAGAACCTTTGCCACAAGTTAAATCAAGTGGGCCACGTCAATAGCGAACCAAAATCATCCATCTCCGATCAGTTTTTCGAGGCAAATGTAGTGGACGGAGTGGATTTCGTCGACACCTAAGGGTGTGGACCCCACCAACAACACAGCAAGACGTGCAGGCCCTGTTACAGAACGTCCGAGATCCGGACACTGCGGGCTGTTTTACAAACATGGAGAAGAATGGTCCGGCGATCCTGACGGTTCAAAATTCCCCTTTGGGCTAACCGACCATAGCTATGAGGACTGAATGGCTCAGATTTTACACTAAGATCCCCTATAACCAATGGTTCTATGCCAAACGCAAATCGATTGTGTTTGCTGCGTAAAGAAAAAAATCCCGAACTGACCTGCTGCGGAGAGTCTCCTTTACGCACTCCAGCAAGGTCGGATCTCAAAACGGACCCTCCATCTGTATAAAAGAAAGAGAAGCAAGAGAAAGAAATCATCTCATCTACGGCTGTGGAGTTGAACAGGGAGAGAGAGAAGAGAGAAAGAGCTTAAGTTGTTTATTTTATTTCTTTTTCTTTTATTTTCCTATGAATTCTATGGAATCTAGCTTATCCATGTTAGGCTAAACCCCTTAGCTAGGGCTAAGGGGTGAAGCTTGTAGCAGGATGGGAGATGTTTTTATGCTTTTGGTTTAACCTGGATTATGAATTTTGCTTTATTCTAGTTGTTCATATGGAATGTCTTTAGTTCTTAATGGTCCATTGTGACTTAAATTACACTGGATCTACGACAGCTTCTGGTATTTTCCATGCGTGTATGGAGGTTATGATCGTAGGAACCCTGTTGTTCACCATTGTCTCATGGGCATGGATGGATGACAGAATCCTTCCCTATGTTCATGCTCTCGTAGACTGGATGTGGATTAGTCAAATTCTATTGATTACCTTGTCTCCTGGGCATGGTCTTGTGATGGAATCAGGTCTAATTCTCATGCTTCTCATCTCTTGAAAACTGGATTAAAGGAAGTTCATAGTTGAAATTTCATCCGGATGAAGATAGGACTCTCTGAGTCTAGATGTATTCTTGGATAAAAGCATAGGTCTCCCTGATCTCTACAAGTGGATCCCCTGAATCCCTAGTTCCCTTCTTTGAATTCTTTAAATTTAGATTAATATTTCACCATTATTCTTCAAAACACAATTGGTTTAGATTTCATCTTAGCCTATTTCTAGATCTGGTTATTTTCAGATAACATACAGGTTTCAATCCCTGTGGATTCGACCTCGGTCTTACCGAGTTTTTACTACATCACAACCCTATACTTGGGGAGTGAACATTATTTATCAGGATAAATTTGACATTGACATGGAACTTAGTAATGTTAAAAAGGGGGTCGATATGTATTTGGGCAACCGATTCAGGCAATATAAGAGTCGGTGCCATTCTTACTATAAAAAAAATGGAGGTCGTGAGGGGACACGACAACACCCTTACGATGATATCTCCCTCGAAGATTGGGATAAAATTTGCAGTATTTTCGAGTCTGATGCATTCTTGGTGAGATCTAAATTTCATTCATGTTTTGTTTTCAATAACTTTGTTATAAGTATTGCAATAACTTGTTTGTACTTTTAATGTAGAAAAGGAGTAAAACAAACATAGAGAATCGCTCCAAGCTTATGGTGAATCACACGGCTGGTTCGAAGCCGTTTGTCAGACTTCGTAATGAGATGGTATAATTTACTCTCTTTTTTTTTAATCTTACACGTATTAATTTAATTTATTTATCACATTACTTATTAACATTGGAAATATGATATTTCTTGTTTAAATGAAATAGTGTGACCAGGAGACCCAGCAAGAGCCTGATCTCATTACTTTTTATAAGAACACACACATTAGGAAGAAGACAGGAACTTGGGTGACTCCGCGTTGTGGGGAGCTATATGTGAGAATCATTTAAACTTATTTTAAAATTATTTTATTACTAATTCATTTCATACTAATAATGTTTTATTAAAACTACAGAACGAAATGCTACAAATCCATACTAAATCTCAGTCTGAGGACACTACACCATTGACAGCAGACGAAGCATGTTTTAGGGCCCTTGGTTCTAGATCTGGATACGTTCGTGGTCTTGGGCATGGGGAGGTGCTTGTATCGACCCATCGTATTCATGTTGATTTGGATAAGGCTACGAGGAGGGCCGAGCAGGCAGAGGCAACGTCGGCTGAGCTGCGAGAAATGATAAATGATATGAAAACACGACAGACTCAATTGGAGGAAATGTTGCATACCCTCATGTCACAGCAACCCCAATCACATCCTCAGTGGTAAGTTGAATGCCATATTTAAATTATGCAAGTAGTATAAAATAGTCATTAATAATATTTCATTTTAATAATTTTGCAGATTTTTCTGCAGATTGGTGTTATCTTCTCAGGCCGCACCACATTATCGATAACGCACATTTCTTTTTTTTATTGGACAATTTGGACATGTGTACTTTTTTTATGTTCTGGATACTTATAAATTTAATTATTTTGTTCGATCTCATTACTTTTTATATTTCAATGGATGATGATGAATATTGATTAATACAGGTTATTTTGTTTGATTAAGTTGGTTCAAACAAAAAAAATTGATGCCATTTTGTGATATTTAATGGTGACGTGTTAGCTCATCCTTAATATTTTGATACAAGTTGTTAGTTCGTGGCAAATAATTAAATCATTAGCAATGACTTGTTGTTTTTGTCACTAAATAGAATTTATGACATCGTATTTGTGATATAATTGATGACGATAAACAATCGTCGCCACAAAGGCTTTTGCGATGACTTTATGATTTCTTTAGTAATAAGTGGACTCGTCGCAATACGTCTTTATTCGCGATGAGTTTTATATTTAGCGACGTTTTACGATATGCAATGGTAACGTATAAACTCGTCGCAAATAAGCTTTATTTAGTGACAATGTATTTAGTCGCAAATAATTATTATTTGCAACAACATCGGTGACAAGTAACACTCGCTGCAAAAAAAAATTGTGACAAATTTTGGGTTTGTTAGCGATTGCAACGCGTCTTTATTCGCGACGAGTCTCATATTTAGCGACGTTTTACGATATGCAATGGCGACGTATCAACTCGTCGCTAATTAACTATATTTTGCGACAAGTTATTAGGTCGTCGCAAATATTTGAGTTATTGGCGACAAGTGTCGTTTCCCTCGCTAAATAGAATTAGTGAGGCCGTATCTGCATCAAACGTGGTGACGAGCAACACTCGCCGCAAAAAACTTTTCGTGACAAATTTGAGTTTATTAGTGACGACGAGGACTCGTCGCAACATGTCTTTATTCGCGACGAGTCTCATATTTAGCAACGTTTTACGATATGCAATGGCAACGTGTCAACTCGTTGCTAATTAACTATATTTTGTGATAAGTTATTAGGTCGTCGCAAATAGTTGAGTTATTGGCGACGAGTGTCGTTTCCCTCGCTAAATAGAATTAGTGACGCCGTATCTGCATCAAACGTGGCGACGAGCAACACTCGTCGCAAAAAACTTTTTGTGACAAATTTGAGTTTATTAGCGACGATGAGGACTCGCCGCAACATGTCTTTATTTGCGACGAGTCTCATATTTAACGACGTTTTACGATATGCAATGACGACGTGTCAACTCATCGCTACTTAACTATATTTTGCGACAAGTTATTAGGTCGTCGCGAATAGTTGAGTTATTGGCGACGAGTGTCGTTTCCCTCGCTAAATAGAATTAGTGACGCCGTATCTGCATCAAACGTGGCAACGAGCAACACTCGTCGTAAAAAACTTTTTGTGACAAATTTGAGTTTATTAGCGACGATGACGACTCGTCGCAACATGTCTTTATTTGCGACGAGTCTCATATTTAGCGACGTTTTACGATATGCAATGGCGACGTGTCAACTCGTCGCTACTTAACTATATTTTGCAACAAGTTATTAGGTCGTCGCAAATAGTTGAGTTATTGGCGACGAGTTGCCGTTTCCGTCGCAAAATAGAATTAGTGACGCCGTATCTGCATCAAACGTGGCGACGAGCACACTTGTCGCTAAAAGTTTTTAGCGACGAGTTTGGAGGTTTTAGCGACGAGTTGACTTGTTGTGAAAAGACTGAATTGTTGTAGTGCTTGTAGATCGTATTTAAAGCGATCCCAATGGATTTCATGGCTAATCGAGTTTTGCACTTAGTTAACTTTGTTAAATTTCTAAAGGATTTAATCCTAATTGATTTCCGGTCGAGGTGGTACTTAGTCCTTTGCAGTAATGTTTAGATTAAGTATTGTTCTTCATTACCTAAACTTTAAGATAGTGTCTAGGGCGAAAGTGCTTTGAAAAATTGAAAGCACAAGGTAGTGAAGGGTGGGATTTGTGAAGAAAATGGTTTGAAAAGGGATTTGAGGCTTTAATTGAGCGTTTGGGAAGTTAAACCTGTGTTAGGATTGACCCATCGCCTAAGGACGTCTAATTCTAGGTTGGCAAAAATCCGGGATGTTACACTCTACCCCCCTTAAAACAAAATTTCGTCCCCGAAATTGGCTAAGGGTAATAAGGGAAGATTTCTATTATTTCATTTGCCTAAGACTTATTGATTCCAAGTTTCTACGCGTGGTAGGGTATATACCAGCTGGTTCATTTTAGTCTACCCCCCTTAAAACTTAATTCTTTATCCATTTCTCATACCCTGATGGTTTGCTATCATTTATTTCTTTACCTATTTGGAGTCTCGACGACAATTCCCAACAATTTAGAGTAAGATAGTTGTTTTCATTATTTGACCAACACAGAGAGACGGTAATAGTGGGCTCGATCCCGATACATCGATCATCTACCGGGCTAGGGTAGGAAGCTCATCATATCCCTTCTGAATCCTGGTGGATTCTGGTCGTCCGCTCGTCAGCAGAGAGTCCATCGGTAGTCACCCAGGATTGGGAATTGGGTCAAGCCGCGAAAACTTCGCAGTTGTAGATGTCAGTAACTCCGTAGTCCGATCACTCTCTAAGAGTAGGGAATGTCCATCATTGAAAGGCTCAAATTGTTTATTCTAAGGTTGCCCTTTAGGTCTTAGTCTAAGAGAGTCGTCGATATTATCTGTCCAAGGAAAGGGCGAATCAAATCTTACTAAATCATCCTAAAACGGTTTCTCATAGTAGAACTTACTAGGGCTTCTATAATGTTCGTATTCATCGAGCACCGTTTCGATCCTGGGCCAGTGGGGTAGGGTCCACCATGTTTCTGCTGTGCCACCCAGGTCAAAGAGGTGTATTAGGTGACCTAACTAGCTTGGGCTCATAATGTTCTACCCCCCTTAAAATTTATTGGGTATCGAGAGGAGCTAAAAATGATGGGTAATATGGTTGATGTTAGGGGCAGGTGTGAGTTTGAGGCAAGATGCCTAATTCTACCAAGGGGTTTTGTCGCGGTCCAGACTTATCCTATTTAATGATGTCTGGCTTAACAGGCAGGCTATCCTTCTACGTTCATACGCACAATATATATGCCGACATGGCATGTGATTTGAGACCTAATTCCTAACTAATTGTTGCCCATTTGGGTAATTCCTTGGGCCTAAAAGGAAAAATCTCTATTGGCTATATATTCTTACACTTCTCAAAGATGAAGTTATAAACTTTTGGTTGTAAGTGGTCGAGCCGACACGGAAGGAAAGTTGTATAGTGGGTTAGAATCGGATACATGGACCTTCTGCCTCGCGAAGACAGAAGGTTGCCATATCATTTCTTAGTCCTAGTCGATTCCGACCTTCTGATCAGAGTTCATTGGTCACAACCAGAATTGAGAATTCAATTCAAACTGCGAATACCTCACTTATAGATAGTTTCTCTACTCCGTGTTCCTGATTGTACTAAGTCTTTGAGAAGGCAATTCTAAGGGTCGTATTGATTTGACCTAACATTAATTCTCTAATCGTGAATAGTTTCTACGTCAAACAAGCTCCCTAAGAGTTACTAAGGAAGCCTAAAGTATTAAGGGGATTCAACAACGGAACGGGGTCTCGCTCCAACCTAATCACGCCAACAAACGAAATTTATTTATTTATTTTCCAAATATCTTAGCTTAATGAATCTTTTACATTCTTTAGTGCCTACTCGCAACGTATGAGTAGCATAATCCCCTAGTTGTAATCCAAAGCCTATGCTTCTACACTAGATGATTTCATACCATTTTAAATAAAGGAAATTGTTTGTTTGTTTGGAATTTGAGTTGCTTGAACATGAATGTAGCTACGCTCGAGCACTTCACATATGCTCAAACCAACTAAGGGGGTTCTAGAGTTCACGTTCTTAATTGGTTGGATTGCCTATACCGTCAGGTCTGTCAAAGCACTGCTCTAGGTCCAAACTCTATGGGCCATATTTTTCAAATAACCATTTACTCTAAAAGCTTAAGCTATCAGAGTGTAGTGGGTTAATGTATATCAAGGGACTTTATCACTTCAACACTATTTGGCCAGTGGTCTTAAGTTGTATTAAATGTGACCGCATTACTAATCCTACCTCGGGATTGGGAGTGACATGGTTGGTAGGAGGGTGGGTGGGATAAAAATTAATTTTATAGGCTTTGGAAAATGAGCCATGTGTTGGAAAGTGTGAGATGGGATTTCTGTATCCCACGATGAGGAATTTCTAAGTGTAATTTGAAAGAAAATTCCGGGATTTACATTTAACTGCCTATACTCCAAATATGGTATTGGAAAACATGGGGTGCACCCAAACCCCATGAAATCGCAAAAATGGCCGTAACTAATTTGAATAGGGCCATGGAAATTGAATGAAAAGTGAAGGGGAGAGAAAGTAAGGGTTGGAGGTTTGTTCCTCCATGAGTTTGAGCCTCAACAAAGATTGTAAAGGCCCCAACGGACAGGGATTGAAGGAGGAAAATGAGTAGATGGGATGGGTTGAGAGCTTACCCGAGTTTGAGCTCCAAATGAGGCATGTAAGTGCTCAAATGAGAGAGAAGGGAGAGGGTAGGGGGGTAGGTTATGTTGTAAACATTGTGGAAGGATGGATGGTGGTCGAAAAAGGTGGAATGTAGGATTGAGAGGGAGATTGGAGAGAGAAACAACAAGTTGGAGGGCTTGGAAGGGTGAAATGAGAGAGTGGGGTGCTCCAGCCCCCAAAATCCCAATCCCCAGCCAAAACCGCAAGTGCCAGGGGGTAGGGGAGGTCGGGCCGACCAACCCCAGCCCCGGACCCACCTCAGATGGGCCACCGGACCGCGGTCCACCGCGGAACCGCGGCTCCGCCGCGATCCGCCTTGGCCGGAACCGCGCCGCCGCGGTGGGGCCCTGTTCAGCATGCTCCCAAGGTGCCAAAAGCACCCTGGTTCGACCCTGGGTCTTAGTAGATTTAAGTGGGGAGGCCCCCGACTCCGATTCGCTCCATTTCGGGTAGTTTCAGGATAATCGGACGTAACTTGCAATCCGGAATGAGTTATCTGATGTAAAATATATGAATTTAGGGTAGAACGAGCTAATGAAACCAACCAACCCGACAACGTCGGGTTGCGTAGCCCGAAATTGCGATAAAACCCTCCGATTGACGGTTATTTCCCTGCTTCAATTTCATTTTGCTAAAAATAGTAGTTTTAGTTTGATTTCTCTTCATCCGTTGGGCTTTAGGAGTTGTGCCCAATGAGAAAAGAGTTTAAAATAATTAGGAGAACGGTTGGGTGAAGTCCTTTAGGACACTTACTATTTTTTGACCGAAAACTTTACCCACTAGTAGACATCACGACCCATAGTAAGTCGTGAATTCTAGAAGTTTTAGTTGTAGTTTGTTCCTGATTTCTTTCCCATTACCTGGTATCCTTATTTAAAGGGTGGTGAAATCGTTTTTAGTCATTCATTAATCAGTTTCGAATTTATTATAATTTATTTCTATTTTCTGCTTTCTCCTCTTGTAGATTCGAGAAGTCTCTGAGAGGAGTCCAGAGAAGATCCAAGGATTCGGAGTAGTTATCCTCATCACGTTTATCGCACACATTTTACTGATCCTCAATGATTGGGATGAGGTGGATTGTGATCTAGACCCTTCACTAGACAACCTAGAAATGTTTTAAGGTCGACCTGTGCGACCATGGTTGAATACATACTCGATTTCGACGTTCATTTTCAGTGAACTAGCCGTTGGAAGGAACAGGGATGCCTAAGACTGTTTCTACATTCCGTCACTCCCTCCTAAGTCAGAGTGCGTCAGTGTGCGTCGTGTAACCATAACCCAGGTCCGGTTTAATCCAAATCATACTCTGATACTATCTTGTAACGCCCTGAAAATCGGGGGTCGAGCATAAACTCAACTCCCGAGTTCCAGAACATCACTTATGTAACAAAATGAATGATGATTGAATGTTGACTGTATTCGTGCATTGAACATGAGTGAGATTAAGCCAAAACAGCATATCATACTCCAGAGACAGTTGAATTTGCAAGCGGAAGACTGTGATAGATAGATAAAATATATAAACTATGATGAGTCTCCAGCGTGTGATAACATTACCAGGTTAAATAATTATAAGTACAGTTCTAAAATATACCAAATGTGAGGAAGTGTAATGTCTCCTGTCCCAAGTACCATAGCCCCGTCAATACAAAATCAGGTCTTCATTGACCTGCTAGAGAGATACAGATAGGAGAACTCCTCCTATCATCATAGAAGTAGTCCAGCTCTGCTTCACAAGCATCGCCATCACCTGAAACTCAACAAATCTGGTTGGTGTGTACAACACCGTCCCGTAACGTGGGAGTGAGTAGCTAACTCAGTGGAACAATAAAGCATAGGTTAACATGTTATCAATCCAATCAAGCAGTAATGATAAAGCAGTACAAATCAAACAAGTCTAACTACTCTTATTAAGTGCAAGAATGAGATGACATGATGCTGTATGCCCTTGCCAAACCACCCTCAAGCGACATCATCTTACGTTCGCGAATGCTTACTCCCTCAGTGCGCCACATCTACAAAGCACATGCGGTGCGATGATGCTCATGATTACCAAGTTTTTATTAGTCCATTTCAAACAGCAGTATTGGGAAACTAAGGTACCTCCCTTGTATCATTCCCCAAATATGATCCATTCTAGGGTCGTCAATCCTAGTTAATCTCATACGATATTATGGTTTGAGAAGCGTAGTGAAGGCATCGCAAAGGGCTCGTCACCCGTCAGCGCGGATACAGATCTCACCGTATGCGGCTCAATTGCTGGCCGTCAGCTCGAGTACAGGTCTCACCGTACTCGGCTCAATCACTAGCCGTCAGCTCGAGTACAGGTCTCACCGTACTCGGCTCAACTCATACTCTAGTTGCTGTGAAAGACTCGTCGCCAATCACAGACTCTTGGAGTATACTCGATGATACTACGGAGGACTCGTTGCCCGTCAGCACGAGCACAGGTCTCACCGTACTCGGCTCTCGCCGTAAGTATCGACAGCTCGAATACAGTGTCCCATACCACCGTATTCGGTTCACAAGTTTGGTTGCGCAATAGTCACTACGGGGAGGCACATGGCCCCAGCGTAGGCCGACAGCTCGACCACGGTGTCCCATACCACTATGCCCGGCTCATGCGTCTTAGCGGATTGAGGTACCATGGTTAACGGGATCGCCACTGGTAAGTTTGGTACCCTAGGTTCAAGTAGTAGCGACCAAACATGGTGAACACACATACACATATCGGTTTACTTGACGAGCCTGACTAGCTCGAGCTCACCACAAGTTGGGCGATATGGAGCACAAAAGCACTCCGTGTGGCCAACCACTATCGCCAACCGAAGTACGACTCGGGTTCGCCAGACACATCCTTTGTGGCGACATGAATCTCAGCCACAATCTCAAGTCTGGTACCGAATGTTTGGACTATAGACATAGTCTCAAACTCAAACAGTTCTCATCAATAGCATGTGGAGTAAAGCATGATAAACAAGTAATACAAGCATGTTAGCAGGCATGTTATAAAGCATGAAATAAAACATGAAGTAAAGCATGTTGTAAAGCATGTTGTGAAGCATGTTGTAAAGCACTACACAGATAGGGATACAATTACATACACATCACAAGTGAGTGGTTATAGTGAACCACCACATGGAGGGAATCCTACATGTCTTTAAGGTAGTCGGAAATCCCATATCAGCGCCTATCTGAGGCACTAACACTCAAGCATTTACACTCACAAGCATTTACACAAACACTTAAAGTACGCTATTCCAACATACATGACGTATGTTAGCAAAATACGTATTAGGGCTATTCTTTCGCCAAGTGGTTATTTTATCCGCGTATACCATATTCATACAACAAATAATCATGACAATTACACTTCCAAAATTTACACATATGCGGTATTTCTAGAATACACAATTTCAACATACATAGTGTTTACAAGCGAACATATATTACGGCGATTCCTTTCGCCAAACTAGTATTTTATCCATGTATTGTATAATCATACATTAAATAAACATGTCAAACATTATTCCAAAAAAATACGTATATGCTATTTCTACGTATACCTAGAGTATGTGAAATTCCATATTCTACAACGTTAATCGAAACAGGAAACGGAAAGCACTTTGTACATGTGCAATTGCATGCAGATCATGAATCTATCATTATCTGACATTGAAAGCGTTGAAAACTGTAACCTATACACTTAAAGTCCTCACCTTTGCCCTTGGAATCACAACGAATCAGCAAGGGTCGTTGAGCTTCCGTATACGGGAGTTTTCTAGCCTAAAGAGCGGAATCGGTTAGCCTTTACATAACCTACAACCAACCTACATCAAATCAGACCTAGGGTTAGGGTTTCTCACCTTAAAACGGAGTGGATACCGTCGGGAGAGCGCCTGGAATGAGGCGGTGTAGGCCGTGTGATGTCTGAAAGAGGTAGGAGGAAGATCTCCCACAAATCCCAAGCTCTTCTCTCTCTTTTCTCTCTCTCTCTCTCTAGGGTTTTATCCCAAATTCGTATGGCTGTGAGAGGGGCTGTTCTAAGCTCCTTTTATAGCAAAAAACATCTCCAAAATAGACTCAGGTTCAAGGGTTACTGCTAATATAGGATATTCGTCACTTTTTCAGCTCAAAAGAGAGGTTCTGGTGGCCCTCCTTGAGCCAAACGTCAGACTTAAGCTCACCACACATGGATCTATGTGGGATTACGTTTTCGACTCTATCGGATTCCCAGATCGCACGTGGCGGACCACTTTCAGTTCAACGGTCAGTGGGCCACGATCCGAAATTCCAAGTACATGTAAATGTTCCTAAAATTTTTCTTAATCCGAGGGTGTAATTTGGTCTGATTCCGACGGTCAGGTTGCTTAATACTGATGCGCAAGCGAATGGTGCCAGCTCACTATTCCAGATATTTATTTTGGAAAGGGAATAGTGTTTTTCACACTCCCTCGCTCCGGATCCAAACGAATGGCCGTGGGACATCGGCTGGACCTGATTTTCGAGATGATTGTCAAGCCCAGTGAGGCGGTCCTAGTTCTTTAACTTCGTGTTAATCGAACTTTCGATGTGCGGTCTAGACCTAATACGAAGTTTCATTTCCTTTCCGAGAGCAGCCGGGTAATGAGTTTGGTTCTAAACTTTAGGGTAACCTAGAGTCACTGATTTTGCAAGTTTTGGGTCTTGCAGATCGTATTTAAAGCGATCCCAATGGATTTCATGGCTAATCGAGTTTTGCACTTAGTTAACTTTGTTAAATTTCTAAAGGATTTAATCCTAATTGATTTCCGGTCGAGGTGGTACTTAGTCCTTTGCAGTAATGTTTAGATTAAGTATTGTTCTTCATTACCTAAACTTTAAGATAGTGTCTAGGGCGAAAGTGCTTTGAAAAATTGAAAGCACAAGGTAGTGAAGGGTGGGATTTGTGAAGAAAATTGTTTGAAAAGGGATTTGAGGCTTTAATTGAGCGTTTGGGAAGTTAAACCTGTGTTAGGATTGACCCATCGCCTAAGGACGTCTAATTCCAGGTTGACAAAAATTCAGGATGTTACACCTATTCACCCCCCCCCCCCTCCCTCTAGGACATCCATAGCTCGTTCTTTTAAGTGGTATCAAAGCGAGGTTGCTCTTTTTGGGATTAACATCCTAGAGCTAGATCCAGATATATTTGAATGTCAAATTTCGATAGTCTATCCATTTCCAAGCCACCTCCCTTTGATGGCTCAAATTATTCTTATTGGAAAGCAAGAATGAAAATTTTCCTCAAGCCCATTGATGAAAGTGTGTGGCAAGCCACCATGACCTAATAAATCCCTCCAATGATGGAAGTAGTGGCTGAAAATAGAACCACATCCATGAAAGTAGTGCTAATGCAAAAGCTCCTAATGTTATTACTTGTACTTTATCACTCGATGAATTCAAAAGAATCATTTCTTATGATACAGCAAAACGAGCATGTGATATTCTCGAAATGACACATGAAGGGACTAACATTGTTAAAAAGTCTAAGATTCAAATCCTCACAACAAAGTTTGAGGAAATCCATAGGGAATAAAATAAATCATTCATGGACTTCTATACAAAACTAAATGACATTGTTAACTTCATGTGAGGTCTTCGAGAAAAAGTCCCTGAAAGAAAAGTGTGCGCAAAAATACTACCATCACTTGTAGACAGGTTCAATTCTAAAGTCATCGCGATTCAAGAATTGAGGGATACCGATGCTATGAAGGTAGAGGAATTAGTTGGATCTTTACAAACCTATGATCTGAATTTCAAAGCTCTTAAAAAAAAGTTCATAGCCCTTAAATCTTCTAAATCTAAAGACATAGATTCTAAAAATGATGAGAATGATGATGATATGGCTATGTTGGCTAAAAAGTTTTATAACATTTTTAAAAATAAAAATAGATCAAATTTTTAAAAACCTTTTGACAAAAGAAACGGAAACTCAAATGTTTGGAAATCAAAATCTAAAGACACCCAATGCTTCAACTGTTCTGAATTTGGGCATGTAACTTCAAAATGTCCTAAGAATGATAAATCCAAAAGAAGAGGCATGATTGCCACTTGGGATGAATCATCAGAATTAGAATCCAATTCAGAAACTGACGAATCAGACCAAGAAAAATGAGAAAGATCAAAAGGCCTTCATGACCATAGCTAGAATCGCCTCGTCGGATGAATTTGAAACTTCTGACTACAAAACCCCTAGAACTGATTCTGAAAATGAAGAACATCTTCAAATTGCTTATGATGCCCTATACAAAAAAGTTGTAAGATTGCGGCTGAACTGAAATTCAAAAAGAAAACGTTACTAATATGAAATTAGAACTTGAAAAATCAGTTTTGGAAAAATCTCATTTTTCTAATTGTTTTGAGAAAACCAAACTAGATTTAAGTTTGAAAGCTTTTGAAATTCAAAATCTCAAAACTGAAAATGAGAATTTAAAATTAGAAGTTGCTTTTCTTAAGACTTCAAAAGATACTTGGATATAAACACAAGGTGACCAGAGATTTGAAAATTTATTAGACGCATCTTGACGAAGTAGCGACAAATCTGGCTTAAGATATATCAAGAATTGCACAAAAAAAAAAATTCTACTCCCATATTTGTAAAAGGTGAATCTTCAAAGTCAAAAGTAGAAACTATAAAGGAAGTAAAGAAGAATGAAATTTTTTTTCAAAAAACTTCTAATCCAAAAACTAAGGCCAACTATCATGAAAAGAGAAACAATAATCCTCTTCTAGCATATAAGATAGTGGACTTACTTAAAGAGCTCTTGAAATCTAACTATAGAAATAACAGAGTAAGTAGAAACAAGAAAAAATCTTACTCCTAAACACAACGAATAGTAAGATATCTTCCTAAACCCAAAACTATAATGAAATGGGTTCCAAAAGATAAGTGTCTTGTTATCCACACACTTTTAAAGCAAGTAGCCATTCAAGATGGTACCTGAATAGTGGATGTTTTAGACATATGACACATGATAAGGCGATTCTATCAGACATCAATCAAATCGATGGCGGTCAGTGACATTCGGAGATGGTAGTAACTGCAAGATCATCGGAAGAGCTAATGTAAAACTTTCAAACCTACCTACCTTTAAAGATGTCTTATATGTTGAATGTTTAAAACATAATTTGCTAAGCATCTCTCAAATCTATGATAATAATAATAGTGTTAAATTTTTAGATTACGGATGTGAGATAATTAATAATCAAGACTATATAATATTAAATGGTCGAAGAACCTCTGAAAATTGTTATATCATTGATGACTCTTATTCTTCAACTCACTCTTACTACATGCTCCAAACAGACGAAACTGAATTGTGGCATCAACGTCTTGGACATGTAAACTATAGAGATCTATATAAATTAAGCAAGAGAGATCATCTTCGAGGTTTATCCAAACTAAAATAATAAATAGAAAAGAAAGTATGTTGTGCATGCTAAATAGGCAAACAAATCAGTAGTCACAAAAAGGTGAACTCCTTAGCCACAACAAGACCTCTTGAACTACTCCATATGGACTTAGTTGGACCAACTCGAATGGAGAGTAGAGGCAGTAAGAAATACTTTCTAGTTGTAGTTGATGACTACACTAGATACTCTTGGATAGCCTTCTTAAGAGAAAAGTCAGATGCTTTTGATGAAGTCGAAAAGTTATTTAAATGCATCCAGACTAAAAAAGTACTATTTGTGAACAGAATAAGAAGTGACCATGGCACTGAATTTAAAAATAGCAATTTTGAGAAGTTCTGTAATGACCATGGAATATTACATGAATTTTTTATACATAAAACTCCTTAACAAAATGGTGCTGCCAAGAGGAAAAACAGAGTTCTACAAGAAATGGGGAGTGTTACGCTTAACAGTAAAAAATTAATAAAAAATCTATGGCTGAAGCTGTTAATACCATTTGCTATATTATTAATCCAGTTTATATAAGAGTAGGTAAAAATTAAATGGCTTATGAACTTTGGTTTAATAAAAAAAACCTTTTGTAAAATATTTTCATACTTTCGGAAGCAAATGCTTCATTTTATGAGATCGTGAACATTTGGGAAAATTTGAAGCGAAAAGTGATGAGGGTATTTTTTGGGGTATGCTCTAAATAGTAGATCATATCGTGTCCTGAATAAAAGGACTAGGGTGACACTTGAATCTATAAGTGTTGTTATCGATGATCAAACTATCACTCCTAATTATGATCATGATGATGAAATTACTGTTGTCAATCAATCTGAATCATCATCAAAATCAAATCTAACTGAGAGTAGATTAGTCAAAGATCATCCGACAAATTAAATACTCGGTAATCCTCACACTGGTGTACAGATAGATTTTTATCAATAGAAATTGAACGTCCTTGGCCATTACCTTTGGTTTTTTGACTTGAGTGCATATTCGTGTGTGTATTTGCACGTGTTTGAGACCAAAAGGGGTGACCTTGGATCCACTAAAATCGCCTAACCGAGTGATTTGTTCCAGATACCTTCGAATCCCCTGTCATGTGGACCGTGTCATCGTTGCGGTCGCCATGGCGAAAACCATGTGTCAATTTGACGCTCCGTTAGTAAGATACGAACCATCGAACCTACGACCAAAACTACATATCTTATAACATGAGCAATGTTTATTGTGCTATGCCCATTGGACTTGGGCCCATGTGGGCTTAAAGCCCAATTTCTAGAACATAGAAATTATCACAAAATATAATAATTACTTCATGACAAAAAAATGAGCCAGCACATATAAGACAAGGCACATGAGACAAAAATGGGTTCTACCTCAAAATCTATCATTGGCCCTCTCCCCATGCCTTAAAAACTAATCATAGCCCATGTCCAACTCATCCTACACATGCATCCAATGCATGCCTTGTTTTGTGCCACATCACTTCAAACAACCAATTGTAACACTTTACTTCATCATCCACCATGCATCACCTACAACCCACGACCCTTATGCATCCATTAGCCAATGCATGTCTAGATTTCTTCCACCTTGGCCAATGCATGATTAGCACCATCCACCTCATATATCCACTAACCATACCATACACCACCTTCCACCTCACTTTTAACACTAATAGGACCCCGTAAACTTGTCACATCACCTGCGACATCAACCCCCAATTCCCTATATAAGAATAGGAGCTCTCTTGCACTCATCCTTTAGCTATACTTAGAAAAATTCTGAGATTTTAAGAGAGAGTGAGAGATGGTGGGGCCAAGGTGTGGCCCATCATCAACATAGATGGTGTGGACCACACATCATCATGAAGCCATCCATCCATTTGAGGGTAGTGTACACCCCACCTTCCATCCTCCTCATCCTCATCTTTCCACCTTTTATATTTTCTTGATGTATGTGAGGCCCACTAGTGTGGAGCCCCATGCGTGCATCTATTAATGGATATGGTGATCAACATGGTGGCCCACGTCAATATGGTCCACCATGATGAACATTATATAAACTCCCTTCACTTGTAATCTCATTTTTGTATCTGGATAGCAACTTCTAGAAGTCATATAAAATCAACCATGCTACAATCGGAGTTGAAGCTTGGAAATAAAATGAATTACAATATGATCTAACTCTGGGCCAAATTTCGTAGCCATCCAACGGTCCAATCATCATTGGCATCAACTTTACTTGACTGCTATCCAACAGCACATGTAGGATTCCGATTTGCCAAAAACGAAACCATTTTTACTTCCTTTATTCAATATAATAAAAATATATGTTCTATTGGATTCGTAGAAAACCGAAGCAGCTTTCCAACGGTATATAATAAGCCTCGATCAGAGTTTAGACGATTGAGATTTTGGCCTTATACAAAAATGTATTTGGGGGCTTGTTATGACCATTCTTGTGTGGGCGATATCCGTGATTCTAATGGTCAGATATATTAAATATTTATTCTTAACTTACTTGAGATAGTTAATAATCATATGTATGGTCTCTATGGTTAGATTTTTTCACGATAAAATTTAGGAAATTCTGGACCGATAGATACTTCCGTAAGGATAAACCTTTCTTATATGGTCCAGATGAATCTAAGGCTCTATATGGTTGAAAACTATATAAAGTACAAATGACTTATTTTCAAACCAGCCATTGGATGGGATTTTCCAATAGAGGATCTGATCATAGAGATTTAATCAATACATTTCATGTACTACTTGATGTGCATGTTGGATCTATGTTGTACATAACATTCATCCTCTTATTGGCTAGGGTTGTACCTCGAGTGGAGTCGAGTCGAGGTGGGCCAAGCTCGGCTCGACTCGTCTATGTTGTACTCTAGTTTGAGCTCGAGCTCGAGCTCAACATTAAAGCTTGGCTTGTTTGCCAAAGCTGTCGAGTCGAGTCAAGTTTACCTCGAGTTGAGCTTGAGCTTGTTCATATCATCAAGGATACAATACATATATGAAGTGGCCCAATCCAATGGTGGTCCACTAAGTGGATGGACGGCTAGATCATCTCATACATGAATGGACCGATCTAAGAAGTATTGATCCACTAATAGATGAGTGGGCAACAACATATGTTTCAAGTGGGCCATCCCAACAAACAAAAATGAAGAATGAAGGAAAAATAAAAATGAGGAAGATGATGATGACCTACCTGGATATTTTAGAAGTGTTATAAGTGTATGTTATTTTCCACCTTCGATCGGAACTATCCGATGCTATTGGCCTACTTTGATGGCTCACCAAAACCTCCAATTTCAGTAATATTATCTTCCACCTTCGATCGGGATTGGCCGATTAGGTACGGGTTTGTTCGGAGAGACCGGGAATTGGGAGAGTGAGAGAAAATGTCACGCCCCAAACTCAAAAAACGGGCTCACAGAATTTTCGATCGCGAAATCCGGTGTTGACAGCCTCCGTAGTACCCCATTCTCGGCTCCCAGCGCCAATACACCAAGTTCCGATCCTGGGATCCTACATGGAGGATTTTCAGTGTGATTTTTTTTATATAAAATAAAGGAGCATAACCAGAAGTGTACCCAAATCACAAAGGCAACATCATCATCACATATCCACTAATATCAAAATCTTGAGTACAATACATGAAGGGGAAATACAAGATAAATACCAAAAGCTCCAGAAGCTCTGTGGCACTCTCCTGCCTCAGCTCGACTGCGTCCTATCTCACCTGCATGCATTTATCGTGCATAAGCTTATAGAAAGCTTAGAGGGTGGTGTACGTGTGTGCACAAGATAAGTGCCAAGCACACAAATATCAGTGTAAGCGGAATACTGGCAAGGCTAAAAGTCATTCAATATCAGAGTATACAATGTAGATCGGTTATGCAATACGGAGTCATAATGAGCCAAATATCAGACATTGAGGATGCAATACAATACGCAATCCTGAAGAGCCACAAATACCATCAGCCTCATCTAGGCCATATAAATGCAAAAACAAAGCAACCCAAATTCCATATGCCATGGATGTAATGCAATATGCAGATCCTGACGAGTCCATAATACTATCAACCCTTTACAAGTTATGTAAAACAGAAGCATAGTAAACCAAATGCTATGTGCTGAGGATGCAATTCAATATGCTGTGCAAATGAAATCAGTAAGCTGAAGTGTGAAGTCGGGATGATAGTACATAGTATCGTAGGGTATGGGGGTCCATCACAAGAGACTTTTATCCAAACCAGTCACATACCTAAATTTGGATAGCCAGACTCAATGTGGTAAACTACTGATCTCAGGTTATTCGCGTACCTAACCGAAATCATAACCATTGTGAGGGTACACATAACAAATTAGTTACGCACCACTAGCCTGAGTTGATAGTAAATAAATGAATGAATGAGTAAAATGCTGAGTATGCAACTCTTGCTTAGTAAGTCCACATATCAGTACCGTACTTCTCTAGGATCATCATCAGGGTCTAGTACACTCTACGCCACCTGCCGTCCCATCAAGCGCACAACTGGATAAGTGAAAGAGACCTCACTATCCGCCTACCAATATCGGCCCGACTCATCGATAACAGACCCATTTATGAGCTGATTAGACTCAGCCTAACATTGCCTACTCCCTCGGGCAGGTAAGGCTACACCCCTCCCAACCGACAACGATATAGTGGGAGACATAACCTACTGGTATATGGCCCTCATGCGCTCATATATATCCACTCAGTCTAGACGTTGGAGCACCCCTGGCCTCGAGGGTTTAGGGATTTTCACCCGAAGACATCTATCGCGACCGTATACTAGAACCTAAAATTTTTGGTGTCCCATCTGGCCATCCATGACATGCCTGTGGAGGGTATAACCCTGATGCCACTAGGGCGTACGGTGGTCATATTACAAAAAATGAGATGCATGAGTCATACCATCCAGTCATGCATCAAACTGTAACGCCCTGAAAATCAGGGGTCAAGCATAAACTCAACTCCCGAGTTCCAACGCATCACTTATGCAACATAATGAATGATGATTGAATGTTGTCTATATTAGTGCATTGAACATGAGTGAGATTAAGCCAAAACAACATATCATACTCTAGAGACAAGTGAGATAGCAAGCGGAAGACTGTGATAGATATATAAACTATATAAACTGTGGTGAGTCTCCAGAGTGTGATAATGTTACCAGGTTAACTATTTACAAGTACAATTCCAAAATATACCAAATTAAGGAAGTGTAATGTCTTCTATCCCAAATACCATAGCCCTACCAATGCACTTTCAGGTCTTCATAGACCCGTCAGAGAGTTACATGTAGGAGAACTCCTCCTCAACATCATAGTAGTAGTCTAACTCTACTTCATAAGCATCGTCATCACTGCAGCTAAGACAGTCTGGTTGGTGTTGCAAGCACCGTCCCGTAACGTGGGAGTGATTGATCAACTCAGTGGAACAATAAAACATAAGTTAACATGTTATCAATTCAGTCAAGCAGTAATGATAAAGCAGTACAATCAACAATCCTAAGTACTCTTATTAATGCAAGTATGAAATGCTATCATAATGCATGCCCTCACCAACATACTCCCTCATGCGACACCATCTTACGTCCGCGGCATGCGTTCATCCCTCAGTGCTCCACATCTTCCAGGCACATGCAGTGCGATGATGAGCATGATTACCAAGTTGTTATTAGTCATTTTCATACAACAGTATTGGGAAACTAAGGTACCTTCCTTATATCATTCCCAAAAAATGATCCATTCTAGGGTCTTTAGTCCTAGATAATCTCATACGATGATGCGGTTCTAGGTCGCTGCAAGGGCTGTCAGGGCTGTTACACAGAATCGTTGCGCCACTCCCCCATCACTTTATCAATACAGGCCTAGTTTATACCCTGTATACTATGGGAAGGCTCGTCTCCGCAGATTCAGAGTATGCACAGGTCACTACACCGGGTACGGTCAGGGCTGCCAGGGCTGTTACACGGAATCGTTGCACCACTCCCCCATCACCCATCAAAGCAGTGTAGGCCGACAACTCGAATATAGTGTCCCATACCACCATAATCGGCTCACGAGTCTGGTTGCTCAATGGTCACTACGGGGAGGTTCGTGGCCCTAGCGTAGGCCGACAGCTCGACCACGGTGTCCCATACCACCATGCCCGGCTCATGAGTCTTAGTGGATCAAGGTATCAAGGTTAACGGGGTTGCACTGGTAAGTTCGGTACCTTAGGTTCAAGCAGCAGTGTCCAAACATGGTGAACATACATTAGACAGATCGGGTTACTTGACGAGCTCGGCTAACTCGACCGCATGACAAGTTGAACAACATGAAGTGCATAAGCACTTCACGTGGCCAACCACTATCGTCAACCGAATTACGACTCGGGTTCGTCGAACACATCTGTAACGCCCTGAAATTCGAGGGTTGAGTAGCAACTCAACTCTCGAGTTCCAAAACATCACTTATGCAACATATATAATGATGATTAAATGTTGTATATGTTAGAGCAATAAACATGAGTGAGATTATACCAAAACAGTAATTCATACTCCAGATCAATTGTATAAAGGCAAGCGGAAGACTGAAACTGTATATATATGTATGTAAAAGAAACAAAACCATCTCAATCTCCAGAGTATGAACCCATCTGAGTAACCATATACATATATCTGTTTTATGAACAAAATGTCAAAAGTACAACTAAAGAAGTGATCCCTGTAAGTCCCATCGATCCAGGCAGTGTAGTCAAAGCCACCAGAATACTGCATAAAGGAGAACTCATCCTGGTCCTCCTCATAGTCCGGCTCATCCTCCTGAGTCGTCACCTCATTTGTACCTAAGACAAAGTCTGGATGGTGTGTACAACACCGTCCCGTAACGTGGGAGTGAGTAGCTAACTCAGTGGAACAATAAAGCATAGGTTAACATATTATCAATTCAGTCAAGCAGTAGTGATAAAGCAGTAAAATCAAACACTCCTAACTACTCTTATTAATACAAGTATGAATGCAGTCATGATGCATGCCCTCACCACACACTCCCTCGTGCGACACCATCTTACGTTCGCGGCATACTTGCATTCCTTAGTGCTCCACATCTTTCAGGCACATGCAATGCTATGATGAGTATGATTACCGAGTTATTATTAGTCTATTTCAAACAGCAGGATTGGGAAACTAAGGTACCTCCCTTGTATCATTCCCAAACATGATCCATTCTAGGGTTGTCAGTCCTAGTTAATCTCATACGATGGTGTGTTTCTAGGTCACTGCAAAGGCTGTCAGGGCTGTTACACGCATTCGTTACACCACTCCCCCATCACCTTTTTAACGGTTCATCACTAAATTGATACAGGCCTAGTTCATACTCTATACACTGCGGCAAAACTCGTCGCCTCACCGCAAATTCAGATTATGCTTGAGGTCACTAAAAAGGGCTCGTCACCAATCCGTGTAGGCCGACAGCTCGAATATAGTGTCTCACACCACCATAATCGGCTCACGAGTCTGGTTACTGACTGGTTACTACGAGGAGGCACGTGGCCCCAGCGTAGGCCGACAGCTCGACCACGGTGTCCCATACTGCCATGTCCGGCTCATGAGTCTTAGCGGATCGAGGTACCATGGTTAACGGGGTTTCACTGGTAAGTTTGGTACCCTAGGTTCAAGCAGTAGCGTCCAAACATGGTGAACATACATTAGACATATCGGGTTACTTGACAAGCCTGACTAGCTCGAGCGCACAATCATCTGAACGACATGAAGTGCATAAGCACTTCGCGTGGCCTAACCACTGTCACCAACTGAAGTACGACTAGGGTTCGTCAGACACATCCTACGTGGCAAAATGAATCTCAACCACGATCTCAAGTCTGGTACCGATTGTCTGGACTATAAACATAGTCCCAAACTCAATCAATCCTTATTTAGAGCATGTGGAGTAAAGCATAATAAATAAAGTAACTCAAGCATGTTAACAAGCATGTCATAATGCATGTTATAAAGCACCATATAAATAGAAAATACAAACACATATATTTCATAAGTAAGCGGTTAAAGTAAACAACCAACATGGAGGAAATCATATACGTCTCTAAGGTAGTTGAGAATCCCATCTCAACACCTACCTAAGACACCATCATCCAAACACTTACTCTCACAAGCATTTTCACAAACACTTAGAATACACTATTTCAACATACCTAGTGTACATTAGCAAAATATGTATTAGGGCGAGTCCTTTCGCCAAATAAGTATTTTATCCATATATAATATATTCATACAACAAATAATCATGTCAAACACATTTCCAAAATTTATACGCATACGGTACTTTCTACAAATACCTAGAGTATGTAAAATTCCATATTTTTCATCTTTAATCGTAACGGAAAACAGACAGCACTTTGTACATGTGCAATTGCATGTAGATCATGAATCTGTCATTATCTGACATTGAAAGAGTTGAAAACCATAACCTATTCACCTAAAGTCCTCACCTTTTATCGTAGAATCGTAACGAAGCCGATAGGTTTGCTAACTTTCCGTATTCGGCAGTTTGGTAAC